>CM054058.1:26495329-26954267 GCA_028641055.1 Alopecurus myosuroides
CGCGGTTATAAAATATAGATCTTTGTATATAAATATATACAAAGAGTTCTATTTTTATAACTACAAACTCTTCCGAACGGGAGACGCCCTAGGGTAACGCGAATAGTTTGGTGATCTACAAAAACAAATATAGGGAGGAAAGGAGTGGGGGGGGGAGGTTTTTACCCCTCAAAGCGTGGCCGACTGTCGATGAAGATGAAACGTAGACGCTCCTGGCCTCAACCTCAGCAAACCCCCAACGTAGTTCCCACCAGGCACTATGTTCACACACGCAGCAAGCTTCTCACTGATTATGCTTTCTGATAGCTTCTTGCCTGCAGCAAGAGAAAATAAACAATAAGATAACTGAAAAATAAAAGGATCTATTAATCTATTATATGTGATACTTGAAGCAATGATTACTGCTGGAATCAAATTTTACATTAGTTAGCTCAGGTATATGGCCTTAGAATAACAACTTAATTTGTATAGAGAATGCTCGTGTTAGTATTTGACACTAACTCAGTTCTATTAACATGAATACACTAACTCAGTTCGTTCAAATACCCCCAACGTCTGACACCAGTAGCTTCAGTTTAATATTTGATCACACATTCAAAACAAGTGTTGCTTCACAACAAATAATAACACCACTGTTTAATATTACGATTTACTGGCACAACATGCACACATATTACTATAATACTATCACAGTTCAGTTTCTGATATTCTTGATGATTTTCACCCCTATAACTAGAAAAAAAATCTTTCCTAAGTACTTAGATGTTTGTAATCTGGCAAGAATGGTTTCATTAGAGTTGAATTTAGTAGTTTCAAAATTTCTTGGAAGTATTTGCTCCATTAAATTTTCTTCCTGCGGGATCAACATAAGCATTGTGGCTTGCTATCTACTAAAAATAGCATTGTATCAAAATTGGATTCCGTTTTCTTTCTGCATCAACAAATGCAGCTCATTGGCTTAGTTTGTAAACTAGGAGCTCACAGGCTTTGGGAGAGAAAATCTTCATTATTTCACGCTCGTTTGATACAACTCTTCTTATCAGATTGATAGGAAAGTAACTTTGGTAAATACTCCTACAAACCTCAGCACTAAAAGTCATTTTAAGCAAAGCAATCATGTATGAATGCCATGGCACCACTTGCAACCACCAGATTAAGATTCCGCTCGTAATGGCACACCTCTGCGCAATTACTACTGTGTAAGCATCACGGTTTTCAAAAATATGATTCTCTACATACTCAAGATAGGAAACTAGCAACCAGAAGCAAGAGATGACCCATGCATGCAAAAATAGCATGCTTTATGAGCAACACCACCAGATTTGAACATACATGCAAAGTTAGGTATGTATGGATAGCAATTGATCAACAAGACAAGGATAACCAAATTATTCCCAAATTGAAGAGTGTGTAGATCAGCAGAGTCCAAACTCATACAAACACACAACTAAGTACTAAATAACTAGATAGATCATCATCGGCTCGATTACCAGAGCACGTAATATCCATGGCTTGCGCCATGATTGCACATAAAACGCAGAGGAGAGAAAGGAAAAATCAGAAGCTCACCTAAACCATGGAGACGAAGAAGCAGCCACCGCTACCACAGGCGAAGATTCATCCCATAGTCCATCTGCATACCGATCATACAGTAATGTCAGTTAAAAATAGACAATTAAATGGTAAACCAAAGAGAACAACACCAATGGGTTGTATGCATTGCATATTTGGTGCAGTTTTAATAAAAAGAACAATCAAAAGAATTATTGATCGATTTTATCACAGCAAGCAAGACATGTAAGAGAGTGATTTGCCGTTATTTCACGCCAGGATCAGCGCACAACCCTCAATTAAAGCCAAATGAAACAACAAAAATTCCTGGTTCAAATAACACTTGGAGCTTCATGATGCAAGTTTCACACATCATAAATGGACGATTTTACGGTACCTTGATACTCCAAAACCATGCGGTGGAGTACCAGGTCGATCTGACCGTCCGCGATGAAAGGTAATTGTGTCATTTCAACATGACAGTAAAAATGCATATTGGAATTTTTGCCCAGCATCCAGATCTAACGCATCCAGGAGCAGTCGATTGGGATTGAATTTCACTAGAAGCAGTCGAAATGCTTCGCAATTTCATCTTGACAGCAGATTGGTGCTAGAGTAGCTGTTACTGATCAGATCAACCGGAAAATAATCTGACAAAAGAACACGAGCATGCATTGACGGGGTTTTCACTAGTTTCTGCAACGCCAATATTCAATTCCAATCCAAGATGATGCAGTCCTCATGAGTTTGATTCTAGCAGAGTGCGTATAGATCAGAACCTCAGTTGCTCTAAGCATTTCGATGGAGAAACTTTTGACCAAAAGAATTGAGACACGAAAAAAGACGAAAACAGATATTATCTTTCTGTCCCTCGCATGGAGGTACTCCGTCAGTTTCCGTTAGTTTCAGAGCTAGTACTCCGTGGGGCTAAATGTGGAGTACCAGATCACGTGGACCATTGGATTAAGGAAAATGGACGGATTCTATTCATTTCAGGGTACTATAAAAGTCCTCTCATAAATAGGCTACTTCCTTGTACAACCAAACACAAAAACATTCTATATGACCCATAACAATTACGCCCTCCAATCCAAAACAAGTGTGCAGTTTTGAACTAATCCCAGTTCAAAAATGGGGCACTTATTTTTGTTGGGAGATAGCAACTAACTAACAGTGAATATTATATGGTTAGCATCTGACTCAGCCTGTCTATATGTAAACTGTCTATATGTATTGGAAATTAATCAGAAACTTGCCTGCATGACTCACTTGCAACAAAAAACTACTTCCTACAAAATGGATCAAACAAACCAGAGCCAGCTCATGCACACTTATATCAAGCAAGGATCAAAATCAATCATATGGTTGCTAAAAATACTTGCCCGAGACAACTTGGAACAAGGAATATCATAACTAAAACTTGATGTAGACTGACCGTAGCCAGTTGAAACTCACCAACAACTTGCCTCCACAACTCACTTGCAAACAAACCTACTTCTTACGAAAAGGATCAAGCCGACTAGCCCCATCTCATGCACACACAAATCAAGCAAGTACCAACAAAAACATGTGGAATCAGTCGAAACACCAATAAAAACTTGCCCGAGAAAAAATTCAGGGGACATTCAGTTATCAAGCTAGAATCAACCATGCCCTCGGAACTCATCAACCTATAGCCACCCTTAATCTAACTAATCATATAGAAAATGCTACATCGCACTTAAAGCAGAGGGGATTTCGATTTGGGGATCAGGAAGAAAGGTGCAGGTGCATACTTGGAGTAAAACCTGCCGAATCTGACACCGGCAAGCCCGTCCGAGCTACTTCTCTGCGCTAGAGGATGATGCCCCGGCTTGCCAGGGAGAGGAAACCCTTAAGCTACAACAAGGTAGCACTATTAGCAACACAATTCACCATCTGCGGCAACCAAGGACACGACCATGAGAGCAACCAATTCAAGCGCAGCCAAAGGAATACCTTGAGAGACGGCGGCCGACGGTGACAAGGTCGAGATCTTGCTGAGGGGAGGACGGGGAAGAGCTCGGGGAAGGGGGCGACGCCCTGGCCTGGGGAAGGGGATGAGCTCGGGGAAGGCTTGGAGGGCGTGGCAGGGGGAGCGTGGATGCGCGCGCGTGGAGGGCGGCGATGCAGAGTCGGCCTCGCCGGAGACGTACGTGATGCGCCGCCTCGATCTGCTCTGCTTCTTCGGGAGGGAGACGCGCCGCTGGGAGGGCAAAGGGACGGTGGAGGAGGGGGAGGCTGCGGGGAGGAGGGAGAAGGTCGTGGCGGCGGGTCGGTGGGCGGCGGCGTGCGTCAGGGAAGGAGACGGGTGGGGTGTGGCGGCTCGGATTTTGGGAGAGGGAGGGGAAAGATAGCTAGCTAGGGCGCGGCAACGAGAAAGAAGGAAAAAATTTCGCTAAGTTACCCTCTCTCTGCCCGCCTAATCTTTGCCGAGTATCACGCTTTGCCGAGCGCAAAATGTCGGGATACTCGGCATAGTATCCTTCCACCTTTGGTCGCCTAATCTTTGCCGAGTGTAACCTACATAAATACTCGGCAAAGTACTGGCCAAATTTAGTTACTTTCACCTTTGGTCACTGTTTAAATATAAAAATAATAATATACTCATTAATATTAGTTCATATAACATATATTCATTAATATTAGTTTTAGGCGCCATCCCGACACTCCGGATCGAACCCATGTGCTCACACCCCGAAATTCCCGAATCTGCAGATACCGGAGCCCGGAGGGGGTAGAAATGTGAATATCTTTGCATGGTTGTGTTCTATTTGACCATACCAAGTCATAAAACAAGATCACAACCCACCCCTACATAAGATACCCCCCGACGGTCTGTTATGGCCTCACCGGCGTCGGATTCCCCTTCCGGGTTCCAGGACCGCTCACACCCCGAAACTTCCGGAACGGGGGGAACCTTGCAATTAGGTGGGCCCTACCATTGTCAAGGGTGTTCCTTGGGCCTAGCATGACACAACCAAGCAACTAGTTCCACTTTGCTACCCACTTCCGGCTCACGCAGAGGGGGCTAGACGCCGGTTCCGTCTTTTTCTACACCGGGGCTAGGGTATCTCCGAAGAGGGGATCCGGAACGTCGGGATCCCACCTAAACCAATGTTTTGCCATGCCATGTGTGTTACAGTGTATCATGGGTGTTGGGTGCCAAAGATACCATCACTCTCTGTGTTGGGGCCTCACCGACGTCGGATTCTCTCTCGCGGGTTCCAGGACTGCTCACACCCCTAAACTCCCGGATCTGACGTAACGGGGGGGATCTTGCAAGGAGGTGGGCCCTACCATTGTCAAGGGTGTTCCTTGGGCCTAGCATGACACAACCAAGCAACTAGTTTCACTTTGCTACCCACTTCCGGCTCACGCAGAGGGGGCTAGACGCCGGTTCCGTCTTTTTCTACACCGGGGCTAGGGTATCTCACGCAGAGGGGATCCGGAGCGTCGGGATCCCACCTAAACCAATGCTTTGCCATGCCATGTTTGTTATAGTGTATCATGGGTGTTGGGTGCCAAAGATACCATCACTCTCTGTGCCGGGGCCTCACCGACGTCGGATTCTCTCTCGCGGGTTCCAGGACTGCTCACACCCCGAAACTCCCGGATCTGACGTAACGGGGGGAATCTTGCAAGTAGGTGGGCCTTACCATTGTCAAGGGTGTTCCTTGGGCCTAACATGACACAACCAAGCAACTAGTTCCACTTTGCTACCCACTTCCGGCTCACGCAGAGGGGGCTAGACGCCGGTTCCGTCTTTTTCTACACCGGGGCTAGTGTATCTCCGGAGAGGGGACCCGGAGCGTCGGGATCCCACCTAAACCAATTATTTGCCATGACATGTGTGTTAGATTGTATCATGGGTGTTGGGTGCCAAAGATAGCATCACTCTCTGTGCCGGGGCCTCACCGACGTCGGATTCTCTCTCGCGGGTTCCAGGACTGCTCACACCCCGAAACTCCCGGATCTGACGTAACGGGGGGAATCTTGCAAGTAGGTGGGCCCTACCATTGTCAAGGGTGTTCCTTGGGCCTAACATGACACAACCAAGCAACTAGTTCCACTTTGCTACCCACTTCCGGCTCACGCAGAGGGGGCTAGACGCCGGTTCCGTCTTTTTCTACACCGGGGCTAGTGTATCTCCGGAGAGGGGATCCGGAGCGTCGGGATCCCACCTAAACCAATTATTTGCCATGACATGTGTGTTAGATTGTATCATGGGTGTTGGGTGCCAAAGATAGCATCACTCTCTGTGCCGGGGCCTCACCGACGTCGGATTCTCTCTCGCGGGTTCCAGGACTGCTCACACCCCGAAACTCCCGGATCTGACGTAACGGGGGGAATCTTGCAAGTAGGTGGGCCCTACCATTGTCAAGGGTGTTCCTTGGGCCTAACATGACACAACCAAGCAACTAGTTCCACTTTGCTACCCACTTCCGGCTCACGCAGAGGGGGCTAGACGCCGGTTCCGTCTTTTTCTACACCGGGGCTAGTGTATCTCCGGAGAGGGGACCCGGAGCGTCGGGATCCCACCTAAACCAATTATTTGCCATGACATGTGTGTTAGATTGTATCATGGGTGTTGGGTGCCAAAGATAGCATCACTCTCTGTGCCGGGGCCTCACCGACGTCGGATTCTCTCTCGCGGGTTCCAGGACTGCTCACACCCCGAAACTCCCGGATCTGACGTAACGGGGGGAATCTTGCAAGTAGGTGGGCCCTACCATTGTCAAGGGTGTTCCTTGGGCCTAACATGACACAACCAAGCAACTAGTTCCACTTTGCTACCCACTTCCGGCTCACGCAGAGGGGGCTAGACGCCGGTTCCGTCTTTTTCTACACCGGGGCTAGTGTATCTCACGTAGAGGGGATCCGGAGCGTCGGGATCCCACCTAAACCAATGCTTTGCCATGCCATTTGTGTTATAGTGTATCATGGGTGTTGGGTGCCAAAGATACCATCACTCTCTTTGCCGGGGCCTCACCGACGTCGGATTCTCTCTCGCGGGTTCCAGGACTGCTCACACCCCGAAACTCCCGGATCTGACGTAACGGGGGGAATCTTGCAAGTAGGTGGGCCCTACCATTGTCAAGGGTGTTCCTTGGGCCTAACATGACACAACCAAGCAACTAGTTCCACTTTGCTACCCACTTCCGGCTCACGCAGAGGGGGCTAGACGCCGGTTCCGTCTTTTTCTACACCGGGGCTAGTGTATCTCACGTAGAGGGGATCCGGAGCGTCGGGATCCCACCTAAACCAATGCTTTGCCATGCCATGTGTGTTATAGTGTATCATGGGTGTTGGGTGCCAAAGATAGCATCACTCTCTGTGCCGGGGCCTCACCGACGTCGGATTCTCTCTCGCGGGTTCCAGGACTGCTCACACCCCGAAACTCCCGGATCTGACGTAACGGGGGGAATCTTGCAAGTAGGTGGGCCCTACCATTGTCAAGGGTGTTCCTTGGGCCTAACATGACACAACCAAGCAACTAGTTCCACTTTGCTACCCACTTCCGGCTCACGCAGAGGGGGCTAGACGCGGTTCCGTCTTTTTCTACACCGGGGCTAGTGTATCTCCGGAGAGGGGACCCGGAGCGTCGGGATCCCACCTAAACCAATGCTTTGCCATGCCATGTGTGTTAGATTGTATCATGGGTGTTGGGTGCCAAAGATACCATCACTCTCTGTGTCGGGGCCTCACCGACGTCGGATTCTCTCTCGCGGGTTCCAGGACTGCTCACACCCCGAAACTCCCGGATCTGACGTAACGGGGGGAATCTTGCAAGTAGGTGGGCCCTACCATTGTCAAGGGTGTTCCTTGGGCCTAACATGACACAACCAAGCAACTAGTTCCACTTTGCTACCCACTTCCGGCTCACGCAGAGGGGGCTAGACGCCGGTTCCGTCTTTTTCTACACCGGGGCTAGTGTATCTCCGGAGAGGGGACCCGGAGCGTCGGGATCCCACCTAAACCAATTATTTGCCATGACATGTGTGTTAGATTGTATCATGGGTGTTGGGTGCCAAAGATAGCATCACTCTCTGTGCCGGGGCCTCACCGACGTCGGATTCTCTCTCGCGGGTTCCAGGACTGCTCACACCCCGAAACTCCCGGATCTGACGTAACGGGGGGAATCTTGCAAGTAGGTGGGCCCTACCATTGTCAAGGGTGTTCCTTGGGCCTAACATGACACAACCAAGCAACTAGTTCCACTTTGCTACCCACTTCCGGCTCACGCAGAGGGGGCTAGACGCCGGTTCCGTCTTTTTCTACACCGGGGCTAGTGTATCTCACGTAGAGGGGATCCGGAGCGTCGGGATCCCACCTAAACCAATTATTTGCCATGACATGTGTGTTAGATTGTATCATGGGTGTTGGGTGCCAAAGATAGCATCACTCTCTGTGCCGGGGCCTCACCGACGTCGGATTCTCTCTCGCGGGTTCCAGGACTGCTCACACCCCGAAACTCCCGGATCTGACGTAACGGGGGGAATCTTGCAAGTAGGTGGGCCCTACCATTGTCAAGGGTGTTCCTTGGGCCTAACATGACACAACCAAGCAACTAGTTCCACTTTGCTACCCACTTCCGGCTCACGCAGAGGGGGCTAGACGCCGGTTCCGTCTTTTTCTACACCGGGGCTAGTGTATCTCCGGAGAGGGGACCCGGAGCGTCGGGATCCCACCTAAACCAATGATTTGCCATGACATGTGTGTTAGATTGTATCATGGGTGTTGGGTGCCAAAGATAGCATCACTCTCTGTGCCGGGGCCTCACCGACGTCGGATTCTCTCTCGCGGGTTCCAGGACTGCTCACACCCCGAAACTCCCGGATCTGACGTAACGGGGGGAATCTTGCAAGTAGGTGGGCCCTACCATTGTCAAGGGTGTTCCTTGGGCCTAACATGACACAACCAAGCAACTAGTTCCACTTTGCTACCCACTTCCGGCTCACGCAGAGGGGGCTAGACGCCGGTTCCGTCTTTTTCTACACCGGGGCTAGTGTATCTCCGGAGAGGGGACCCGGAGCGTCGGGATCCCACCTAAACCAATTATTTGCCATGACATGTGTGTTAGATTGTATCATGGGTGTTGGGTGCCAAAGATAGCATCACTCTCTGTGTCGGGGCCTCACCGACGTCGGATTCTCTCTCGCGGGTTCCAGGACTGCTCACACCCCGAAACTCCCGGATCTGACGTAACGGGGGGAATCTTGCAAGTAGGTGGGCCCTACCATTGTCAAGGGTGTTCCTTGGGCCTAACATGACACAACCAAGCAACTAGTTCCACTTTGCTACCCACTTCCGGCTCACGCAGAGGGGGCTAGACGCCGGTTCCGTCTTTTTCTACACCGGGGCTAGTGTATCTCACGTAGAGGGGATCCGGAGCGTCGGGATCCCACCTAAACCAATTATTTGCCATGACATGTGTGTTAGATTGTATCATGGGTGTTGGGTGCCAAAGATAGCATCACTCTCTGTGCCGGGGCCTCACCGACGTCGGATTCTCTCTCGCGGGTTCCAGGACTGCTCACACCCCGAAACTCCCGGATCTGACGTAACGGGGGGAATCTTGCAAGTAGGTGGGCCCTACCATTGTCAAGGGTGTTCCTTGGGCCTAACATGACACAACCAAGCAACTAGTTCCACTTTGCTACCCACTTCCGGCTCACGCAGAGGGGGCTAGACGCCGGTTCCGTCTTTTTCTACACCGGGGCTAGTGTATCTCACGTAGAGGGGACCCGGAGCGTCGGGATCCCACCTAAACCAATTATTTGCCATGACATGTGTGTTAGATTGTATCATGGGTGTTGGGTGCCAAAGATAGCATCACTCTCTGTGCCGGGGCCTCACCGACGTCGGATTCTCTCTCGCGGGTTCCAGGACTGCTCACACCCCGAAACTCCCGGATCTGACGTAACGGGGGGAATCTTGCAAGTAGGTGGGCCCTACCATTGTCAAGGGTGTTCCTTGGGCCTAACATGACACAACCAAGCAACTAGTTCCACTTTGCTACCCACTTCCGGCTCACGCAGAGGGGGCTAGACGCCGGTTCCGTCTTTTTCTACACCGGGGCTAGTGTATCTCCGGAGAGGGGACCCGGAGCGTCGGGATCCCACCTAAACCAATGCTTTTCCATGACATGTGTGTTAGATTGTATCATGGGTGTTGGGTGCCAAAGATAGCATCACTCTCTGTGCCGGGGCCTCACCGACGTCGGATTCTCTCTCGCGGGTTCCAGGACTGCTCACACCCCGAAACTCCCGGATCTGACGTAACGGGGGGAATCTTGCAAGTAGGTGGGCCCTACCATTGTCAAGGGTGTTCCTTGGGCCTAACATGACACAACAAAGCAACTAGTTCCACTTTGCTACCCACTTCCGGCTCACGCAGAGGGGGCTAGACGCCGGTTCCGTCTTTTTCTACACTGGGGCTAGTGTATCTCCGGAGAGGGGACCCGGAGCGTCGGGATCCCACCTAAACCAATTATTTGCCATGACATGTGTGTTAGATTGTATCATGGGTGTTGGGTGCCAAAGATAGCATCACTCTCTGTGCCGGGGCCTCACCGACGTCGGATTCCCTCTCGCGGGTTCCAGGACTGCTCACACCCCGAAACTCCCGGATCTGACGTAACGGGGGGAATCTTGCAAGTAGGTGGGCCCTACCATTGTCAAGAGTGTTCCTTGGGCCTAACATGACACAACCAAGCAACTAGTTCCACTTTGCTACCCACTTCCGGCTCACGCAGAGGGGGCTGGACGCCGGTTCCGTCTTTTTCTACACCGGGGCTAGTGTATCTCACGTAGAGGGGATCCGGAGCGTCGGGATCCCACCTAAACCAATTATTTGCCATGACATGTGTGTTAGATTGTATCATGGGTGTTGGGTGCCAAAGATAGCATCACTCTCTGTGCCGGGGCCTCACCGACGTCGGATTCTCTCTCGCGGGTTCCAGGACTGCTCACACCCGAAACTCCCGGATCTGACGTAACGGGGGGAATCTTGCAAGTAGGTGGGCCCTACCATTGTCAAGGGTGTTCCTTGGGCCTAACATGACACAACCAAGCAACTAGTTCCACTTTGCTACCCACTTCCGGCTCACGCAGAGGGGGCTAGACGCCGGTTCCGTCTTTTTCTACACCGGGGCTAGTGTATCTCACGTAGAGGGGATCCGGAAGCGTCGGGATCCCACCTAAACCAATTATTTGCCATGACATGTGTGTTAGATTGTATCATGGGTGTTGGGTGCCAAATATAGCATCACTCTCTGTGCCGGGGCCTCACCGACGTCGGATTCTCTCTCGCGGGTTCCAGGACTGCTCACACCCCGAAACTCCCGGATCTGACGTAACGGGGGAATCTTGCAAGTAGGTGGGCCCTACCATTGTCAAGGCGTGTTCCTTGGGCCTAACATGACACAACCAAGCAACTAGTTCCACTTTGCTACCCACTTCCGGCTCACGCAGAGGGGGCTAGACGCCGGTTCCGTCTTTTTCTACACCGGGGCTAGTGTATCTCCGGAGAGGGGACCCGGAGCGTCGGGATCCCACCTAAACCAATGCTTTGCCATGACATGTGTGTTAGATTGTATCATGGGTGTTGGGTGCCAAAGATAGCATCACTCTCTGTGCCGGGGCCTCACCGACGTCGGATTCTCTCTCGCGGGTTCCAGGACTGCTCACACCCCGAAACTCCCGGATCTGACGTAACGGGGGGAATCTTGCAAGTAGGTGGGCCCTACCATTGTCAAGGGTGTTCCTTGGGCCTAACATGACACAACCAAGCAACTAGTTCCACTTTGCTACCCACTTCCGGCTCACGCAGAGGGGGCTAGACGCCGGTTCCGTCTTTTTCTACACCGGGGCTAGTGTATCTCCGGAGAGGGGACCCGGAGCGTCGGGATCCCACCTAAACCAATTATTTGCCATGACATGTGTGTTAGATTGTATCATGGGTGTTGGGTGCCAAAGATAGCATCACTCTCTGTGCCGGGGCCTCACCGACGTCGGATTCTCTCTCGCGGGTTCCAGGACTGCTCACACCCCGAAACTCCCGGATCTGACGTAACGGGGGGACTCTTGCAAGTAGGTGGGCCCTACCATTGTCAAGGGTGTTCCTTGGGCCTAACATGACACAACCAAGCAACTAGTTCCACTTTGCTACCCACTTCCGGCTCACGCAGAGGGGGCTAGACGCCGGTTCCGTCTTTTTCTACACCGGGCTAGTGTATCTCACGTAGAGGGGATCCGGAGCGTCGGGATCCCACCTAAACCAATTATTTTCCATGACATGTGTGTTAGATTGTATCATGGGTGTTGGGTGCCAAAGATAGCATCACTCTCTGTGCCGGGGCCTCACCGACGTCGGATTCTCTCTCGCGGGTTCCAGGACTGCTCACACCCCGAAACTCCCGGATCTGACGTAACGGGGGGAATCTTGCAAGTAGGTGGGCCCTACCATTGTCAAGGGTGTTCCTTGGGCCTAACATGACACAACCAAGCAACTAGTTCCACTTTGCTACCCACTTCCGGCTCACGCAGAGGGGGCTAGACGTCGGTTCCGTCTTTTTCTACACCGGGGCTAGTGTATCTCCGGAGAGGGGACCCGGAGCGTCGGGATCCCACCTAAACCAATTATTTGCCATGACATGTGTGTTAGATTGTATCATGGGTGTTGGGTGCCAAAGATAGCATCACTCTCTGTGCCGGGGCCTCACCGACGTCGGATTCTCTCTCGCGGGTTCCAGGACTGCTCACACCCCGAAACTCCCGGATCTGACGTAACGGGGGGAATCTTGCAAGTAGGTGGGCCCTACCATTGTCAAGGGTGTTCCTTGGGCCTAACATGACACAACCAAGCAACTAGTTCCACTTTGCTACCCACTTCCGGCTCACGCAGAGGGGGCTAGACGCCGGTTCCGTCTTTTTCTACACCGGGGCTAGTGTATCTCACGTAGAGGGGATCCGGAGCGTCGGGATCCCACCTAAACCAATGCTTTTCCATGCCATGTGTGTTATAGTGTATCATGGGTGTTGGGTGCCAAAGATAGCCATCACTCTCTGTGCCGGGGCCTCACCGACGTCGGATTCTCTCTCGCGGGTTCCAGGACTGCTCACACCCCGAAACTCCCGGATCTGACGTAACGGGGGGAATCTTGCAAGTAGGTGGGCCCTACCATTGTCAAGGGTGTTCCTTGGGCCTAACATGACACAACCAAGCAACTAGTTCCACTTTTGTACCCACTTCCGGCTCACGCAGAGGGGGCTAGACGCCGGTTCCGTCTTTTTCTACACCGGGGCTAGTGTATCTCACGTAGAGGGGATCCGGAGCGTCGGGATCCCACCTAAACCAATGCTTTGCCATGCCATTTGTGTTATATTGTATCATGGGTGTTGGGTGCCAAAGATAGCCATCACTCTCTAGTGCGGGGCCTCACCGACGTCGGATTCTCTCTCGCGGGTTCCAGGACTGCTCACACCCCGAAACTCCCGGATCTGACGTAACGGGGGGAATCTTGCAAGTAGGTGGGCCCTACCATTGTCAAGGGTGTTCCTTGGGCCTAACATGACACAACCAAGCAACTAGTTACACTTTGCTACCCACTTCCGGCTCACGCAGAGGGGGCTAGACGTCGGTTCCGTCTTTTTCTACACCGGGGCTAGTGTATCTCCGGAGAGGGGACCCGGAGCGTCGGGATCCCACCTAAACCAATTATTTGCCATGACATGTGTGTTAGATTGTATCATGGGTGTTGGGTGCCAAAGATAGCATCACTCTCTGTGTCGGGGCCTCACCGACGTCGGATTCTCTCTCGCGGGTTCCAGGACTGCTCACACCCCGAAACTCCCGGATCTGACGTAACGGGGGGAATCTTGCAAGTAGGTGGGCCCTACCATTGTCAAGGGTGTTCCTTGGGCCTAACATGACACAACCAAGCAACTAGTTCCACTTTGCTACCCACTTCCGGCTCACGCAGATGGGGCTAGACGCCGGTTCCGTCTTTTTCTACACCGGGGCTAGTGTATCTCACGTAGAGGGGATCCGGAGCGTCGGGATCCCACCTAAACCAATTATTTGCCATGACATGTGTGTTAGATTGTATCATGGGTGTTGGGTGCCAAAGATAGCATCACTCTCTGTGCCGGGGCCTCACCGACGTCGGATTCTCTCTCGCGGGTTCCAGGACTGCTCACACCCCGAAACTCCCGGATCTGACGTAACGGGGGGAATCTTGCAAGTAGGTGGGCCCTACCATTGTCAAGGGTGTTCCTTGGGCCTAACATGACACAACCAAGCAACTAGTTCCACTTTGCTACCCACTTCCGGCTCACGCAGAGGGGGCTAGACGCCGGTTCCGTCTTTTTCTACACCGGGGCTAGTGTATCTCCGGAGAGGGGACCCGGAGCGTCGGGATCCCACCTAAACCAATGCTTTTCCATGACATGTGTGTTAGATTGTATCATGGGTGTTGGGTGCCAAAGATAGCATCACTCTCTGTGCCGGGGCCTCACCGACGTCGGATTCTCTCTCGCGGGTTCCAGGACTGCTCACACCCCGAAACTCCCGGATCTGACGTAACGGGGGGAATCTTGCAAGTAGGTGGGCCCTACCATTGTCAAGGGTGTTCCTTGGGCCTAACATGACACAACCAAGCAACTAGTTCCACTTTGCTACCCACTTCCGGCTCACGCAGAGGGGGCTAGACGCGGTTCCGTCTTTTTCTACACCGGGGCTAGTGTATCTCCGGAGAGGGGACCCGGAGCGTCGGGATCCCACCTAAACCAATGCTTTTCCATGACATGTGTGTTAGATTGTATCATGGGTGTTGGGTGCCAAAGATAGCATCACTCTCTGTGCCGGGGCCTCACCGACGTCGGATTCTCTCTCGCGGGTTCCAGGACTGCTCACACCCCGAAACTCCCGGATCTGACGTAACGGGGGGAATCTTGCAAGTAGGTGGGCCCTACCATTGTCAAGGGTGTTCCTTGGGCCTAACATGACACAACCAAGCAACTAGTTCCACTTTGCTACCCACTTCCGGCTCACGTAGAGGGGGCTAGACGCCGGTTCCGTCTTTTTCTACACCGGGGCTAGTGTATCTCACGTAGAGGGGATCCGGAGCGTCGGGATCCCACCTAAACCAATTATTTGCCATGACATGTGTGTTAGATTGTATCATGGGTGTTGGGTGCCAAATATAGCATCACTCTCTGTGCCGGGGCCTCACCGACGTCGGATTCTCTCTCGCGGGTTCCAGGACTGCTCACACCCCGAAACTCCCGGATCTGACGTAACGGGGGGAATCTTGCAAGTAGGTGGGCCCTACCATTGTCAAGGGTGTTCCTTGGGCCTAACATGACACAACCAAGCAACTAGTTCCACTTTGCTACCCACTTCCGGCTCACGCAGAGGGGGCTAGACGCCGGTTCCGTCTTTTTCTACACCGGGGCTAGTGTATCTCACGTAGAGGGGATCCGGAGCGTCGGGATCCCACCTAAACCAATTATTTGCCATGACATGTGTTTTAGATTGTATCATGGGTGTTGGGTGCCAAAGATAGCATCACTCTCTGTGCCGGGGCCTCACCGACGTCGGATTCTCTCTCGCGGGTTCCAGGACTGCTCACACCGCGAAACTCCCGGATCTGACGTAACGGGGGGAATCTTGCAAGTAGGTGGGCCCTACCATTGTCAAGGGTGTTCCTTGGGCCTAACATGACACAACCAAGCAACTAGTTCCACTTTGCTACCCACTTCCGGCTCACGCAGAGGGGGCTAGACGTCGGTTCCGTCTTTTTCTACACCGGGGCTAGTGTATCTCCGGAGAGGGGACCCGGAGCGTCGGGATCCCACCTAAACCAATTATTTGCCATGACATGTGTGTTAGATTGTATCATGGGTTTTGGGTGCCAAAGATAGCATCACTCTCTGTGCCGGGGCCTCACCGACGTTGGATTCTCTCTCGCGGGTTCCAGGACTGCTCACACCCCGAAACTCCCGGATCTGACGTAACGGGGGGAATCTTGCAAGTAGGTGGGCCCTACCATTGTCAAGGGTGTTCCTTGGGCCTAACATGACACAACCAAGCAACTAGTTCCACTTTGCTACCCACTTCCGGCTCACGCAGAGGGGGCTAGATGCCGGTTCCGTCTTTTTCTACACCGGGGCTAGTGTATCTCACGTAGAGGGGATCCGGAGCGTCGGGATCCCACCTAAACCAATGCTTTGCCATGCCATTTGTGTTATAGTGTATCATGGGTGTTGGGTGCCAAAGATACCAACACTCTCTTTGCCGGGGCCTCACCGACGTCGGATTCTCTCTCGCGGGTTCCAGGACTGCTCACACCCGGAAACTCCCGGATCTGACGTAACGGGGGGAATCTTGCAAGTAGGTGGGCCCTACCATTGTCAAGGGTGTTCCTTGGGCCTAACATGACACAACCAAGCAACTAGTTCCACTGTGCTACCCACTTCCGGCTCACGCAGAGGGGGCTAGACGCCGGTTCCATCTTTTTCTACACCGGGGCTAGTGTATCTCACGTAGAGGGGATCCGGAGCGTCGGGATCCCACCTAAACCAATGCTTTGCCATTCCATTTGTGTTATATTGTATCATGGGTGTTGGGTGCCAAAGATACCATCACTCTCTTTGCCGGGGCCTCACCGACGTCGGATTCTCTCTCGCGGGTTCCAGGACTGCTCACACCCCGAACTCCCGGATCTGACGTAATGGGGGGAATCTTGCAAGTAGGTGGGCCCTACCATTGTCAAGGGTGTTCCTTGGGCCTAACATGACACAACCAAGCAACTAGTTCCACTTTGCTACCCACTTCCGGCTCACGCAGAGGGGGCTAGACGCTGGTTCCGTCTTTTTCTACACCGGGGCTAGTGTATCTCCGGAGAGGGGACCCGGAGCGTCGGGATCCCACCTAAACCAATGCTTTGCAATGCCATTTGTGTTATAGTGTATCATGGGTGTTGGGTTCCAAAGATACCATCACTCTCTGTGTTGGGGCCTCACCGACGTCGGATTCGCTCTCGCGGGTTCCAGGACTGCTCACACCCCGAAACTCCCGGATCTGACGTAACGGGGGGAATCTTGCAAGTAGGTGGGCCCTACCATTGTCAATGGTGTTCCTTGGGCCTAACATGACACAACCAAGCAACTAGTTACACTTTGCTACCCACTTCCGGCTCACGCAGAGGGGGCTGGACGTCGGTTCCGTCTTTTTCTACACCGGGGCTAGTGTATCTCCGGAGAGGGGACCCGGAGCGTCGGGGTCCCACCTAAACAAATTATTTGCCATGACATGTGTGTTAGATTGTATCATGGGTGTTGGGTGCCAAAGATAGCATCACTCTCTGTGTCGGGGCCTCACCGACGTCGGATTCTCTCTCGCGGGTTCCAGGACTGCTCACACCCCGAAACTCCCGGATCTGACGTAACGGGGGGAATCTTGCAAGTAGGTGGGCCCTACCATTGTCAAGGGTGTTCCTTGGGCCTAACATGACACAACCAAGCAACTAGTTCCACTTTGCTACCCACTTCCGGCTCACGCAGATGGGGCTAGACGCCGGTTCCGTCTTTTTCTACACCGGGGCTAGTGTATCTCACGTAGAGGGGATCCGGAGCGTCGGGATCCCACCTAAACCAATTATTTGCCATGACATGTGTGTTAGATTGTATCATGGGTGTTGGGTGCCAAAGATAGCATCACTCTCTGTGCCGGGGCCTCACCGACGTCGGATTCTCTCTCGCGGGTTCCAGGACTGCTCACACCCCGAAACTCCCGGATCTGACGTAACGGGGGGAATCTTGCAAGTAGGTGGGCCCTACCATTGTCAAGGGTGTTCCTTGGGCCTAACATGACACAACCAAGCAACTAGTTCCACTTTGCTACCCACTTCCGGCTCACGCAGAGGGGGCTAGACGCCGGTTCCGTCTTTTTCTACACCGGGGCTAGTGTATCTCCGGAGAGGGGACCCGGAGCGTCGGGATCCCACCTAAACCAATGCTTTTCCATGACATGTGTGTTAGATTGTATCATGGGTGTTGGGTGCCAAAGATAGCATCACTCTCTGTGCCGGGGCCTCACCGACGTCGGATTCTCTCTCGCGGGTTCCAGGACTGCTCACACCCCGAAACTCCCGGATCTGACATAACGGGGGGAATCTTGCAAGTAGGTGGGCCCTACCATTGTCAAGGGTGTTCCTTGGGCCTAACATGACACAACCAAGCAACTAGTTCCACTTTGCTACCCACTTCCGGCTCACGCAGAGGGGGCTAGACGCCGGTTCCGTCTTTTTCTACACCGGGGCTAGTGTATCTCACGTAGAGGGGATCCGGAGCGTCGGGATCCCACCTAAACCAATTATTTGCCATGACATGTGTGTTAGATTGTATCATGGGTGTTGGGTTCCAAATATAGCATCACTCTCTGTGTCGGGGCCTCACCGACGTCGGATTCTCTCTCGCGGGTTCCAGGACTGCTCACACCCCGAAACTCCCGGATCTGACGTAACGGGGGGAATCTTGCAAGTAGGTGGGCCCTACCATTGTCAAGGGTGTTCCTTGGGCCTAACATGACACAACCAAGCAACTAGTTCCACTTTGCTACCCACTTCCGGCTCACGCAGAGGGGGCTAGACGCCGGTTCCGTCTTTTTCTACACCGGGGCTAGTGTATCTCCGGAGAGGGGACCCGGAGCGTCGGGATCCCACCTAAACCAATTATTTGCCATGACATGTGTTTTAGATTGTATCATGGGTGTTGGGTGCCAAAGATAGCATCACTCTCTGTGCCGGGGCCTCACCGACGTCGGATTCTCTCTCGCGGGTTCCAGGACTGCTCACACCCCGAAACTCCCGGATCTGACGTAACGGGGGGAATCTTGCAAGTAGGTGGGCCCTAACATTGTCAAGGGTGTTCCTTGGGCCTAACATGACACAACCAAGCAACTAGTTCCACTTTGCTACCCACTTCCGGCTCACGCAGAGGGGGCTAGACGCCGGTTCCGTCTTTTTCTACACTCGGGCTAATGTATCTCACGTAGAGGGGATCCGGAGCGTCGGGATCCCACCTAAACCAATTATTTGCCATGACATGTGTGTTAGATTGTATCATGGGTGTTGGGTGCCAAAGATAGCATCACTCTCTGTGCCGGGGCCTCACCGACGTCGGATTCTCTCTCGCGGGTTCCAGGACTGCTCACACCCCGAAACTCCCGGATCTGACGTAACGGGGGGAATATTGCAAGTAGGTGGGCCCTACCATTGTCAAGGGTGTTCCTTTGGCCTAACATGACACAACCAAGCAACTAGTTCCACTTTGCTACCCACTTCCGGCTCACGCAGAGGGGGCTAGACGCCGGTTCCGTCTTTTTCTACACCGGGGCTAGTGTATCTCCGGAGAGGGGACCCGGCGTGTCGGGATCCCACCTAAACCAATTATTTGCCATGACATGTGTTTTAGATTGTATCATGGGTGTTGGGTGCCAAAGATAGCATCACTCTCTGTGCCGGGGCCTCACCGGCGTCGGATTCTCTCTCGCGGGTTCAAGGACTGCTCACACCCCGAAACTCCCGGATCTGACGTAACGGGGGGAATCTTGCAAGTAGGTGGGCCCTACCATTGTCAAGGGTGTTCCTTGGGCCTAACATGACACAACCAATCAACTAGTTCCACTTTTCTACCCACTTCCGGCTCACGCAGATGGGGCTAGACGCCGGTTCCGTCTTTTTCTACACCGGGGCTAGTGTATCTCACGTAGAGGGGATCCGGAGCGTCGGGATCCCACCTAAACCAATTATTTGCCATGACATGTGTGTTAGATTGTATCATGGGTGTTGGGTGCCAAAGATAGCATCACTCTCTGTGCCGGGGCCTCACCGACGTCGGATTCTCTCTCGTGGGTTCCAGGACTGCTCACACCCCGAAACTCCCGGATCTGACGTAACGGGGGGAATCTTGCAAGTAGGTGGGCCCTACCATTGTCAAGGGTGTTCCTTGGGCCTAACATGACACAACCAAGCAACTAGTTCCACTTTGCTACCCACTTCCGGCTCACGCAGAGGGGGCTAGACGCCGGTTCCGTATTTTTCTACACCGGGGCTAGTGTATCTCCGGAGAGGGGACCCGGAGCGTCGGGATCCCACCTAAACCAATGCTTTTCCATGACATGTGTGTTAGATTGTATCATGGGTGTTGGGTGCCAAAGATAGCATCACTCTCTGTGCCGGGGCCTCACCGACGTCGGATTCTCTCTCGCGGGTTCCAGGACTGCTCACACCCCGAAACTCCCGGATCTGACGTAACGGGGGGAATCTTGCAATTAGGTGGGCCCTAACATTGTCAAGGGTGTTCCTTGGGCCTAACATGACACAAACAAGCAACTAGTTCCACTTTGCTACCCACTTCCGGCTCACGCAGAGGGGGCTAGACGCCGGTTCCGTCTTTTTCTACACCGGGGCTAGTGTATCTCACGTAGAGGGGATCCGGAGCGTCGGGATCCCACCTAAACCAATTATTTGCCATGACATGTGTGTTAGATTGTATCATGGGTGTTGGGTGCCAAATATAGCATCACTCTCTGTGCCGGGGCCTCACCGACGTCGGATTCTCTCTCGCGGGTTCCAGGACTGCTCACACCCCGAAACTCCCGGATCTGACGTAACGGGGGGAATCTTGCAAGTAGGTGGGCCCTACCATTGTCAAGGGTGTTCCTTGGGCCTAACATGACACAACCAAGCAACTAGTTCCACTTTGCTACCCACTTCCGGCTCACGCAGAGGGGGCTAGACGCCGGTTCCGTCTTTTTCTACACCGGGGCTAGTGTATCTCCGGAGAGGGGACCCGGAGCGTCGGGATCCCACCTAAACCAATTATTTGCCATGACATGTGTGTTAGATTGTATCATGGGTGTTGGGTGCCAAAGATAGCATCACTCTCTGTGCCGGGGCCTCACCGACGTCGGATTCTCTCTCGCGGGTTCCAGGACTGCTCACACCCCGAAACTCCCGGATCTGACGTAACGGGGGGAATCTTGCAAGTAGGTGGGCCCTACCATTGTCAAGGGTGTTCCTTGGGCCTAACATGACACAACCAAGCAACTAGTTCCACTTTGCTACCCACTTCCGGCTCACGCAGAGGGGGCTAGACGCCGGTTCTGTCTTTTTCTATACTGGGGCTAGTGTATCTCACGTAGAGGGGATCCGGAGCGTCGGGATCCCACCTAAACCAATTATTTGCCATGACATGTGTGTTAGATTGTATCATGGGTGTTGGGTGCCAAAGATAGCATCACTCTCTGTGCCGGGGCCTCACCGACGTCGGATTCTCTCTCGCGGGTTCCAGGACTGCTCACACCCCGAAACTCCCGGATCTGACGTAACGGGGGGAATCTTGCAAGTAGGTGGGCCCTACCATTGTCAAGGGTGTTCCTTTGGCCTAACATGACACAACCAAGCAACTAGTTCCACTTTGCTACCCACTTCCGGCTCACGCAGAGGGGGCTAGACGCCGGTTCCGTCTTTTTCTACACCGGGGCTAGTGTATCTCCGGAGAGGGGACCCGGCGCGTCGGGATCCCACCTAAACCAATTATTTTCCATGACATGTGTTTTAGATTGTATCATGGGTGTTGGGTGCCAAAGATAGCATCACTCTCTGTGCCGGGGCCTCACCGGCGTCGGATTCTCTCTCGCGGGTTCAAGGACTGCTCACACCCCGAAACTCCCGGATCTGACGTAACGGGGGGAATCTTGCAAGTAGGTGGGCCCTACCATTGTCAAGGGTGTTCCTTGGGCCTAACATGACACAACCAAGCAACTAGTTCCACTTTTCTACCCACTTCCGGCTCACGCAGAGGGGGCTAGACGTCGGTTCCGTCTTTTTCTACACCGGGGCTAGTGTATCTCACATAGAGGGGATCCGGAGCGTCGGTATCCCACCTAAACCAATGCTTTGCCATGCCATTTGTGTTATAGTGTATCATGGGTGTTGGGTGCCAAAGATACCATCACTCTCTTTGCCGGGGCCTCACCGACGTCGGATTCTCTCTCGCGGGTTCCAGGACTGCTCACACCCCGAAACTCCCGGATCTGACGTAACGGAGGGAATCTTGCAAGTAGGTGGGCCCTACCATTGTCAAGGGTGTTCCTTGGGCCTAACATGACACAACCAGGCAACTAGTTCCACTTTGCTACCCACTTCCGGCTCACGCAGAGGGGGCTAGACGCCGGTTCCGTCTTTTTCTACACCGGGGCTAGTGTATCTCCGGAGAGGGGACCCAGAGCGTCGGGATCCCACCTAAACCAATGCTTTGCCATGCCATTTGTGTTATAGTGTATCATGGGTGTTGGGTGCCAAAGATACCATCACTCTCTTTGTCGGGGCCTCACCGACGTCGGATTCTCTCTCGCGGGTTCCAGGACTGCTCACACCCCGAAACTCCCGGATCTGACGTCACGGGGGGAATCTTGCAAGTAGGTGGGCCCTACCATTGTCAAGGGTGTTCCTTGGGACTAACATGACACAACCAAGCAACTAGTTCCACTTTGCTACCCACTTCCGGCTCACGCAGAGGGGGCTAGACGCCGGTTCCGTCTTTTTCTACACCGGGGCTAGTGTATCTCCGGAGAGGGGACCCGGAGCGTCGGGATCCCAGCTAAACCAATGCTTTGCCATGCCATTTGTGTTATAGTGTATCATGGGTGTTGGGTGCCAAAGATAGCATCACTCTCTGTGCCGGGGCCTCACCGACGTCGGATTCTCTCTCGCGGGTTCCAGGACTGCTCACACCCCGAAACTCCCGGATCTGACGTAACGGGGGGAATCTTGCAAGTAGGTGGGCCCTACCATTGTCAAGGGTGTTCCTTGGGCCTAACATGACACAACCAAGCAACTAGTTCCACTTTGCTACCCACTTCCGGCTCACGCAGAGGGGGCTAGACGCCGGTTCCGTCTTTTTCTACACCGGGGCTAGTGTATCTCCGGAGAGGGGACCCGGAGCGTCGGGATCCCACCTAAACCAATGCTTTGCCATGCCATGTGTGTTATAGTGTATCATGGGTGTTGGGTGCCAAAGATACCATCACTCTCTTTGCCGGGGCCTCACCGACGTCGGATTCTCTCTCGCGGGATCCAGGACTGCTCACACCCCGAAACTCCCGGATCTGACGTAACGGGGGGAATCTTGCAAGTACGTGGGCCCTACCATTGTCCAGGGTGTTCCTTGGGCCTAACATGACACAACCAAGCAACTAGTTCCACTTTGCTACCCACTTCCGGCTCACGCAGAGGGGGCTGGACACCGGTTCCGTCTTTTTCTACACCGGGGCTAGTGTATCTCCGGAGAGGGGACCCGGAGCGTCGGGATCCCACCTAAACAATTGTTTTGCCATGCCATGTGTGTTAGATTGTATCATGGGTGTTGGGTGCCAAAGATACCATCACTCTCTATGCCGGGGCCTCACCGACGTCGGATTCTCTCTCGCGGGTTCCAGGACTGCTCACACCGCGAAACTCCCGGATCTGACGTAACGGGGGGAATCTTGCAAGTAGGTGGGACCTACCATTGTCAAGGGTGTTCCTTGGGCCTAACATGACACAACCAAGCAACTAGTTCCACTTTGCTACCCACTTCCGGCTCACGCAGAGGGGGCTGGACGCCGGTTCCGTCTTTTTCTACACCGGGGCTAGTGTATCTCCGGAGAGGGGACCCGGAGCGTCGGGATCCCAACTAAACCAATGTTTTGCCATGCCATGTGTGTTAGATTGTATCATGGGTGTTGGGTGCCAAAGATACCATCACTCTCTATGCCGGGGCCTCACCGACGTTGGATTCTCTCTCGCGGGTTCCAGGACTGCTCACACCCCGAAACTCCCGGATCTGACGTAACGGGGGAATCTTGCAAGTAGGTGGGCCCTACCATTGTCAAGGGTGTTCCTTGGGCCTAACATGACACAACCAAGCAACTAGTTCCACTTTGCTACCCACTTCCGGCTCACGCAGAGGGGGCTAGACGCCGGTTCCGTCTTTTTCTACACCGGGGCTAGTGTATCTCCGGAGAGGGGACCCGGAGCGTCGGGATCCCACCTAAACCAATGCTTTTCCATGACATGTGTGTTAGATTCTATCATGGGTGTTGGGTGCCAAAGATAGCATCACTCTCTGTGCCGGGGCCGCACCGACGTCGGATTCTCTCTCGCGGGTTCCAGGACTGCTCACACCCCGAAACTCCCGGATCTGACGTAACGGGGGGAATCTTGCAAGTAGGTGGGCCCTACCATTGTCAAGGGTGTTCCTTGGGCCTAACATGACACAACAAAGCAACTAGTTCCACTTTGCTACCCACTTCCGGCTCACGCAGAGGGGGCTAGACGCCGGTTCCGTCTTTTTCTACACCGGGGCTAGTGTATCTCCGGAGAGGGGACCCGGAGCGTCGGGATCCCACCTAAACCAATGTTTTGCCATGAAATGTGTGTTAGATTGTATCATGGGTGTTGGGTGCCAAAGATAGCATCACTCTCTGTGCCGGGGCCTCACCGACGTCGGATTCTCTCTCGCGGGTTCCAGGACTGCTCACACCGCGAAACTCCCGGATCTGACGTAACGGGGGGAATCTTGCAAGTAGGTGGGCCCTACAATTGTCAAGGGTGTTCCTTGGGCCTAACATGACACAACCAAGCAACTAGTTCTACTTTGCTACCCACTTCCGGCTCACGCAGAGGGGGCTGGACGCCGGTTCCGTCTTTTTCTACACCGGGGCTAGTGTATCTCACGTAGAGGGGACCCGGAGCGTCGGGATCCCACCTAAACCAATGTTTTGCCATGCCATGTGTGTTAGATTGTATCATGGGTGTTGGGTGCCAAAGATACCATCACTCTCTATGCCGGGGCCTCACCGACATCGGATTCTCTCTCGCGGGTTCCAGGACTGCTCACACCGCGAAACTCCCGGATCTGACGTAACGGGGGGAATCTTGCAAGTAGGTGGGCCCTACCATTGTCAAGGGTGTTCCTTGGGCCTAACATGACACAACCAAGCAACTAGTTACACTTTGCTACCCACTTCCGGCTAACGCAGAGGGGGCTGGACGCCGGTTCCGTCTTTTTCTACACCGGGGCTAGTGTATCTCCGGAGAGGGGACCCGGAGCGTCGGGATCCCACCTAAACCAATGCTTTGCTATGCCATGTGTGTTAGATTGTATCATGGGTGTTGGGTGCCAAAGATACCATCACTCTCTTTGCCGGGGCCTCACCGACGTCGGATTCTCTCTCGCGGGTTCTAGGACTGCTCACACCCCGAAACTCCCGGATCTGACGTAACGGGGGGAATCTTGCAAGTAGGTGGGCCCTACCATTGTCAAGGGTGTTCCTTGGGCCTAACATGACACAACCAAGCAACTAGTTCCACTTTGCTACCCACTTCCGGCTCACGCAGAGGGGGCTGGACGCCGGTTCCGTCTTTTTCTACACCGGGGCTAGTGTATCTCCGGAGAGGGGACCCGGAGCGTCGGGATCCCACCTAAACCAATTCTTTTCCATGCCATGTGTGTTAGATTGTATCATGGGTGTTGGGTGCCAAAGATACCATCACTCTCTTTGCCGGGGCCTCACCGACGTCGGATTCTCTCTCGCGGGTTCCAGGACTGCTCACACCCCGAACTCCCGGATCTGACGTAACGGGGGGAATCTTGCAAGTAGGTGGGCCCTACCATTGTCAAGGGTGTTCCTTGGGCCTAACATGACACAACCAAGAAACTAGTTCCACTTTGCTACCCACTTCCGGCTCACGCAGAGGGGGCTAGACGCTGGTTCCGTCTTTTTCTACACCGGGGCTAGTGTATCTCCGGAGAGGGGACCCGGAGCGTCGGGATCCCACCTAAACCAATGCTTTGCAATGCCATTTGTGTTATAGTGTATCATGGGTGTTGGGTTCCAAAGATACCATCACTCTCTGTGTTGGGGCCTCACCGACGTCGGATTCGCTCTCGCGGGTTCCAGGACTGCTCACACCCCGAAACTCCCGGATCTGACGTAACGGGGGGAATCTTGCAAGTAGGTGGGCCCTACCATTGTCAAGGGTGTTCCTTGGGCCTAACATGACACAACCAAGCAACTAGTTACACTTTGCTACCCACTTCCGGCTCACGCAGAGGGGGCTGGACGTCGGTTCCGTCTTTTTCTACACCGGGGCTAGTGTATCTCCGGAGAGGGGACCCGGAGCGTCGGGATCCCACCTAAACCAATGCTTTTCCATGACATGTGTGTTAGATTCTATCATGGGTGTTGGGTGCCAAAGATAGCATCACTCTCTGTGCCGGGGCCGCACCGACGTCGGATTCTCTCTCGCGGGTTCCAGGACTGCTCACACCCCGAAACTCCCGGATCTGACGTAACGGGGGGAATCTTGCAAGTAGGTGGGCCCTACCATTGTCAAGGGTGTTCCTTGGGCCTAACATGACACAACAAAGAAACTAGTTCCACTTTGCTACCCACTTCCGGCTCACGCAGAGGGGGCTAGACGCCGGTTCCGTCTTTTTCTACACCGGGGCTAGTGTATCTCCGGAGAGGGGACCCGGAGCGTCGGGATCCCACCTAAACCAACTAGTCGTCAACCCGTGCAACAACACGGGCGAGAACATTCTAGAAGAAAAAATATCCCAAAGATTCTTTGTCATTTTATTATGCCCAATACATGCGAAAAATATATTCCAGATATGTATTGTTGAGTTGAAAACAATTTATTAGCATGAGATTTTTATGAATGTTCTGTTATTTTTATGTGGAAATATTCCTTTAGAATCCATCACAATCCATTTTTGTTAATTTAGGGAAATTTAATAGGACCGTGCTCTAAACTCGTGGAAATCATGGTTACTTAAATACAACATAACAGAAACGACATGCAGATTATTTTCAACTCCAAATAATTTCTTTACCTCTCTTAATGAATGAAACAGATTTATGCATAAAGAGATACTTCTATGTTAAGTCAGATAAAATGTGTTCTTCAATGACTCTTTTGGTGCTTTCACAGTTCTCTAAAAGTCACAATATATGAAAAGTTCTTGTCCTCTGAATAATCTATTTTAATTAAAATGACCTACTCTAGTAAAAATATATTGGGTCGTAGTGAACATTTTTTTTTTCATTTATGGATAACAGAATTTGTAGAGTTTCCTTGTTCTTGGTCATCCAGTTTGTTCTCAAAAAATATTCAATATTGTCTATTTATAATTGTGTGTTTAAGTTAATATCCCAAGGAAAAGGCAAAAGTTACATGGACACTACAATAATGGATCAGACACAATCGATCAGTTGAACAGTTAGGCGGGTTTTCTGGACAATTTTATTTTGTCTGGTCCAATGGTGTATCCGCGAATGTAGTTTTGAACCGTGGCATACTTTAGAGGCCTAAAAGAAACACTTTCATTATTTGTTATCGAGAACATGAAACACTGATAGAGCTGATGTATCACATCGGACATACCATACCTGAAAAAAGCGAACATGCCTCCAAAAAAAAAAACCACGCTATGTGTCGAAGTCAGCGTAAGTTTCAATCAAGAATATAATTATTAAATCTATTTTCTCCATGGATTTGGAGACCCAAAGTACCGTTTTGAATTAATTCTAAATCCATATGCTGCGCTATCAGCATTAAGCAATGCAACATTATACATATGACCGGCTTGCTTATTGCTGGTTTTCCCAGTGGACAGAGTAGCCTATAGAAAGGCTTATCCAACAATAGACTGCACGTCGTTGATCAAACCAAACTAATCTAATGTTAGTAATGCAAAAAACATGACTGCTATCTAAAGGAATCCAGTTGTTTTCTATAAGGAACCCAGAAACAAAAGACCTCTGCTACACATAAAAATGTAAGTAAGTATACAAAAGGTAAATTTAAGGAGTTGTGTTAGTCCAAAAATAAAGTTATATAAGTAATTAGAAAAGTTACATTTTGTATCCCAATGGCGAGGAGTTGTTTCTGTGACTTGTGCATAATTTTGGTTGCCTACACGGATGCATTGGAGCAGACATTCAGTTACACAAAGATAATCATTTGGCCTGAGCTCTAGTACGTACCTGATGAGAGGGAGACCATTACCACAGCGGATGCAGAATATAAACACGATTTGATGCATATACTTTGTTTGCAAAATCAGAAAAAGGAAGCATAACAATGCAACAATACCAGGGGATTGATCTTGGACTCTTGGCACAAATATAATAGAACTCCTGTACTGCTTGCGACCATATATTCTAGCATATTCTGTATTCATTAACAAACAGCTTCGGGTTAAAGAAGGTGGTCAATAGTAAGTGTAAGAGTATTTACGCGAAATTCATCGGTTAAACCACCGGTCAAGGGAACTTCACATCATACACTGGACGGCGGCACTTAATGCAAAGCCTTAATTTGTGAAACACTTGACCTATCATAACCTACAGAAATTAGTGCATGTAATGGATGACATAACCTAATTAAGACATGACTTAACTAATAACATGATGGATAGAGGTTTTCTAGCGTTAATGGACTGAACTGTACAAAAAACACCTAGGAAAGATGATCATGTCAGACTCACTTATGTTCTTGTGGATCGATTTCTTTGCAGCAGGTCTTTTTGAGTACCGGATGCTGGTAGGGTCACAAAAATCCATGAATTCCAATAGTAATGTGGATCCTAATCAACTCTTAGTAATCCCTCCGTCTCGAATTAATTGCCGTGGATTTATTAAACTATGGATATATCTAGACATACTTTAGTATATTGATACATCCATATTTTAATAAATTCAATACAATTAATTTGGGACGGAGGGTGTATAACATCTTTACACCAATGATCAATCAAAGACATCGATAAGAAATAGTGAAGTTAGTACCGTAGATGCAATCTGATGACATCGCCCGCTAATTTATTGCATAAGTAGTTCGGTATGTATTACATGCCTCCATCTAAGCGATTGGTTCTGAACATGAAATTGAAATTCTTCATGGATACTGAACCTTCCGTCATCAGCTATACATCCGGCATGCATGCATCTTGGCTTCTGCAATATTACCGGCGGCCGGGCGGCGTCGTAGTTTATAATCATCGTTAGATACCTGGTTTGTTAACACGTCATGCATCCATCTTGATGCCTACAGATATAGAGCAGCCGGCCGCCGGCATCGTAGTTTAGATTCAGCGAGATATGTTTGCTAACCTTTGATGCCTCCACGGATGTGAGCAGCTTCAATTGGATTGTATCACCGGGGCCTATGCGTGCAAGGGTACTACTTATACGTGGGACATTGCACTATGCATGCCATGCCTCTCCTCTGCAGACACGGGATTGAAGAATATTGGAGCTAGGATGAGGGTCTCGGCATGAGAGAAACAGGAGGCTAGATTGTTTAAGGAAAGCCATCGAGGGATGAGTCGTGCACGTGGGAGACCGGCGAGGGTGCTACTGTATCCAATGGATATAATTGCTCCATAATTGCTCCTTAATCGCATCAGACGGATGTTATTGTGTTTACTCAAGGATTAACGTGGAGGCTTTTACGGTGCCTCCAATTAGTAAATATAAGATGTTTTGCCATGAAATGTGTGTTAGATTGTATCATG
Organism: Alopecurus myosuroides; assembly: GCA_028641055.1. Taxonomy (NCBI): domain Eukaryota; kingdom Viridiplantae; phylum Streptophyta; class Magnoliopsida; order Poales; family Poaceae; genus Alopecurus; species Alopecurus myosuroides. Next base: position 26,524,537 of record CM054058.1, read on the forward strand.
GGTGTTGGGTGCCAAAGATAGCATCACTCTCTGTGCCGGGGCCTCACCGACGTCGGATTCTCTCTCGCGGGTTCCAGGACTGCTCACACCGCGAAACTCCCGGATCTGACGTAACGGGGGGAATCTTGCAAGTAGGTGGGCCCTACAATTGTCAAGGGTGTTCCTTGGGCCTAACATGACACAACCAAGCAACTAGTTCCACATTGCTACCCACTTCCGGCTCACGCAGAGGGGGCTGGACGCCGGTTCCGTCTTTTTCTACACCGGGGCTAGTGTATCTCACGTAGAGGGGACCCGGAGCGTCGGGATCCCACCTAAACCAATGTTTTGCCATGCCATGTGTGTTAGATTGTATCATGGGTGTTGGGTGCCAAAGATACCATCACTCTCTATGCCGGGGCCTCACCGACATCGGATTCTCTCTCGCGGGTTCCAGGACTGCTCACACCGCGAAACTCCCGGATCTGACGTAACGGGGGGAATCTTGCAAGTAGGTGGGCCCTACCATTGTCAAGGGTGTTCCTTGGGCCTAACATGACACAACCAAGCAACTAGTTACACTTTGCTACCCACTTCCGGCTAACGCAGAGGGGGCTGGACGCCGGTTCCGTCTTTTTCTACACCGGGGCTAGTGTATCTCCGGAGAGGGGACCCGGAGCGTCGGGATCCCACCTAAACCAATGCTTTGCTATGCCATGTGTGTTAGATTGTATCATGGGTGTTGGGTGCCAAAGATACCATCACTCTCTTTGCCGGGGCCTCACCGACGTCGGATTCTCTCTCGCGGGTTCTAGGACTGCTCACACCCCGAAACTCCCGGATCTGACGTAACGGGGGGAATCTTGCAAGTAGGTGGGCCCTACCATTGTCAAGGGTGTTCCTTGGGCCTAACATGACACAACCAAGCAACTAGTTCCACTTTGCTACCCACTTCCGGCTCACGCAGAGGGGGCTGGACGCCGGTTCCGTCTTTTTCTACACCGGGGCTAGTGTATCTCCGGAGAGGGGACCCGGAGCGTCGGGATCCCACCTAAACCAATGCTTTGCCATGCCATGTGTTTTAGATTGTATCATGGGTGTTGGGTGCCAAAGATACCATCACTCTCTTTGCCGGGGCCTCACCGACGTCGGATTCTCTCTCGCGGGTTCCAGGACTGCTCACACCCCGAACTCCCGGATCTGACGTAACGGGGGGAATCTTGCAAGTAGGTGGGCCCTACCATTGTCAAGGGTGTTCCTTGGGCCTAACATGACACAACCAAGCAACTAGTTCCACTTTGCTACCCACTTCCGGCTCACGCAGAGGGGGCTAGACGCTGGTTCCGTCTTTTTCTACACCGGGGCTAGTGTATCTCCGGAGAGGGGACCCGGAGCGTCGGGATCCCACCTAAACCAATGCTTTGCCATGCCATTTGTGTTATAGTGTATCATGGGTGTTGGGTTCCAAATATACCATCACTCTCTGTGTTGGGGCCTCACCGACGTCGGATTCGCTCTCGCGGGTTCCAGGACTGCTCACACCCCGAAACTCCCGGATCTGACGTAACGGGGGGAATCTTGCAAGTAGGTGGGCCCTACCATTGTCAAGGGTGTTCCTTGGGCCTAACATGACACAACCAAGCAACTAGTTACACTTTGCTACCCACTTCCGGCTCACGCAGAGGGGGCTGGACGTCGGTTCCGTCTTTTTCTACACCGGGGCTAGTGTATCTCCGGAGAGGGGACCCGGAGCGTCGGGATCCCACCTAAACCAATTATTTGCCATGAGATGTGTGTTAGATTGTATCATGGGTGTTGGGTGCCAAAGATAGCATCACTCTCTGTGCCGGGGCCTCACCGACGTCGGATTCTCTCTCGCGGGTTCCAGGACTGCTCACACCCCGAAACTCCCGGATCTGACGTAACGGGGGGAATCTTGCAAGTAGGTGGGCCCTACCATTGTCAAGGGTGTTCCTTGGGCCTAACATGACACAACCAAGCAACTAGTTCCACTTTTCTACCCACTTCCGGCTCACGCAGAGGGGGCTAGACGCTGGTTCCGTCTTTTTCTACACCGGGGCTAGTGTATCTCACGTAGAGGGGATCCGGAGCGTCGGGATCCCACCTAAACCAATTATTTGCCATGACATGTGTGTTAGATTGTATCATGGGTGTTGGGTGCCAAAGATAGCATCACTCTCTGTGCCGGGGCCTCACCGACGTCGGATTCTCTCTCGCGGGTTCCAGGACTGCTCACACCCCGAAACTCCCGGATCTGACGTAACGGGGGGAATCTTGCAAGTAGGTGGGCCCTACCATTGTCAAGGGTGTTCCTTGGGCCTAAAATGACACAACCAAGCAACTAGTTCCACTTTGCTACCCACTTCCGGCTCACGCAGAGGGGGCTAGACGCCGGTTCCGTCTTTTTCTACACCGGGGCTAGTGTATCTCCGGAGAGGGGACCCGGAGCGTCGGGATCCCACCTAAACCAATGCTTTTCCATGACATGTGTGTTAGATTGTATCATGGGTGTTGGGTGCCAAAGATAGCATCACTCTCTGTGCCGGGGCCTCACCGACGTCGGATTCTCTCTCGCGGGTTCCAGGACTGCTCACACCCCGAAACTCCCGGATCTGACGTAACGGGGGGAATCTTGCAAGTAGGTGGGCCCTACCATTGTCAAGGGTGTTCCTTGGGCCTAACATGACACAACCAAGCAACTAGTTACACTTTGCTACCCACTTCCGGCTCACGCAGAGGGGGCTAGACGCCGGTTCCGTCTTTTTCTACACCGGGGCTAGTGTATCTCACGTAGAGGGGATCCGGAGCGTCGGGATCCCACCTAAACCAATTACTTGCCATGACATGTGTGTTAGATTGTATCATGGGTGTTGGGTGCCAAAGATACCATCACTCTCTATGCCGGGGCCTCACCGACGTCGGATTCTCTCTCGCGGGTTCCAGGACTGCTCACACCCCGAAACTCCCGGATCTGACGTAACGGGGGGAATCTTGCAAGTAGGTGGGCCCTACCATTGTCAAGGGTGTTCCTTGGGCCTAACATGACACAACCAAGCAACTAGTTCCACTTTGCTACCCACTTCCGGCTCACGCAGAGGGGGCTGGACGCCGGTTCCGTCTTTTTCTACACCGGGGCTAGTGTATCTCCGGAGAGGGGACCCGGAGCGTCGGGATCCCACCTAAACCAATTATTTGCCATGACATGTGTGTTAGATTGTATCATGGGTGTTGGGTGCCAAAGATAGCATCACTCTCTGTGCCGGGGCCTCACCGACGTCGGATTCTCTCTCGCGGGTTCCAGGACTGCTCACACCCCGAAACTCCCGGATCTGACGTAACGGGGGGAATCTTGCAAGTAGGTGGGCCCTACCATTGTCAAGGGTGTTCCTTGGGCCTAACATGACACAACCAAGCAACTAGTTCCACTTTGCTACCCACTTCCGGCTCACGCAGAGGGGGCTAGACGCCGGTTCCGTCTTTTTCTACACTGGGGCTAGTGTATCTCACGTAGAGGGGATCCGGAGCGTCGGGATCCCACCTAAAACAATTATTTGCCATGACATGTGTGTTAGATTGTATCATGGGTGTTGGGTGCCAAAGATAGCATCACTCTCTGTGCCGGGGCCTCACCGACGTCGGATTCTCTCTCGCGGGTTCCAGGACTGCTCACACCCCGAAACTCCCGGATCTGACGTAACGGGGGGAATCTTGCAAGTAGGTGGGCCCTACCATTGTCAAGGGTGTTCCTTTGGCCTAACATGACACAACCAAGCAACTAGTTCCACTTTTCTACCCACTTCCGGCTCACGCAGAGGGGGCTAGACGCCGGTTCCGTCTTTTTCTACGCCGGGGCTAGTGTATCTCCGGAGAGGGGACCCGGCGCGTCGGGATCCCACCTAAACCAATTATTTGCCATGACATGTGTGTTATATTGTATCATGGGTGTTGGGTGCCAAAGATAGCATCACTCTCTGTGCCGGGGCCTCACCGACGTCGGATTCTCTCTCGCGGGTTCCAGGACTGCTCACACCCCGAAACTCCCGGATCTGACGTAACGGGGGGAATCTTGCAAGTAGGTGGGCCCTACCATTGTCAAGGGTGTTCCTTGGGCCTAACATGACACAACCAAGCAACTAGTTCCACTTTGCTACCCACTTCCGGCTCACGCAGAGGGGGCTAGACGCCGGTTCCGTCTTTTTCTACACCGGGGCTAGTGTATCTCACATAGAGGGGATCCGGAGCGTCGGTATCCCACCTAAACCAATGCTTTGCCATGCCATTTGTGTTATAGTGTATCATGGGTGTTGGGTGCCAAAGATACCATCACTCTCTTTGCCGGGGCCTCACCGACGTCGGATTCTCTCTCGCGGGTTCCAGGACTGCTCACAACCCGAAACTCCCGGATCTGACGTAACGGGGGGAATCTTGCAAGTAGGTGGGCCCTACCATTGTCAAGGGTGTTCCTTGGGCCTAACATGACACAACCAAGCAACTAGTTCCACTTTGCTACCCACTTCCGGCTCACGCAGAGGGGGCTAGACGCTGGTTCCGTCTTTTTCTACACCGGGGCTAGTGTATCTCCGGAGAGGGGACCCGGAGCGTCGGGATCCCACCTAAACCAATGCTTTGCCATGCCATTTGTTTTATAGTGTATCATGGGTGTTGGGTGCCAAAGATAGCATCACTCTCTGTGTCGGGGCCTCACCGACGTCGGATTCTCTCTCGCGGGTTCCAGGACTGCTCACACCCCGAAACTCCCGGATCTGACGTAACGAGGGGAATCTTGCAAGTAGGTGGGCCCTACCATTGTCAAGGGTGTTCCTTGGGCCTAACATGACACAACCAAGCAACTATTTACACTTTGCTACCCACTTCCGGCTCACGCAGAGGGGGCTAGACGTCGGTTCCGTCTTTTTCTACACCGGGGCCAGTGTATCTCCGGAGAGGGGACCCGGAGCGTCGGGATCCCACCTAAACCAATTATTTGCCATGACATGTGTGTTAGATTGTATCATGGGTGTTGGGTGCCAAATATAGCATCACTCTCTGTGCCGGGGCCTCACCGACGTCGGATTCTCTCTCGCGGGTTCCAGGACTGCTCACACCCCGAAACTCCCGGATCTGACGTAACGGGGGGAATCTTGCAAGTAGGTGGGCCCTACCATTGTCAAGGGTGTTCCTTGGGCCTAACATGACACAACCAAGCAACTAGTTCCACTTTGCTACCCACTTTCGGCTCAAGCAGAGGGGGCTAGACTCCGGTTCCGTCTTTTTCTACACCGGGGCTAGTGTATCTCCGGAGAGGGGACCCGGAGCGTCGGGATCCCACCTAAACCAATTATTTGCCATGACATGCGTGTTAGATTGTATCATGGGTGTTGGGTGCCAAATATACCATCACTCTCTATGCCGGGGCCTCACCGACGTCGGATTCTCTCACGCGGGTTCCAGGACTGCTCACACCCCTAAACTCCCGGATCTGACGTAACGGGGGGAATCTTGCAAGTAGGTGGGCCCTACCATTGTCAAGGGTGTTCGTTGGTCCTAACATGACACAACCAAGCAACTAGTTCCACTTTGCTACCCACTTCCGGCTCACGCAGAGGGGGCTAGACGCCGGTTCCGTCTTTTTCTACACCGGGGCTAGTGTATCTCACGTAGAGGGGATCCGGAGCGTCGGTATCCCACCTAAACCAATGCTTTGCCATGCCATTTGTGTTATAGTGTATCATGGGTGTTGGGTGCCAAAGATACCATCACTCTCTTTGCCGGGGCCTCACCGACGTCGGATTCTCTCTCGCGGGTTCCAGGACTGCTCACACCCCGAAACTCCCGGATCTGACGTCACGGGGGGAATCTTGCAAGTAGGTGGGCCCTACCATTGTCAAGGGTGTTCCTTGGGACTAACATGACACAACCAAGCAACTAGTTCCACTTTGCTACCCACTTCCGGCTCACGCAGAGGGGGCTAGACGCCGGTTCCGTCTTTTTCTACACCGGGGCTAGTGTATCTCCGGAGAGGGGACCCGGAGCGTCGGGATCCCAGCTAAACCAATGCTTTGCCATGCCATTTGTGTTATAGTGTATCATGGGTGTTGGGTGCCAAAGATAGCATCACTCTCTGTGCCGGGGCCTCACCGACGTCGGATTCTCTCTCGCGGGTTCTAGGAGTGCTCACACCCCGAAACTCCCGGATCTGACGTAACGGGGGGAATATTGCAAGTAGGTGGGCCCTACCATTGTCAAGGGTGTTCCTTGGGCCTAACATGACACAACCAAGCAACTAGTTCCACTTTGCTACCCACTTCCGGCTCACGCAGAGGGGGCTAGACGCCGGTTCCGTCTTTTTCTACACCGGGGCTAGTGTATCTCACGTAGAGGGGATCCGGAGCGTCGGGATCCCACCTAAACCAATGCTTTGCCATGCCATTTGTGTTATAGTGTATCATGGGTGTTGGGTGCCAAAGATACCATCACTCTCTTTGCCGGGGCCTCACCGACGTCGGATTCTCTCTCGCGGGTTCCAGGACTGCTCACACCCCGAAACTCCCGGATCTGACGTAACGGGGGGAATCTTGCAAGTAGGTGGGCCCTACCATTGTCAAGGGTGTTCCTTGGGCCTAACATGACACAACCAAGCAACTAGTTCCACTTTGCTACCCACTTCCGGCTCACGCAGAGGGGGCTAGACGCCGGTTCCGTCTTTTTCTACACCGGGGCTAGTGTATCTCCGGAGAGGGGACCCGAAGCGTCGGGATCCCACCTAAACCAATGCTTTGCCATGCCATGTGTGTTATAGTGTATCATGGGTGTTGGGTGCCAAAGATACCATCACTCTCTTTGCCGGGGCCTCACCGACGTCGGATTCTCTCTCGCGGGTTCCAGGACTGCTCACACCCCGAAACTCCCGGATCTGACGTAACGGGGGGAATCTTGCAAGTACGTGGGCCCTACCATTGTCCAGGGTGTTCCTTGGGCCTAACATGACACAACCAAGCAACTAGTTCCACTTTGCTACCCACTTCCGGCTCACGCAGAGGGGGCTGGACGCCGGTTCCGTCTTTTTCTACACCGGGGCTAGTGTATCTCCGGAGAGGGGACCCGGAGCGTCGGGATCCCACCTAAAAAATTGTTTTGCCATGCCATGTGTGTTAGATTGTATCATGGGTGTTGGGTGCCAAAGATACCATCACTCTCTATGCCGGGGCCTCACCGACGTCGGATTCTCTCTCGCGGGTTCCAGGACTGCTCACACCGCGAAACTCCCGGATCTGACGTAACGGGTGGAATCTTGCAAGTAGGTGGGCCCTACCATTGTCAAGGGTGTTCCTTGGGCCTAACATGACACAACCAAGCAACTAGTTCCACTTTGCTACCCACTTCCGGCTCACGCAGAGGGGGCTAGACGCCGGTTCCGTCTTTTTCTACACCGGGGCTAGTGTATCTCACGTAGAGGGGATCCGGAGCGTCGGTATCCCACCTAAACCAATGCTTTGCCATGCCATTTGTGTTATAGTGTATCATGGGTGTTGGGTGCCAAAGATACCATCACTCTCTTTGCCGGGGCCTCACCGACGTCGGATTCTCTCTCGCGGGTTCCAGGACTGCTCACACCCCGAAACTCCCGGATCTGACGTCACGGGGGGAATCTTGCAAGTAGGTGGGCCCTACCATTGTCAAGGGTGTTCCTTGGGACTAACATGACACAACCAAGCAACTAGTTCCACTTTGCTACCCACTTCCGGCTCACGCAGAGGGGGCTAGACGCCGGTTCCGTCTTTTTCTACACTGGGGCTAGTGTATCTCCGGAGAGGGGACCCGGAGCGTCGGGATCCCACCTAAACCAATGCCCTGCCATGCCATTTGTGTTATAGTGTATCATGGGTGTTGGGTGCCAAAGATAGCATCACTCTCTGTGCCGGGGCCTCACCGACGTCGGATTCTCTCTCGCGGGTTCCAGGACTGCTCACACCCCGAAACTCCCGGATCTGACGTAACGGGGGGAATCTTGCAAGTAGGTGGGACCTACCATTGTCAAGGGTGTTCCTTGGGCCTAACATGACACAACCAAGCAACTAGTTCCACTTTGCTACCCACTTCCGGCTCACGCAGAGGGGGCTAGACGCCGGTTCCGTCTTTTTCTACACCGGGGCTAGTGTATCTCACGTAGAGGGGATCCGGAGCGTCGGGATCCCACCTAAACCAATGCTTTGCCATGCCATTTGTGTTATAGTGTATCATGGGTGTTGGGTGCCAAAGATACCATCACTCTCTTTGCCGGGGCCTCACCGACGTCGGATTCTCTCTCGCGGGTTCCAGGACTGCTCACACCCCGAAACTCCCGGATCTGACGTAACGGGGGGAATCTTGCAAGTAGGTGGGCCCTACCATTGTCAAGGGTGTTCCTTGGGCCTAACATGACACAACCAAGCAACTAGTTCCACTTTGCTACCCACTTCCGGCTCACGCAGAGGGGGCTAGACGCCGGTTCCGTCTTTTTCTACACCGGGGCTAGTGTATCTCCGGAGAGGGGACCCGGAGCGTCGGGATCCCACCTAAACCAATTCTTTGCCATGCCATGTGTGTTATAGTGTATCATGGGTGTTGGGTGCCAAAGATACCATCACTCTCTTTGCCGGGGCCTCACCGACGTCGGATTCTCTCTCGCGGGTTCCAGGACTGCTCACACCCCGAAACTCCCAGATCTGACGTAACGGGGGGAATCTTGCAAGTACGTGGGCCCTACCATTGTCCAGGGTGTTCCTTGGGCCTAACATGACACAACCAAGCAACTAGTTCCACTTTGCTACCCACTTCCGGCTCACGCAGAGGGGGCTGGACGCCGGTTCCGTCTTTTTCTACACCGGGGCTAGTGTATCTCCGGAGAGGGGACCCGGAGCGTCGGGATCCCACCTAAACAATTGTTTTGCCATGCCATGTGTGTTAGATTGTATCATGGGTGTTGGGTGCCAAATATACCATCACTCTCTATGCCGGGGCCTCACCGACGTCGGATTCTCTCTCGCGGGTTCCAGGACTGCTCACACAGCGAAACTCCCGGATCTGACGTAACGGGGGGAATCTTGCAAGTAGGTGGGCCCTACCATTGTCAAGGGTGTTCCTTGGGCCTAACATGACACAACCAAGCAACTAGTTCCACTTTGCTACCCACTTCCGGCTCACGCAGAGGGGGCTGGACGCCGGTTCCGTCTTTTTCTACACCAGGGCTAGTGTATCTCCGGAGAGGGGACCCGGAGCGTCGGGATCCCACCTAAACCAATTATTTGCCATGACATGTGTGTTAGATTGTATCATGGGTGTTGGGTGCCAAAGATAGCATCACTCTCTGTGCCGGGGCCTCACCGACGTCGGATTCTCTCTCGCGGGTTCCAGGACTGCTCACACCCCGAAACTCCCGGATCTGACGTAACGGGGGGAATCTTGCAAGTAGGTGGGCCCTACCATTGTCAAGGGTGTTCCTTGGGCCTAACATGAAACAACCAAGCAACTAGTTCCACTTTGCTACCCACTTCCGGCTCACGCAGAGGGGGCTAGACGCCGGTTCCGTCTTTTTCTACACTGGGGCTAGTGTATCTCACGTAGAGGGGATCCGGAGCGTCGGGATCCCACCTAAACCAATTATTTGCCATGACATGTGTGTTAGATTGTATCATGGGTGTTGGGTGCCAAAGATAGCATCACTCTCTGTGCCGGGGCCTCACCGACGTCGGATTCTCTCTCGCGGGTTCCAGGACTGCTCACACCCCGAAACTCCCGGATCTGACGTAACGGGGGGAATCTTGCAAGTAGGTGGGCCCTACCATTGTCAAGGGTGTTCCTTTGGCCTAACATGACACAACCAAGCAACTAGTTCCACTTTGCTACCCACTTCCGGCTCACGCAGAGGGGGCTAGACGCCGGTTCCGTCTTTTTCTACACCGGGGCTAGTGTATCTCCGGAGAGGGGACCCGGCGCGTCGGGATCCCACCTAAACCAATTATTTGCCATGAAATGTGTGTTAGATTGTATCATGGGTGTTGGGTGCCAAAGATAGCATCACTCTCTGTGCCGGGGCCTCACCGACGTCGGATTCTCTCTCGCGGGTTCAAGGACTGCTCACACCCCGAAACTCCCGGATCTGACGTAACGGGGGGAATCTTGCAAGTAGGTGGGCCCTACCATTGTCAAGGGTGTTCCTTGGGCCTAACATGACACAACCAAGCAACTAGTTCCACTTTGCTACCCACTTCCGGCTCACGCAGAGGGGGCTAGACGCCGGTTTCGTCTTTTTCTACACCGGGGCTAGTGTATCTCACATAGAGGGGATCCGGAGCGTCGGTATCCCACCTAAACCAATGCTTTGCCATGACATTTGTGTTATAGTGTATCATGGGTGTTGGGTGCCAAGGATACCATCACTCTCTTTGCCGGGGCCTCACCGACGTCGGATTCTCTTTCGCGGGATCCAGGACTGCTCACACCCCGAAACTCCCGGATCTGACGTAACGGGGGGAATCTTGCAAGTAGGTGGGCCCTACCATTGTCAAGGGTGTTCCTTGGGCCTAACATGACACAACCAAGCAACTAGTTCCACTTTGCTACCCACTTCCGGCTCACGCAGAGGGGGCTAGACGCCGGTTCCGTCTTTTTCTACACCGGGGCTAGTGTATCTCCGGAGAGGGGACCCGGAGCGTCGGGATCCCACCTAAACCAATGCTTTGCCATGCCATTTGTTTTATAGTGTATCATGGGTGTTGGGTGCCAAAGATAGCATCACTCTCTGTGTCGGGGCCTCACCGACGTCGGATTCTCTCTCGCGGGTTCCAGGACTGCTCACACCCCGAAACTCCCGGATCTGACGTAACGGGGGGAATCTTGCAAGTAGGTGGGCCCTACCATTGTCAAGGGTGTTCCTTGGGCCTAACATGACACAACCAAGCAACTAGTTACACTTTGCTACCCACTTCCGGCTCACGCAGAGGGGGCTAGACGTCGGTTCCGTCTTTTTCTACACCGGGGCTAGTGTATCTCCGGAGAGGGGACCCGGAGCGTCGGGATCCCACCTAAACCAATTATTTGCCATGACATGTGTGTTAGATTGTATCATGGGTGTTGGGTGCCAAAGATAGCATCACTCTCTGTGCCGGGGCCTCACCGACGTCGGATTCTCTCTCGCGGGTTCCAGGACTGCTCACACCCCGAAACTCCCGGATCTGACGTAACGGGGGGAATCTTGCAAGTAGGTGGGCCCTACCATTGTCAAGGGTGTTCCTTGGGCCTAACATGACACAACCAAGCAACTAGTTCCACTTTGCTACCCACTTCGGCTCAAGCAGAGGGGGCTAGACGCCGGTTCCGTCTTTTTCTACACCGGGGCTAGTGTATCTCCGGAGAGGGGACCCGGAGCGTCGGGATCCCACCTAAACCAATTATTTGCCATGACATGTGTGTTAGATTGTATCATGGGTGTTGGGTGCCAAAGATACCATCACTCTCTATGCCGGGGCCTCACCGACGTCGGATTCTCTCTCGCGGGTTCCAGGACTGCTCACACCCCGAAACTCCTGGATCTGACGTAACGGGGGGAATCTTGCAAGTAGGTGGGCCCTACCATTGTCAAGGGTGTTCCTTGGTCCTAACATGACACAACCAAGCAACTAGTTCCACTTTGCTACCCACTTCCGGCTCACGCAGAGGGGGCTAGACGCCGGTTCCGTCTTTTTCTACACCGGGGCTAGTGTATCTCCGGAGAGGGGACCCGGAGCGTCGGTATCCCACCTAAACCAATGCTTTGCCATGCCATGTGTGTTATAGTGTATCATGGGTGTTGGGTGCCAAAGATACCATCACTCTCTTTGCCGGGGCCTCACCGACGTCGGATTCTCTCTCGCGGGTTCCAGGACTGCTCACACCCCGAAACTCCCGGATCTGACGTCACGGGGGGAATCTTGCAAGTAGGTGGGCCCTACCATTGTCAAGGGTGTTCCTTGGGACTAACATGACACAACCAAGCAACTAGTTCCACTTTGCTACCCACTTCCGGCTCACGCAGAGGGGGCTAGACGCCGGTTCCGTCTTTTTCTACACCGGGGCTAGTGTATCTCCGGAGAGGGGACCCGGAGCGTCGGGATCCCAGCTAAACCAATGCTTTGCCATGCCATTTGTGTTATAGTGTATCATGGGTGTTGGGTGCCAAAGATAGCATCACTCTCTGTGCCGGGGCCTCACCGACGTCGGATTCTCTCTCGCGGGTTCCAGGACTGCTCACACCTCGAAACTCCCGGATCTGACGTAACGGGGGGAATCTTGCAAGTAGGTGGGCCCTACCATTGTCAAGGGTGTTCCTTGGGCCTAACATGACACAACCAAGCAACTAGTTCCACTTTGCTACCCACTTCCGGCTCACGCAGAGGGGGCTGGACGCCGGTTCCGTCTTTTTCTACACCGGGGCTAGTGTATCTCCGGAGAGGGGACTCGGAGCGTCGGGATCCCACCTAAACCAATGCTTTTGCCATGCCATGTGTGTTAGATTGTATCATGGGTGTTGGGTGCCAAAGATACCATCACTCTCTATGTCGGGGCCTCACCGACGTCGGATTCTCTCTCGCGGGTTCCAGGACTGCTCACACCGCGAAACTCCCGGATCTGACGTAACGGGGGGAATCTTGCAAGTAGGTGGGCCCTACCATTGTCAAGGGTGTTCCTTGGGACTAACATGACACAACCAAGCAACTAGTTCCACTTTGCTACCCACTTCCGGCTCACGCAGAGGGGGCTAGACGCCGGTTCCGTCTTTTTCTACACCGGGGCTAGTGTATCTCCGGAGAGGGGACCCGGAGCGTCGGGATCCCAGCTAAACCAATGCTTTGCCATGCCATTTGTGTTATAGTGTATCATGGGTGTTGGGTGCCAAAGATAGCATCACTCTCTGTGCCGGGGCCTCACCGACGTCGGATTCTCTCTCGCGGGTTCCAGGACTGCTCACACCTCGAAACTCCCGGATCTGACGTAACGGGGGGAATCTTGCAAGTAGGTGGGCCCTACCATTGTCAAGGGTGTTCCTTGGGCCTAACATGACACAACCAAGCAACTAGTTCCACTTTGCTACCCACTTCCGGCTCACGCAGAGGGGGCTAGATGCCGGTTCCGTCTTTTTCTACACCGGGGCTAGTGTATCTCACGTAGAGGGGATCCGGAGCGTCGGGATCCCACCTAAACCAATGCTTTGCCATGCCATTTGTGTTATAGTGTATCATGGGTGTTGGGTGCCAAAGATACCATCACTCTCTTTGTCGGGGCCTCACCGACGTCGGATTCTCTCTCGCGGGTTCCAGGACTGCTCACACCCCGAAACTCCCGGATCTGACGTAACGGGGGGAATCTTGCAAGTAGGTGGGCCCTACCATTGTCAAGGGTGTTCCTTGGGCCTAACATGACACAACCAAGCAACTAGTTCCACTTTGCTACCCACTTCCGGCTCACGCAGAGGGGGCTAGACGCCGGTTCCGCCTTTTTCTACACCGGGGCTAGTGTATCTCCGGAGAGGGGACCCGGAGCGTCGGGATCCCACCTAAACCAATGCTTTGCCATGCCATGTGTGTTATAGTGTATCATGGGTGTTGGGTGCCAAAGATACCATCACTCTCTTTGCCGGGGCCTCACCGACGTCGGATTCTCTCTCGCGGGTTCCAGGACTGCTCACACCCCGAAACTCCCGGATCTGACGTCACGGGGGGAATCTTGCAAGTAGGTGGGCCCTACCATTGTCAAGGGTGTTCCTTGGGACTAACATGACACAACCAAGCAACTAGTTCCACTTTGCTACCCACTTCCGGCTCACGCAGAGGGGGCTAGACGCCGGTTCCGTCTTTTTCTACACCGGGGCTAGTGTATCTCCGGAGAGGGGACCCGGAGCGTCGGGATCCCACCTAAACCAATGCTTTGCCATGCCATTTGTGTTATAGTGTATCATGGGTGTTGGGTGCCAAATATAGCATCACTCTCTGTGCCGGGGCCTCACCGACGTTGGATTCTCTCTCGCGGGTTCCAGGACTGCTCACACCCCGAAACTCCCGGATCTGACGTAACGGGGGGAATCTTGCAAGTAGGTGGGCCCTACCATTGTCAAGGGTGTTCCTTGGGCCTAACATGACACAACCAAGCAACTAGTTCCACTTTGCTACCCACTTCCGGCTCACGCAGAGGGGGCTAGACGCCGGTTCCGTCTTTTTCTACACCGGGGCTAGTGTATCTCACGTAGAGGGGATCCGGAGCGTCGGGATCCCACATAAACCAATGCTTTGCCATGCCATTTGTGTTATAGTGTATCATGGGTGTTGGGTGCCAAAGATACCATCACTCTCTTTGTCGGGGCCTCACCGACGTCGGATTCTCTCTCGCGGGTTCCAGGACTGCTCACACCCCGAAACTCCCGGATCTGACGTAACGGGGGGAATCTTGCAAGTAGGTGGGCCCTACCATTGTCAAGGGTGTTCCTTGGGACTAACATGACACAACCAAGCAACTAGTTCCACTTTGCTACCCACTTCCGGCTCACGCAGAGGGGGCTAGACGCCGGTTCCGTCTTTTTCTACACCGGGGCTAGTGTATCTCCGGAGAGGGGACCCGGAGCGTCGGGATCCCACCTAAACCAATGCTTTGCCATGCCATGTGTGTTATAGTGTATCATGGGTGTTGGGTGCCAAAGATACCATCACTCTCTTTGCCGGGGCCTCACCGACGTCGGATTCTCTCTCGCGGGTTCCAGGACTGCTCACACCGCGAAACTCCCGGATCTGACGTAACGGGGGGAATCTTGCAAGTAGGTGGGCCCTACCATTGTCAAGGGTGTTCCTTGGGCCTAACATGACACAACCAAGCAACTAGTTCCACTTTGCTACCCACTTCCGGCTCACGCAGAGGGGGCTAGACGCCGGTTCCGTCTTTTTCTACACCGGGGCTAGTGTATCTCCGGAGAGGGGACCCGGAGCGTCGGGATCCCACCTAAACCAATGCTTTGCCATGCCATGTGTGTTATAGTGTATCATGGGTGTTGGGTGCCAAAGATACCATCACTCTCTTTGCCGGGGCCTCACCGACGTCGGATTCTCTCTCGCGGGTTCCAGGACTGCTCACACCCCGAAACTCCCGGATCTGACGTAACGGGGGGAATCTTGCAAGTAGGTGGGCCCTACCATTGTCAAGGGTGTTCCTTGGGCCTAACATGACACAACCAAGCAACTAGTTCCACTTTGCTACCCACTTCCGGCTCACGCAGAGGGGGCTAGACGCCGGTTCCGTCT
This sequence comes from Alopecurus myosuroides, assembly GCA_028641055.1. NCBI lineage: Eukaryota > Viridiplantae > Streptophyta > Magnoliopsida > Poales > Poaceae > Alopecurus > Alopecurus myosuroides. The sequence goes on from CM054058.1 coordinate 26,539,839, forward strand.
TTTTCTACACCGGGGCTAGTGTATCTCCGGAGAGGGGACCCGGAGCGTCGGGATCCCACCTAAACCAATGCTTTTGCCATGCCATGTGTGTTAGATTGTATCATGGGTGTTGGGTGCCAAAGATACCATCACTCTCTTTGCCGGGGCCTCACCGACGTCGGATTCTCTCTCGCGGGTTCCAGGACTGCTCACACCCCGAAACTCCCGGATCTGACGTAACGGGGGGAATCTTGCAAGTAGGTGGGCCCTACCATTGTCAAGGGTGTTCCTTGGGCCTAACATGACACAACCAAGCAACTAGTTCCACTTTGCTACCCACTTCCGGCTCACGCAGAGGGGGCTGGACGCCGGTTCCGTCTTTTTCTACACCGGGGCTAGTGTATCTCCGGAGAGGGGACCCGGAGCGTCGGGATCCCACCTAAACCAATTTTTTGCCATGCCATGTGTGTTAGATTGTATCATGGGTGTTGGGTGCCAAAGATACCATCACTCTCTATGCCGGGGCCTCACCGACGTCGGATTCTCTCTCGCGGGTTCCAGGACTGCTCACACCGCGAAACTCCCGGATCTGACGTAACGGGGGGAATCTTGCAAGTAGGTGGGCCCTACCATTGTCAAGGGTGTTCCTTGGGCCTAACATGACACAACCAAGCAACTAGTTCCACTTTGCTACCCACTTCCGGCTCACGCAGAGGGGGCTGGACGCCGGTTCCGTCTTTTTCTACACCGGGGCTAGTGTATCTCCGGAGAGGGGACCCGGAGCGTCGGGATCCCACCTAAACCAATGCTTTTGCCATGCCATGTGTGTTAGATTGTATCATGGGTGTTGGGTGCCAAAGATACCATCACTCTCTTTGCCGGGGCCTCACCGACGTCGGATTCTCTCTCGCGGGTTCCAGGACTGCTCACACCGCGAAACTCCCGGATCTGACGTAACGGGGGGAATCTTGCAAGTAGGTGGGCCCTACCATTGTCAAGGGTGTTCCTTGGGCCTAACATGACACAACCAAGCAACTAGTTCCACTTTGCTACCCACTTCCGGCTCACGCAGAGGGGGCTGGACGCCGGTTCCGTCTTTTTCTACACCGGGGCTAGTGTATCTCCGGAGAGGGGACCCGGAGCGTCGGGATCCCACCTAAACCAATGTTTTTCCATGCCATGTGTGTTAGATTGTATCATGGGTGTTGGGTGCCAAAGATACCATCACTCTCTATGCCGGGGCCTCACCGACGTCGGATTCTCTCTCGCGGGTTCCAGGACTGCTCACACCGCGAAACTCCCGGATCTGACGTAACGGGGGGAATCTTGCAAGTAGGTGGGCCCTACCATTGTCAAGGGTGTTCCTTGGGCCTAACATGACACAACCAAGCAACTAGTTCCACTTTGCTACCCACTTCCGGCTCACGCAGAGGGGGCTGGACGCCGGTTCCGTCTTTTTCTACACCGGGGCTAGTGTATCTCCGGAGAGGGGACCCGGAGCGTCGGGATCCCACCTAAACCAATGTTTTGCCATGCCATGTGTGTTAGATTGTATCATGGGTGTTGGGTGCCAAAGATACCATCACTCTCTATGCCGGGGCCTCACCGACGTCGGATTCTCTCTCGCGGGTTCCAGGACTGCTCACACCCCGAAACTCCCGGATCTGACGTAACGGGGGGAATCTTGCAAGTAGGTGGGCCCTACCATTGTCAAGGGTGTTCCTTGGGCCTAACATGACACAACCAAGCAACTAGTTCCACTTTGCTACCCACTTCCGGCTCACGCAGAGGGGGCTGGACGCCGGTTCCGTCTTTTTCTACACCGGGGCTAGTGTATCTCCGGAGAGGGGACCCGGAGCGTCGGGATCCCACCTAAACCAATTATTTGCCATGCCATGTGTGTTAGATTGTATCATGGGTGTTGGGTGCCAAAGATACCATCACTCTCTATGCCGGGGCCTCACCGACGTCGGATTCTCTCTCGCGGGTTCCAGGACTGCTCACACCCCGAAACTCCCGGATCTGACGTAACGGGGGGAATCTTGCAAGTAGGTGGGCCCTACCATTGTCAAGGGTGTTCCTTGGGCCTAACATGACACAACCAAGCAACTAGTTCCACTTTGCTACCCACTTCCGGCTCACGCAGAGGGGGCTGGACGCCGGTTCCGTCTTTTTCTACACCGGGGCTAGTGTATCTCCGGAGAGGGGACCCGGAGCGTCGGGATCCCACCTAAACCAATGTTTTGCCATGCCATGTGTGTTAGATTGTATCATGGGTGTTGGGTGCCAAAGATACCATCACTCTCTATGCCGGGGCCTCACCGACGTCGGATTCTCTCTCGCGGGTTCCAGGACTGCTCACACCGCGAAACTCCCGGATCTGACGTAACGGGGGGAATCTTGCAAGTAGGTGGGCCCTACCATTGTCAAGGGTGTTCCTTGGGCCTAACATGACACAACCAAGCAACTAGTTCCACTTTGCTACCCACTTCCGGCTCACGCAGAGGGGGCTGGACGCCGGTTCCGTCTTTTTCTACACCGGGGCTAGTGTATCTCCGGAGAGGGGACCCGGAGCGTCGGGATCCCACCTAAACCAATGTTTTGCCATGCCATGTGTGTTAGATTGTATCATGGGTGTTGGGTGCCAAAGATACCATCACTCTCTATGCCGGGGCCTCACCGACGTCGGATTCTCTCTCGCGGGTTCCAGGACTGCTCACACCGCGAAACTCCCGGATCTGACGTAACGGGGGGAATCTTGCAAGTAGGTGGGCCCTACCATTGTCAAGGGTGTTCCTTGGGCCTAACATGACACAACCAAGCAACTAGTTCCACTTTGCTACCCACTTCCGGCTCACGCAGAGGGGGCTGGACGCCGGTTCCGTCTTTTTCTACACCGGGGCTAGTGTATCTCCGGAGAGGGGACCCGGAGCGTCGGGATCCCACCTAAACCAATGTTTTGCCATGCCATGTGTGTTATATTGTATCATGGGTGTTGGGTGCCAAAGATACCATCACTCTCTATGCCGGGGCCTCACCGACGTCGGATTCTCTCTCGCGGGTTCCAGGACTGCTCACACCGCGAAACTCCCGGATCTGACGTAACGGGGGGAATCTTGCAAGTAGGTGGGCCCTACCATTGTCAAGGGTGTTCCTTGGGCCTAACATGACACAACCAAGCAACTAGTTCCACTTTGCTACCCACTTCCGGCTCACGCAGAGGGGGCTGGACGCCGGTTCCGTCTTTTTCTACACCGGGGCTAGTGTATCTCCGGAGAGGGGACCCGGAGCGTCGGGATCCCACCTAAACCAATGTTTTGCCATGCCATGTGTGTTAGATTGTATCATGGGTGTTGGGTGCCAAAGATACCATCACTCTCTATGCCGGGGCCTCACCGACGTCGGATTCTCTCTCGCGGGTTCCAGGACTGCTCACACCGCGAAACTCCCGGATCTGACGTAACGGGGGGAATCTTGCAAGTAGGTGGGCCCTACCATTGTCAAGGGTGTTCCTTGGGCCTAACATGACACAACCAAGCAACTAGTTCCACTTTGCTACCCACTTCCGGCTCACGCAGAGGGGGCTGGACGCCGGTTCCGTCTTTTTCTACACCGGGGCTAGTGTATCTCCGGAGAGGGGACCCGGAGCGTCGGGATCCCACCTAAACCAATGCTTTGCCATGCCATGTGTGTTAGATTGTATCATGGGTGTTGGGTGCCAAAGATACCATCACTCTCTTTGCCGGGGCCTCACCGACGTCGGATTCTCTCTCGCGGGTTCTAGGACTGCTCACACCCCGAAACTCCCGGATCTGACGTAACGGGGGGAATCTTGCAAGTAGGTGGGCCCTACCATTGTCAAGGGTGTTCCTTGGGCCTAACATGACACAACCAAGCAACTAGTTCCACTTTGCTACCCACTTCCGGCTCACGCAGAGGGGGCTAGACGTCGGTTCCGTCTTTTTCTACACCGGGGCTAGTGTATCTCCGGAGAGGGGACCCGGAGCGTCGGGATCCCACCTAAACCAATTATTTGCCATGACATGTGTGTTAGATTGTATCATGGGTGTTGGGTGCCAAAGATAGCATCACTCTCTGTGCCGGGGCCTCACCGACGTCGGATTCTCTCTCGCGGGTTCCAGGACTGCTCACACCCCGAAACTCCCGGATCTGACGTAACGGGGGGAATCTTGCAAGTAGGTGGGCCCTACCATTGTCAAGGGTGTTCCTTGGGCCTAACATGACACAACCAAGCAACTAGTTCCACTTTGCTACCCACTTCCGGCTCACGCAGAGGGGGCTGGACGCCGGTTCCGTCTTTTTCTACACCGGGGCTAGTGTATCTCCGGAGAGGGGACCCGGAGCGTCGGGATCCCACCTAAACCAATGTTTTGCCATGCCATGTGTGTTAGATTGTATCATGGGTGTTGGGTGCCAAAGATACCATCACTCTCTATGCCGGGGCCTCACCGACGTCGGATTCTCTCTCGCGGGTTCCAGGACTGCTCACACCGCGAAACTCCCGGATCTGACGTAACGGGGGGAATCTTGCAAGTAGGTGGGCCCTACCATTGTCAAGGGTGTTCCTTGGGCCTAACATGACACAACCAAGCAACTAGTTCCACTTTGCTACCCACTTCCGGCTAACGCAGAGGGGGCTGGACGCCGGTTCCGTCTTTTTCTACACCGGGGCTAGTGTATCTCCGGAGAGGGGACCCGGAGCGTCGGGATCCCACCTAAACCAATGTTTTGCCATGCCATGTGTGTTAGATTGTATCATGGGTGTTGGGTGCCAAAGATACCATCACTCTCTATGCCGGGGCCTCACCGACGTCGGATTCTCTCTCGCGGGTTCCAGGACTGCTCACACCCCGAAACTCCCGGATCTGACGTAACGGGGGGAATCTTGCAAGTAGGTGGGCCCTACCATTGTCAAGGGTGTTCCTTGGGCCTAACATGACACAACCAAGCAACTAGTTCCACTTTGCTACCCACTTCCGGCTCACGCAGAGGGGGCTGGACGCCGGTTCCGTCTTTTTCTACACCGGGGCTAGTGTATCTCCGGAGAGGGGACCCGGAGCGTCGGGATCCCACCTAAACCAATGTTTTGCCATGCCATGTGTGTTAGATTGTATCATGGGTGTTGGGTGCCAAAGATACCATCACTCTCTATGCCGGGGCCTCACCGACGTCGGATTCTCTCTCGCGGGTTCCAGGACTGCTCACACCGCGAAACTCCCGGATCTGACGTAACGGGGGGAATCTTGCAAGTAGGTGGGCCCTACCATTGTCAAGGGTGTTCCTTGGGCCTAACATGACACAACCAAGCAACTAGTTCCACTTTGCTACCCACTTCCGGCTCACGCAGAGGGGGCTGGACGCCGGTTCCGTCTTTTTCTACACCGGGGCTAGTGTATCTCCGGAGAGGGGACCCGGAGCGTCGGGATCCCACCTAAACCAATGTTTTGCCATGCCATGTGTGTTAGATTGTATCATGGGTGTTGGGTGCCAAAGATACCATCACTCTCTATGCCGGGGCCTCACCGACGTCGGATTCTCTCTCGCGGGTTCCAGGACTGCTCACACCGCGAAACTCCCGGATCTGACGTAACGGGGGGAATCTTGCAAGTAGGTGGGCCCTACCATTGTCAAGGGTGTTCCTTGGGCCTAACATGACACAACCAAGCAACTAGTTACACTTTGCTACCCACTTCCGGCTAACGCAGAGGGGGCTGGACGCCGGTTCCGTCTTTTTCTACACCGGGGCTAGTGTATCTCCGGAGAGGGGACCCGGAGCGTCGGGATCCCACCTAAACCAATGCTTTGCCATGCCATGTGTGTTAGATTGTATCATGGGTGTTGGGTGCCAAAGATACCATCACTCTCTTTGCCGGGGCCTCACCGACGTCGGATTCTCTCTCGCGGGTTCTAGGACTGCTCACACCCCGAAACTCCCGGATCTGACGTAACGGGGGGAATCTTGCAAGTAGGTGGGCCCTACCATTGTCAAGGGTGTTCCTTGGGCCTAACATGACACAACCAAGCAACTAGTTCCACTTTGCTACCCACTTCCGGCTCACGCAGAGGGGGCTAGACGCCGGTTCCGTCTTTTTCTACACCGGGGCTAGTGTATCTCACGTAGATGGAATCCGGAGCGTCGGGATCCCACCTAAACCAATGCTTTGCCATGCCATTTGTGTTATAGTGTATCATGGGTGTTGGGTGCCAAAGATACCATCACTCTCTTTGCCGGGGCCTCACCGACGTCGGATTCTCTCTCGCGGGTTCCAGGACTGCTCACACCGCGAAACTCCCGGATCTGACGTAACGGGGGGAATCTTGCAAGTAGGTGGGCCCTACCATTGTCAAGGGTGTTCCTTGGGACTAACATGACACAACCAAGCAACTAGTTCCACTTTGCTACCCACTTCCGGCTCACGCAGAGGGGGCTGGACGCCGGTTCCGTCTTTTTCTACACCGGGGCTAGTGTATCTCCGGAGAGGGGACCCGGAGCGTCGGGATCCCACCTAAACCAATGCTTTGCCATGCCATTTGTGTTATAGTGTATCATGGGTGTTGGGTGCCAAAGATACCATCACTCTCTTTGCCGGGGCCTCACCGACGTCGGATTCTCTCTCGCGGGTTCCAGGACTGCTCACACCCCGAAACTCCCGGATCTGACGTCTTTTTCTACACCGGGCCTAGGGTATCTCACGCAGAGGGGACTAACATGACACTTGAACACACACCACTACGATTATTTTTGAATTTTACGACTAGATTGAAATTCCAAGGAAGAGGGATACACGACAGTGGATCTAAACATTCTAGGATACATGGACAAACCATTTGTCCCAGCCATCTTGTGGCTCAGGTCTAGTCATACTCCTGCCTAGGCGTATAATACATGTACTCGTAGTCGTCGAAGTCGCCACCGCCGTCGTCGCTGTCGTCGGATGGGGGCTGAAATGTCGATGGGGGAGCACGCCTGGACTGCGGGTAGCGCAGGCGGGGGTTATCGCCGTTCCTTATGTAGTTCATGACGCCCTGGAGAGTCCGGCCGCGCCACCACAGCCGACGACCAGCCTCGTTGAAGTTCGAAGGAGGCGGGCCGTCCCCCTCGTACCTTGCGAGCGCCCTCTCACGCCGATTGAAGAAGAAGACGTCCCAACCTGCGCGGTAGTTGGGATCCCATTGGGGATACGTCCGCTGCGCCGGTGTCAGCTCGAAGTAGTAGTGGTTCGTGATGGCCGCCCGGCGCGCCAGACCTCGAGGGACGGGAGGGACCGGCACGCCTCCGGCGCTCAGCATCCACCCGGCGGGGACGCCGTACCCGGGAGGGCAGGGGTAGTTCGAGGCGCAGAGCTCCTCCGCCTCCGAGCAGGTTATAGTGGGTACGGTGGAAGACATGGAAGAGTTGGCGCGAAGAAATGGAAGAATGCTGGGTTGTAGATATGTGCTAACCAAGCTAGATGCATGTGTGTTTATATAGTGAGAAATGGAGGGAAGAAGCACACGGATCGTGTGTTTTCTTCGAGCTCTTCCGAGCCGTTGGATCTTTCAAGTGATTGTGAGCCGTTGGATCCAATGTGTGCACACGGATTGTGTGCTTCTTTCACTTCTTTGCCGAGTATGAGCCTGCAATACACTCGGCAAACAGACAAACAGGGCGGGGATAGTTGGCGCGAAAATTTGGACGTCTATATGCCGAGTATCCCTTCCAGAGGCACTCGGCAAAGTTTAAACTGGGGGGGGGGGGGGAGGGCGGGGCGCGGGAAGCAGTGGCGCGAAGCGAAAAATTTGGTGCCAATATGTATGCCGAGTATCTCCTTGCAGGCACTCGGCAAAGTTTCAAACTAGGGGGCGGGGAGAAGTGGCGCGAAGCGAAATGTTTGGTGGCAATATGTACGCCGAGTCTCCGTAACGGAGGCACTCGGCAAAGATCCAACCAAAAAAAAACCCCTGTTCTTCGCCGAGTACCCGTAACGGCGACACTCGGCAAAGAAGAAAACCCTGTTCCGCAGCCACGAAAACGCCACGTGCCCTGCCTCTTTGCCGAGCTCGTACTTCGCCGAGTGTCATTTTGGGTGTAAGCCGACATTCGCCTCGTTGCCGAGTGTTGAAGGCAGGGCACACACGGCAAAACTGTTTAGTGCCGAGTGCGTCGTTTTCGCCGAGTGTGACTAGAAGGGGCTACTCGGCGAAAGTGATATACGCCGAGTGTTACATGTACGCCGAGTGTTTAGTTTGTCTTCTCGGCTTTTCGTTGTTTACGCCGAGTATCCCGTGATTTCGCACTCGGCAAACATTGGGTTACTCGGCGGCGTTCAATTTTCCAGTAGTGATTGTAATCACCCTCTACACCAAACCACTTGACATTTGGAATTTCAGCTGTAGAAAAAAGGAAGTGTCAGTCGACTCCTCTTTGGAAAGACACGATATTGGGGTAAGTAAGAGTAAGGAAGCGAGAAGAGAAGGGACATATTACTTCCTCCTTGAAGTATCCTGTATAGCTTCGACTCATACAGCAGCTGTGGATGCTTTGTCTTGACATTTTCCTGAACAATGCCGCACAGAAACAACACGGATCACATTAGTATCATGCCCGGAAACTAAACCATACTATTACAAGCTTATATTTATGGCTACCAGATCAAGCAAACAGATTTTGGTCTATGAAAAGATGAACAGGAGGCAGTATATTGCTGCGAAACATGCGTGTATTTCCATTTCTATGAGATTCACCTTTTTGCCGCTACAACATGTCACTGGACAGCTAAACCGGACCCGCATTGCAGGGCAGAATGAGAACTTAAACAGGAAAATCTCGCAGATGTTTCCACAGACACTGCTCGGCATGCACACAAGGCAGGCAAACTTCAGCACCCGATAGAAGTGCTTACTGATCATAATTATTGCTAGTCTGAAATGTACAACTCGCATCCATACATTACCAATCTACCGTGCGAAATAGTTTTGCATGATAATATAAATTAGCAAGTCGGTCAGATTCGCGTAACAAACGAGTTACTAACATTGTGTTAATCAATTGGAAGCTAAGAAATATGGCAATTCCCCAAATCTAGCATTCAATTCGGGCGCTAGATCCTCCCCACATCTGAGGCAATCGAGACCAAAATCAGAGAGAGGATTAATATCGAGGAGTAGGAAGAGGAGAGGAGGAGGGTGAGGAGGGGGAGACTCACGAGCTTGATCGCGACCTCCTTGTTGGTCTGCACGTTGGTACCTGCACGGACGGACGGACGGACAGAAGTCGTTAGGGGTGGGGCGAGGAAAATCCGGCGAAAAACGATAGCTTTGGGACGGAGGCAGGATCTGCCGGCGGGCGGGAACGAACCGAGGTAGATCTCCCCGAAGGAGCCGCTCCCGAGCTTGCGGCCGACGCGGAACTTGTTGCCGATGCGCGGCTCCATGGCTGCCCGCCTGACCGCGCGGAAAGAAGGCTACCGCCGGCCGAGACGACGACGATTCCCGAGCACGACAGAGCCTCGCATGCGGGGACGGATCGGGCCGGGCCGGATCGGCTGGTCGCAGGGGGCGGGAGCTAGGGCTGGGAGTGATCAGAGTGAGGAATTGGGGATCCTCGCGGGCGTGCGTCCGTGCACCAGCTCGGGCTGTATATTCAAATGGATCAGATTTCTGGCTTGGATACCTACAACACACGTCCATTTGCACCATATCTACAGGAAAAAAAAGAATACATGGGTGGCGATCCAAGAATCAGTGGCGCACCACTAGACGGTGCGCCACTGATGCTCCATAGAATCAGTGGCGCATGGTTGGTGGTGCGCCACTGATGCTTCAGGGCATACATGGCACATAGAATCAGTGGCGCACCACTAGGAGGTGCGCCACTGATGCTATGGAGCATCAGTGGCGCATCTCCTAGTGGTGCGCCACTGATTCTTTTAGGTACACATGGGAGCTGGGTATCAGTGGCGCACCGTTGATCCTGCGCCACTGATGCTTGGCGCATCAGTGGCGCACGGCTAGACGGTGCGCCACTGATGCCTATACATGTATGCTCCGAGCCACATCAGTGGCGCACAACTACATGGTGCGCCACTGATGCTATGTCATCTATACCCATTTTCCTAGTAGTGAGTGGGTAGCAAAGTGGAATTAGTTGCTTGGTTGTGTCATGTTAGGCCCAAGGAACACCCTTGACAATGGTAGGGCCCACCTCCTTGCAAGATTCCCCCCGTTACGTCAGATCTGGGAGCTTCAGGGTGTGAGCAGTCCTGGAACCCGCGAGAGAGAATCCGACGTCGGTGAGGCCCAAACACAGAGAGTGATGGTATCTTTGGCACCCAACACCCATGATACACTATAACACACATGGCATGGCAAAACATTGGTTTAGGTGGGATCCCGACGCTCCGGATCCCCTCTCCGGAGATACCCTAGCCCCAGTGTAGAAAAAGACGGAACTGGCGTCTAGCCCCCTCTGCGTGAGCCGGAAGTGGGTAGCAAATTGGAACTAGTTGCTTGGTTGTGTCATGTTAGGCCCAAGGAACACCCTTGACAATGGTAGGGCCCACCTCCTTGCAAGATTCCCCCCGTTACGTCAGATCCAGGAGCTTCGGGGTGTGAGCAGTTCTGGAACCCGCGAGAGAGAATCCGACGTCGGTGAGGCCCCAACACAGAGAGTGATGGTATCTTTGGCACCCAACACCCATGATACACTCTAACACACATGGCATGGCAAAGCATTGGTTTAGGTGGGATACCGACGCTCCGGATCCCCTCTCCGGAGATACCCTAGCCCCGGTGTAAAAAAGACGGAACCGGCGTCCAGCCCCCTCTGCGTGAGCCGGAAGTGGGTAGCAAAGTGGAACTAGTTGCTTGGTTGTGTCATGCTAGGCCCAAGGAACACCCTTGACAATGTTAGGCCCCACATCCTTGCAAGATTCCCCCCGTTACGTCAGATCCGGGAGCTTTGGGGTGTGAGCAGTCCTGGAACCCGCGAGAGAGAATCCGACGTCGGTGAGGCCCCAACACAGAGAGTGATGGTATCTTTGGCACCCAACACCCATGATACACTCTAACACACATGGCATGGCAAAACATTGGTTTAGGTGGGATACCGACGCTCCGGATCCCCTCTCCGGAGATACCCTAGCCCCGGTGTAGAAAAAGACGGAACCAGCGTCCAGCCCCCTCTGCGTGAGCCGGAAGTGGGTAGCAAAGTGGAACTAGTTGCTTGGTTGTGTCATGATATGCCCAAGGAACACCCTTGACAATGGTAGGGCCCACCTCCTTGCAAGATTCCCCCCGTTACGTCAGATCCGGGAGCTTCGGGGTGTGAGCAGTCCTGGAACCCGCGAGAGAGAATCCGACGTCGGTGAGGCCCCAACACAGAGAGTGACGGTATCTTTGGCACCCAACACCCATGATACACTATAACACACATGGCATGGCAAAGCATTGGTTTAGGTGGGATACCGACGCTCCGGATCCCCTCTCCGGAGATACCCTAGCCCCGGTGTAGATAAAGACGGAACCGGCGTCCAGCCCCCTCTGCGTGAGCCGGAAGTGGGTAGCAAAGTGGAACTAGTTCCTTGGTTGTGCCATGATAGGACCAAGGAACACCCTTGAAAATGGTAGGGCCCACCTCCTTGCAAGATTCCCCCCGTTACGTCAGATCCGGGAGCTTCGGGGTGTGAGCAGTCCTGGAACCCGCGAGAGAGAATCCGACGTCGGTGAGGCCCCAACACAGAGAGTGATGGTATCTTTGGCAACCAAAACCCATGATACACTATAACACACATGGCATGGAAAAGCATTGGTTTAGGTGGGATACCGACGCTCCGGATCCCCTCTCCGCAGATACCCTAGCCCCGGTGTAGAAAAAGACGGAACCGGCGTCCAGCCCCCTCTGCGTGAGCCGGAAATGGGTAGCAAAGTGGAACTAGTTGCTTGGTTGTGTCATGTTATTCCCAAGGAACACCCTGGACAATGGTAGGGCCCACCTCCTTGCAAGATTCCCCCCGTTACGTCAGATCCGGGAGCTTCGGGGTGTGAGCAGTTCTGGAACCTGCGAGAGAGAATCCGACGTCGGTGAGGCCCAAACACAGAGAGTGATGGTATCTTTGGCACCCAACACCCATGATACACTATAACACACATGGCATGGCAAAACATTGGTTTAGGTGGGATCCCGACGCTCCGGATCCCCTCTCGGGAGATACCCTAGCCCCGGTGTAGAAAAAGACGGAACCGACGTCCAGCCCCCTCTGCGTGAGCCGGAAGTGGGTAGCAAAGTGGAACTACTTGCTTGGTTGTGTCATGCTAGGCCCAAGGAACACCCTTGACAATGGTAGGGCCCACCTCCTTGCAAGATTCCCCCCGTTACGTCAGATCCGGGAGCTTCGGGGTGTGAGCAGTCCTGGAACCCGCGAGAGAGAATCCGACGTCGGTGAGGCCCCAACACAGAGAGTGATGGTATCTTTGGCACCCAACACCCATGATACACTATAACACACATGGCATGGCAAAACATTGGTTTAGGTGGGATCCTGAAGCTCCGGATCCCCTCTCCGGAGATACCCTATCCCCGGTGTAGAAAAAGACGGAACCGGCGTCCAGCCCCCTCTGCGTGAGCCGGAAGTGGGTAGCAAAGTGGAACTAATTGCTTGGTTGTGTCATGCTAGGCCCAAGGAACACCCTTGACAATGGTAGGGCCCACCTCCTTGCAAGATCCCCACCGTTACGTCAGATCCGGGAGCTTCGGGGTGTGAGCAGTCCTGGAACCCGCGAGAGAGAATCCGACGTCGGTGAGGCCCCAACACAGAGAGTGTTGGTATCTTTGGCACCCAACACCCATGATACACTATAACACACATGGCATGGCAAAACATTGGTTTAGGTGGGATCCGGACGCTCCGGATCCCCTCTCCGGAGATACCCTAGCCCCGGTGTAGAAAAAGACGGAACCGGCGTCCAGCCCCGTCTGCGTGAGCCGGAAGTGGGTAGCAAAGTGGAACTAGTTGCTTGGTTGTGTAATTCTAGGCCCAAGGAACACCCTTGACAATGGTAGGGCCCACCTCCTTGCAAGATTCCCCCCGTTACGTCAGATTCGGGAGCTTCGGGGTGTGAGCAGTCCTCGAACCCGCGAGAGAGAATCCGACGTCGGTGAGGCCCCAAAACATAGAGTGATGGTATATTTGGCACCCAACACCCATGATACACTATAACACACATGGCATGGCAAAACATTGGTTTAGGTGGGATCCCGACACTCCGGATCCCCTCTCCGGAGATACCCTAGCCCCAGTGTAGAAAAAGACGGAACCGGCGTCCAGCCCCCTCTGCGTGAGCCGGAAGTGGGTAGAAAAGTGGAACTAGTTGCTTGGTTGTGTCATGTTAGGCCCAAGGAACACCCTGGACAATGGTAGGGCCCACCTCCTTGCAAGATTCCCCCCGTTACGTCAGATCCGGGAGCTTCGGGGTGTGAGCAGTTCTGGAACCTGCGAGAGAGAATCCGACGTCGGTGAGGCCCAAACACAGAGAGTGATGGTATATTTGGTACCCAACACCCATTATACACTATAACACACATGGCATGGCAAAACATTGGTTTAGGTGGGATCCCGACGCTCCGGATCCCCTCTCTGGAGATACCCTAGCCCGGGTGTAGAAAAAGACGGAACTGGCGTCTAGCCCCCTCTGCGTGAGCCGGAAGTGGGTGGCAAAGTGGAACTAGTTGCTTTTTTGTGTCATGTTAGGCCCAAGGAAAACCCTTGACAATGGTAGGGCCCACCTCCTTGCAAGATTCCCCCCGTTACGTCAGATCCGGGAGCTTCGGGGTGTGAGCAGTTCTGGAACCTGCGAGAGAGAATCCGACGTCGGTGAGGCCCCAACACAGAGAGTGATGGTATCTTTGGCACCCAACACCCATGATACACTATAACACACATGGCATGGCAAACCATTGGTTTAGGTGGGATACCGACGCTCCGGATCCCCTCTCCGGAGATACCCTAGCCCCGGTGTAGAAAAAGACGGAACCGGCGTCCAGCCCCCTCTGCGTGAGCCGGAAGTGGGTAGCAAAGTGGAACTAGTTGCTTGGTTGTGTCATGCTAGGCCCAAGGAACACCCTTGAAAATGGTAGGGCCCACATCCTTGCAAGATTCCCCCCGTTACGTCACATCCGGGAGCTTCGGGGTGTGAGCAGTCCTGGAACCCGCGAGAGAGAATCCGACGTCGGTGAGGCCCCAACACAGAGAGTGATGGTATCTTTGGCACCCAACACCCATGATAAACTCTAACACACATGGCATGGCAAAACATTGGTTTAGGTGGGATACCGACGCTCCGGATCCCCTCTCCTGAGATATCCTAGCCCCGGTGTAGAAAAAGACGGAACCGGCGTCCAGCCCCCTCTGCGTGAGCCGGAAGTGGGTATCAGAGTGGAACTAGTTGCTTGGTTGTGTCATGATAGGCCCAAGGAACACCCTTTACAATTTTAGGGCCCACCTCCTTGCAAGATTCCCCCCGTTACGTCAGATCCGGGAGCTTCGGGGTGTGAGCAGTCCTGGAACCCGCGAGAGAGAATCCGACGTCGGTGAGGCCCCAAAACAGAGAGTGATGGTATCTTTGGCACCCAACACCCATGATACACTATAACACACATGGCATGGCAAACCATTGGTTTAGGTGCGATACCGACGCTCCGGATCCCCTATCCGGAGATACCCTAGCCCCGGTGTAGAAAAAGACGGAACCGGCGTCCAGCCCCCTCTACGTGAGCCGGAAGTGGGTAGCAAAGTGGAAATAGTTGCTTGGTTGTGCCATTCTAGGCCCAAGGAACACCCTTGAAAATGGTAGGGCCCACCTCCTTGCAAGATTCCCCCCCGTTACGTCAGATCCGGGAGCTTCGGGGTGTGAGCAGTCCTGGAACCCGCGAGAGAGAATCCGACGTCGGTGAGGCCCCAACACAGAGAGTGATGGTATCTTTGGCACCCAACACCCATGATACACTCTAACACACATGGCATGGCAAAACATTGGTTTAGGTGGGATACCGACGCTCCGGATCCCCTCTCCGGAGATACCCTAGCCCCGGTGTAGAAAAAAACGGAACCGGCGTCCAGCCCCCTCTGCGTGAGCCGGAAGTGGGTAGCAGAGTGGAACTAGTTGCTTGGTTGTGTCATGATAGACCCAAGGAACACCCTTTACAATGGTAGGGCCCACCTCCTTGCAAGATTCCCCCCGTTACGTCAGATCCAGGAGCTTCGGGTGTGAGCAGTCCTGGAACCCGCGAGAGAGAATCCGACGTCGGTGAGGCCCCAACACAGAGAGTGATGGTATCTTTGGCACCCAACACCCATGATAAACTCTAACACACATGGCATGGCAAAACATTGGTTTAGGTGGGATACCGACGCTCCGGATCCCCTCTCCTGAGATACCCTAGCCCCGGTGTAGAAAAAGACGGAACCGGCGTCCAGCCCCCTCTGCGTGAGCCGGAAGTGGGTAGCAGAGTGGAACTAGTTGCTTGGTTGTGTCATGATAGGCCCAAGGAACACCCTTTACAATTGTAGGGCCCACCTCCTTGCAAGATTCCCCCCGTTACGTCAGATCCGGGAGCTTCGGGGTGTGAGCAGTCCTGGAACCCGCGAGAGAGAATCCGACGTCGGTGAGGCCCCAAAACAGAGAGTGATGGTATCTTTGGCAGCCAACACCCATGATACACTATAACACACATGGCATGGCAAAGCATTGGTTTAGGTGGGATACCGACGCTCCGGATCGCCTCTACGGAGATACCCTAGCCCCGGTGTAGAAATAGACGGAACCGGCGTCCAGCCCCCTCTGCGTGAGCCGGAAGTGGGTAGCAAAGTGGAAATAGTTGCTTGGTTGTGCCATTCTAGGCCCAAGGAACACCCTTGAAAATGGTAGGGCCCACCTCCTTGCAATATTCCCCCCGTTACGTCAGATCCGGGAGCTTCGGGGTGTGAGCAGTCCTGGAACCCGCGAGAGAGAATCCGACGTCGGTGAGGCCCCAACACAGAGAGTGATGGTATCTTTGGAACCCAACACCCATGATACACTCTAACACACATGTCATGGCAAAACATTGGTTTAGGTGGGATACCGACGCTCCGGATCCCCTCTCCGGAGATACCCTAGCCCCGGTGTAGAAAAAAACGGAACCGGCGTCCAGCCCCCTCTGCGTGAGCCGGAAGTGGGTAGCGGAGTGGAACTAGTTGCTTGTTTGTGTCATGATAGACCCAAGGAACACCCTTTACAATGGTAGGGCCCACCTCCTTGCAAGATTCCCCCCGTTACGTCAGATCCGGGAGCTTCGGGGTGTGAGCAGTCCTGGAACCCGCGAGAGAGAATCCGACGTCGGTGAGGCCCCAACACAGAGAGTGATGGTATCTTTGGCACCCAACACCCATGATACACTATAACACAAATGGCATGGCAAAGCATTGGTTTAGGTGGGATACCGACGCTCCGGATCCCCTCTCCGGAGATACCCTAGCCCCGGTGTAGAAAAAGACGGAACCGGCGTCCAGCCCCCTCTGCGTGAGCCGGAAGTGGGTAGCAAAGTGGAACTAGTTCCTTGGTTGTGCCATTCTAGGCCCAAGGAACACCCTTGACAATGGTAGGGCCCACCTCCTTGCAAGATTCCCCCCCGTTACGTCAGATCCGGGAGCTTCGGGGTGTGAGCAGTCCTGGAACCCGCAAGAGAGAATCCGACGTCGGTGAGGCCCCAACACAGAGAGTGATGGTATCTTTGGCACCCAACACCCATGATACACTATAACACACATGGCATGGCAAAGCATTGGTTTAGCTGGGATACCGACGCTCCGGATCCCCTCTCCGGAGATACCCTAGCCCCGGTGTAGAAAAAGACGGAACCGGCGTCCAGCCCCCTCTGCGTGAGCCGGAAGTGGGTAGCAAAGTGGAACTAGTTGCTTGGTTGCGTCATGTTATGCCCAAGGAACACCTTTGACAATGGTAGGGCCCACCTCCTTGCAAGATTCCCCCCGTTACGTCAGATCCGGGAGCTTCGGGGTGTGAGCAGTCTTGGAACCCGCGAGAGAGAATCCGACGTCGGTGAGGCCCCAACACAGAGAGTGATGGTTTCTTTGGCACCCAACACCCATGATACACTCTAACACACATGGCATGGCAAAACATTGGTTTATGTGGTATCCCGACGCTCCGGATCCCCTCTCCGGAGATACCCTATCCCCGGTGTAGAAAAAGACGGAACCGGCGTCCAGCCCCCTCTGCGTGAGCCGGAAGTGGGTAGCAAAGTGGAACTAGTTGCTTGGTTGTGTCATGCTAGGCCCAAGGAACACCCTTTACAATGGTAGGGCCCACCTCCTTGCAAGATCCCCCCCGTTACGTCAGATCCGGGAGCTTCGGGGTGTGAGCAGTCCTGGAACCCGCGAGAGAGAATCCGACGTCGGTGAGGCCCCAACACAGAGAGTGATGGTATCTTTGGCACCCAACACCCATGATACACTATAACACACATGGCATGGGAAAACATTGGTTTAGGTGGGATCCGGACGCTCCGGATCCCCTCTCCGGAGATACCCTAGCCCCGGTGTAGAAAAAGACGGAACCGGCGTCCAGCCCCCTCTGCGTGAGCCGGAAGTGGGTAGCAAAGTGGAACTAGTTGCTTGGTTGTGTAATGCTAGGCCCAAGGAACACCCTTTACAATGGTAGGGCCCACCTCCTTGCAAGATTCCCCCCCGTTACGTCAGATTCGGGAGCTTCGGGGTGTGAGCAGTCCTGGAACCCGCGAGAGAGAATCCGACGTCGGTGAGGCCCCAAAACAGAGAGTGATGGTATTTTTGGAACCCAACACCCATGATATACTCTAACACACATGGCATGGCAAAACATTGGTTTAGGTGGGATCCCGACGCTCCGGATCCCCTCTCCGGAGATACCCTAGCCCCGGTGTAGAAAAAGACGGAACCGACGTCCCGCCCCCTCTGCGTGAGCCGGAAGTGGGTAGAAAAGTGGAACTAGTTGCTTGGTTGTGCCATTCTAGGCCCAAGGAACACCCTTGACAATGGTAGGGCCCACCTCCTTGCAAGATTCCCCCCGTTACGTCAGATCCGGGAGCTTCGGGGTGTGAGCAGTCCTGGAACCCGTGAGAGAGAATCCGACGTCGGTGAGGCCCCAACACAGAGAGTGATGGTATCTTTGGCACCCAACACCCATGATACACTATAACACACATGGCATGGCAAAGAATTGGTTTAGGTGGGATACCGTCGCTCCGGATCCCCTCTCCGGAGATACCCTAGCCCCGGTGTAGAAAAAGACGGAACCGGCGTCCAGCCCCCTCTACGTGAGCCGGAAGTGGGTAGCAAAGTGGAACTAGTTGCTTGGTTGTGTCATGTTAGGCCCAAGGAACACCCTTGACAATGGTAGGGCCCACCTCCTTGCAAGATTCTCCCCGTTACGCCAGATCCGGGAGGTTCGGGGTGTGAGCAGTCCTGGAACCCGCGAGAGAGAATCCGACGTCGGTGAGGCCCCAACACAGAGAGTGATGGTATCTTTGGCACCCAACACCCATGATACACTATAACACACATGGAATAGCAAAACATTGGTTTAGGTGGTATCCCGACGCTCCGGATCCCCTCTCCGGAGATACCCTATCCCCGGTGTAGAAAAAGACGGAACCGGCGTCCAGCCCCCTCTGCGTGAGCCGGAAGTGGCTAGCAAAGTGGAACTAGTTGCTTGGTTGTGTCATGCTAGGCCCAAGGAACACCCTTGACAATGGTAGGGCCCACCTCCTTGCAAGATCCCCCTCGTTACGTCAGATCCGGGAGCTTCGGGGTGTGAGCAGTCCTGGAACCCGCGAGAGAGAATCCGACGTCGGTGAGGCCCCAACACAGAGAGTGATGGTATCTTTGGCACCCAACACCCACGATACACTATAACACACATGGCATGGAAAAACATTGGTTTAGGTGAGATCCGGACGCTCCGGATCCCCTCTCCGGAGATACCCTAGCCCCGGTGTAGAAAAAGACGGAACCGGCGTCCAGCCCCCTCTTCGTGAGCCGGAAGTGGGTAGCAAAGTGGAACTAGTTGCTTGGTTGTGTAATGCTAGGCCCAAGGAACACCCTTGACAATGGTAGGGCCCACCTCCTTGCAAGATTCCCCCCGTTACGTCAGATTCGGGAGCTTCGGGGTGTGAGCAGTCCTGGAACCCGCGAGAGAGAATCCGACGTCGGTGAGGCCCCAAAACAGAGAGTGATGGTATATTTGGAACCCAACACCCATGATATACTCTAACACACATGGCATGGAAAAACATTGGTTTAGGTGGGATCCCGACGCTCCGGATCCCCTCTCCGGAGATACCCTAGCCCCGGTGTAGAAAAAGACGGAACCGACGTCCAGCCCCCTCTGCGTGAGCCGGAAGTGGGTAGAAAAGTGGAACTAGTTGTTTGGTTGTGCCATTCTAGGCCCAAGGAACACCCTTGACAATGGTAGGGCCCACCTCCTTGCAAGATTCCCCCCGTTACGTCAGATTCGGGAGCTTCGGGGTGTGAGCAGTCCTGGAACCCGTGAGAGAGAATCCGACGTCGGTGAGGCCCCAACACAGAGAGTGATGGTATCTTTGGCACCCAACACCCATGATACACTATAACACACATGGCATGGCAAAGCATTGGTTTAGGTGGGATACCGTCGCTCCGGATCCCCTCTCCGGAGATACCCTAGCCCCGGTGTAGAAAAAGACGGAACCGGCGTCCAGCCCCCTCTACGTGAGCCGGAAGTGGGTAGCAAAGTGGAACTAGTTGCTTGGTTGTGTCATGTTAGGCCCAAGGAACACCCTTGACAATGGTAGGGCCCACCTCCTTGCAAGATTCTCCCCGTTACGTCAGATCCGGGAGGTTCGGGGTGTGAGCAGTCCTGGAACCCGCGAGAGAGAATCCGACGTCGGTGAGGCCCCAACACAGAGAGTGATGGTATCTTTGGCACCCAACACCCATGATACACTATAACACACATGGAATGGAAAAACATTGGTTTAGGTGGTATCCCGACGCTCCGGATCCCCTCTCCGGAGATACCCTATCCCCGGTGTAGAAAAAGACGGAACCGGCGTCCAGCCCCCTCTGCGTGAGCCGGAAGTTTGTAGCAAAGTGGAACTAGTTTCTTGGTTGTGTCATGCTAGGCCCAAGGAACACCCTTGACAATGGTAGGGCCCACCTCCTTGCAAGATACCCCCCGTTACGTCAGATCCGGGACCTTCGGGGTGTGAGCAGTCCAGGAACCCGCGAGAGAGAATCCGACGTCGGTGAGGCCCCAACACAGAGAGTGATGGTATCTTTGGCACCCAACACCCATGATACACTATAACACACATGGCATGGCAAAACATTGGTTTAGGTGGGATCCGGACGCTCCGGATCCCCTCTCCGGAGATACCCTAGCCCCGGTGTAGAAAAAGACGGAACCGGCGTCCAGCCCCCTCTGCGTGAGCCGGAAGTGGGTAGCAAAGTGGAACTAGTTGCTTGGTTGTTTAATGCTAGGCCCAAGGAACACCCTTGACAATGGTAGGGCCCACCTCCTTGCAAGATTCCCCCCGTTACGTCAGATTCGGGAGCTTCGGGGTGTGAGCAGTCCTGGAACCCGCGAGAGAGAATCCGACGTCGGTGAGGCCCCAAAACAGAGAGTGATGGTATCTTTGGAACCCAACACCCATGATATACTCTAACACACATGGCATGGCAAAACATTGGTTTAGGTGGGATCCCGACGCTCCGGATCCCCTCTCCGGAGATACCCTAGCCCCGGTGTAGAAAAAGACGGAACCCACGTCCAGCCCCCTCTGCGTGAGCCGGAAGTGGGTAGAAAAGTGGAACTAGTTGCTTGGTTGTTCCATGCTAGGCCCAAGGAACACCCTTGACAATGGTAGGGCCCACCTACTTGCAAGATTCCCCCCGTTACATCAGATCCGGGAGCTTCGGGGTGTGAGCAGTCCTGGAACCCGTGAGAGAGAATCCGACGTCGGTGAGGCCCCAACACAGAGAGTGATGGTATCTTTGGCACCCAACACCCATGATACACTATAACACACATGGCATGTCAAAGCATTGGTTTAGGTGGGATACCGTCGCTCCGGATCCCCTCTCCGGAGATACCCTAGCCCCAGTGTAGAAAAAGACGAAACCGGCGTCCAGGCCCCTCTACGTGAGCCGGAAGTGGGTAGCAAAGTGGAACTAGTTGCTTGGTTGTGTCATGTTAGGCCCAAGGAACACCCTTGACAATGGTAGGGCCCACCTCCTTGCAAGATTCCCCCCGTTACGTCAGATCGGGGAGGTTCGGGGTGTGAGCAGTCCTAGAACCCGCGAGAGACAATCCGACGTCGGTGTGGCCTCAACACAGAGAGTGATGGTATCTTTGGCACCCAACACCCATGATACACTCTAACACACATGGCATGGCAAAACATTGGTTTAGGTGGTATCCCGACGCTCCGGATCCCCTCTCCGGAGATACCCTATCCCCGGTGTAGAAAAAGACGGAACCGGCGTCCAGCCCCCTCTGCGTGAGCCGGAAGTGGGTAGCAAAGTGGAACTAGTTGCTTGGTTGTGTCATGCTAGGCCCAAGGAACACCCTTGACAATGGTAGGGCCCACCTCCTTGCAATATCCCCCCCCCGTTACGTCAGATCCGGGAGCTTCGGGGTGTGAGCAGTCCTGGAACCCGCGAGAGAGAATCCGACGTCGGTGAGGCCCCAACACAGAGAGTGATGGTATATTTGGCACCCAACACCCATGATACACTATAACACACATGGCATGGCAAAACATTGGTTTAGGTGGGATCCGGACGCTCCGGATCCCCTCTCCGGAGATACCCTAGCCCCGGTGTAGAAAAAGACGGAACCGGCGTCCAGCCCCCTCTGCGTGAGCCGGAAGTGGGTAGCAAAGTGGAACTAGTTTCTTTTTTGTGTAATGCTAGGCCCAAGGAACACCCTTGACAATGGTAGGGCCCACCTCCTTGCAAGATTCCCCCCGTTACGTCAGATTCGGGAGCTTCGGGGTGTGAGCAGTCCTGGAACCCGCGAGAGAGAATCCGACGTCGGTGAGGCCCCAAAACAGAGAGTGATGGTATCTTTGGAACCCAACACCCATGATATACTCTAACACACATGGCATGGCAAAACATTGGTTTAGGTGGTATCCCGACGCTCCGGATCCCCTCTCCGGAGATACCCTATCCCCGGTGTAGAAAAAGACGGAACCGGCGTCCAGCCCCCTCTGCGTGAGCCGGAAGTTTGTAGCAAAGTGGAACTAGTTGCTTGGTTGTGTCATGCTAGGCCCAAGGAACACCCTTGACAATGGTAGGGCCCACCTCCTTGCAAGATACCCCCCGTTACGTCAGATCCGGGACCTTCGGGGTGTGAGCAGTCCTGGAACCCGCGAGAGAGAATCCGACGTCGGTGAGGCCCCAACACAGAGAGTGATGGTATCTTTGGCACCCAACACCCATGATACACTATAACACACATGGCATGGCAAAACATTGGTTTAGGTGGGATCCGGACGCTCCGGATCCCCTCTCCGGAGATACCCTAGCCCCGGTGTAAAAAAGACAGAACCGGCGTCCAGCCCCCTCTGCGTGAGCCGGAAGTGGGTAGCAAAGTGGAACTAGTTGCTTGGTTGTTTAATGCTAGGCCCAAGGAACACCCTTGACAATGGTAGGGCCCACCTCCTTGCAAGATTCCCCCCGTTACGTCAGATTCGGGAGCTTCGGGGTGTGAGCAGTCCTGGAACCCGCGAGAGAGAATCCGACGTCGGTGAGGCCCCAAAACAGAGAGTGATGGTATCTTTGGAACCCAACACCCATGATATACTCTAACACACATGGCATGGCAAAACATTGGTTTAGGTGGGATCCCGACGCTCCGGATCCCCTCTCCGGAGATACCCTAGCCCCGGTGTAGAAAAAGACGGAACCGACGTCCAGCCCCCTCTGCGTGAGCCGGAAGTGGGTAGAAAAGTGGAACTAGTTGCTTGGTTGTTCCATGCTAGGCCCAAGGAACACCCTTGACAATGGTAGGGCCCACCTACTTGCAAGATTCCCCCCGTTACGTCAGATCCGGGAGCTTCGGGGTGTGAGCAGTCCTGGAACCCGTGAGAGAGAATCCGACGTCGGTGAGGCCCCAACACAGAGAGTGATGGTATCTTTGGCACCCAACACCCATGATACACTATAACACACATGGCATGTCAAAGCATTGGTTTAGGTGGGATACCGTCGCTCCGGATCCCCTCTCCGGAGATACCCTAGCCCCGGTGTAGAAAAAGACGAAACCGGCGTCCAGCCCCCTCTACGTGAGCCGGAAGTGGGTAGCAAAGTGGAACTAGTTGCTTGGTTGTGTCATGTTAGGCCCAAGGAACACCCTTGACAATGGTAGGGCCCACCGCCTTGCAAGATTCCCCCCGTTACGTCAGATCGGGGAGGTTCAGGGTGTGAGCAGTCCTAGAACCCGCGAGAGAAAATCCGACGTCGGTGTGGCCTCAACACAGAGAGTGATGGTATCTTTGGCACCCAACACCCATGATACACTCTAACACACATGGCATGGCAAAACATTGGTTTAGGTGGTATCCCGACGCTCCGGATCCCCTCTCCGGAGATACCCTATCCCCGGTGTAGAAAAAGACGGAACCGGCGTCCAGCCCCCTCTGCGTGAGCCGGAAGTGGGTAGCAAAGTGGAACTAGTTGCTTGGTTGTGTCATGCTAGGCCCAAGGAACACCCTTGACAATGGTAGGGCCCACCTCCTTGCAAGATCCCCCCCGTTACGTCAGATCCGGGAGCTTCGGGGTGTGAGCAGTCCTGGAACCCGCGAGAGAGAATCCGACGTCGGTGAGGCCCCAACACAGAGAGTGATGGTATATTTGGCACCCAACACCCATGATAAACTATAACACACATGGCATGGCAAAACATTGGTTTAGGTGGGATCCGGACGCTCCGGATCCCCTCTCCGGAGATACCCTAGCCCCGGTGTAGAAAAAGACGGAACCGGCGTCCAGCCCCCTCTGCGTGAGCCGGAAGTGGGTAGCAAAGTGGAACTAGTTTCTTTTTTGTGTAATGCTAGGCCCAAGGAACACCCTTGACAATGGTAGGGCCCACCTCCTTGCAAGATTCCCCCCGTTACGTCAGATTCGGGAGCTTCGGGGTGTGACAAGTCCTGGAACCCGCGAGAGAGAATCCGACGTCGGTGAGGCCCCAAAACAGAGAGTGATGGTATCTTTGGAACCCAATACCCATGATATACTCTAACACACATGGCATGGCAAAACATTCGTTTAGGTGGGATCCCGACGCTCCGGATCCCCTCTCCGGAGATACCCTAGCCCCGGTGTAGAAAAAGACGGAACCGACGTCCAGCCCCCTCTGCGTGAGCCGGAAGTGGGTAGCAAAGTGGAACTAGTTGCTTGGTTGTGTAATGCTAGGCCCAAGGAACACCCTTGACAATGGTAGGGCCCACCTCCTTGCAAGATTCCCCCCGTTACGTCAGATTCGGGAGCTTCGGGGTGTGAGCAGTCCTGGAACCCGCGAGAAAGAATCCGACGTCGGTGAGGCCCCAAAACAGAGAGTGATGGTATCTTTGGAACCCAACACCCATGATATACTCTAACACACATGGAATGTCAAAACATTGGTTTAGGTGGGATCCCGACGCTCCGGATCCCCTCTCCGGAGATACCCTAGCCCCGGTGTAGAAAAAGACGGAACCGACGTCCAGCCCCCTCTGCGTGAGACGGAAGTGGGTAGCAAAGTGGAACTAGTTGCTTGGTTGTGCCATGATATGCCCAAGGAACACCCTTTACAATGGTAGGGCCCACCTCCTTGCAAGATTCCCCCCGTTACGTCAGATCCGGGAGCTTCGGGGTGTGAGCAGTCCTGGAACCCGCGAGAGAGAATCCGACGTCGGTGAAGCCCCAACATAGAGAGTGATGGTATCTTTGGCACCCAACACCCATGATACACTATAACACACATGGCATGGCAAAGCATTGGTTTAGGTGGGATACCGACGCTCCGGATCCCCTCTCCGGAGATACCCTAGCCCCGGTGTAGAAAAAGACGGAACCGGCGTCTAGCCCCCTCTGCGTGAGCCGGAAGTGGGTAGCAAAGTGGAACTAGTTGCTTGGTTGTGCCATTCTAGGCCCAAGGAACACCCTTGACAATGTTAGGGCCCACCTCCTTGCAAGATTCCCCCCCGTTACGTCAGATCCGGGAGCTTCGGGGTGTGAGCAGTCCTGGAACCCGCAAGAGAGAATCCGACGTTGGTGAGGCCCCAACACAGAGAGTGATGGTATCTTTGGCACCCAACACCCATGGTACACTATAACACACATGGCATGGCAAAGAATTGATTTAGGTGGGATACCGACGCTCCGGATCCCCTCTCCGGAGATACCCTAGCCCCGGTGTAGAAAAAGACGGAACCGGCGTCCAGCCCCCTCTGCGTGAGCCGGAAGTGGGTAGCAAAGTGGAAATAGTTGCTTGGTTGTGCCATTCTAGGCCCAAGGAACACCCTTGACAATGGTAGGGCCCACCTCCTTGCAAGATTCCCCCCGTTACGTCAGATCCGGGAGCTTCGGGGTGTGAGCAGTCCTGGAACCCGCGAGAGAGAATCCGACGTCGGTGAGGCCCCAACACAGAGAGTGATGGTATCTTTGGCACCCAACACCCATGATAAACTCTAACACACATGGAATGGCAAAACATTGGTTTAGGTGGGATACCGACGCTCCGGATCCCCTCTCTGGAGATACCCTAGCCCCAGTGTAGAAAAAAACGGAACCCGCGTCCAGCCCCCTCTGCGTGAGCCGGAAGTGGGTAGCAGAGTGGAACTAGTTGCTTGGTTGTGTCATGATAGGACCAAGGAACACCCTTTACAATGGTAGGGCCCACCTCCTTGCAAGATTCCCCCCGTTACGTCAGATCCGGGAGCTTCGGGGTGTGAGCAGTCCTGGAACCCGCGAGAGAGAATCCGACGTCGGTGAGGCCCCAACATAGAGAGTGATGGTATCTTTGGCACCCAACACCCATGATACACTATAACACACATGGCATGGCAAAGCATTGGTTTAGGTGGGATACCGACGCTCCGGATCCCCTCTCCGGAGATACCCTAGCCCCGGTGTAGAAAAAGACGGAACCGGCGTCCAGCCCCCTCTGCGTGAGCCGGAAGTGGGTAGCAAAGTGGAACTAGTTGCTTGGTTGTGCCATTCTAGGCCCAAGGAACACCCTTGACAATGTTAGGGCCCACCTCCTTGCAAGATTCCCCCCCGTTACGTCAGATCCGGGAGCTTCGGGGTGTGAGCAGTCCTGGAACCCGCAAGAGAGAATCCGACGTTGGTGAGGCCCCAACACAGAGAGTGATGGTATCTTTGGCACCCAACACCCATGATACACTATAACACACATTGCATGGCAAAGCATTGGTTTAGGTGGGATACCGATGCTCCGGATCCCCTCTCCGGAGATACCCTAGCCCCGGTGTAGAAAAAGACGGAACCGGCGTCCAACCCCCTCTGCGTGAGCCGGAAGTGGGTAGCAAAGTGGAACTAGTTGCTTGGTTGCGTCATGTTATGCCCAAGGAACACCCTTGACAATGGTAGGGCCCACCTCCTTGCAAGATTCCCCCCGTTACGTCAGATTCGGGAGCTTCGGGGTGTGAGCAGTCCTGGAACCCGCGAGAAAGAATCCGACGTCGGTGAGGCCCCAAAACAGAGAGTGATGGTATCTTTGGAACCCAACACCCATGATATACTCTAACACACATGGCATGTCAAAACATTGGTTTAGGTGGGATCCCGACGCTCCGGATCCCCTCTCTGGAGATACCCTAGCCCCGGTGTAGAAAAAGACGGAACCGACGTCCAGCCCCCTCTGCGTGAGACGGAAGTGGGTAGCAAAGTGGAACTAGTTTCTTGGTTGTGCCATGATATGCCCAAGGAACACCCTTTACAATGGTAGGGCCCACCTCCTTGCAAGATTCCCCCCGTTACGTCAGATCCGGGAGCTTCGGGGTGTGAGCAGTCCTGGAACCCGCGAGAGAGAATCCGACGTCGGTGAAGCCCCAACATAGAGAGTGATGGTATCTTTGGCACCCAACACCCATGATACACTATAACACACATGGCATGGCAAAGCATTGGTTTAGGTGGGATACCGACGCTCCGGATCCCCTCTCCGGAGATACCCTAGCCCCGGTGTAGAAAAAGACGGAACCGGCGTCTAGCCCCCTCTGCGTGAGCCGGAAGTGGGTAGCAAAGTGGAACTAGTTTCTTGGTTGTGCCATTCTAGGCCCAAGGAACACCCTTGACAATGTTAGGGCCCACCTCCTTGCAAGATTCCCCCCCGTTACGTCAGATCCGGGAGCTTCGGGGTGTGAGCAGTCCTGGAACCCGCAAGAGAGAATCCGACGTTGGTGAGGCCCCAACACAGAGAGTGATGGTATCTTTGGCACCCAACACCCATGATACACTATAACACACATGGCATGGCAAAGAATTGATTTAGGTGGGATACCGACGCTCCGGATCCCCTCTCCGGAGATACCCTAGCCCCGGTGTAGAAAAAGACGGAACCGGCGTCCAGCCCCCTCTGCGTGAGCCGGAAGTGGGTAGCAAAGTGGAAATAGTTGCTTGGTTGTGCCATTATAGGCCCAAGGAACACCCTTGACAATGGTAGGGCCCACCTCCTTGCAAGATTCCCCCCGTTACGTCAGATCCGGGAGCTTCGGGGTGTGAGCAGTCCTGGAACCCGCGAGAGAGAATCCGACGTCGGTGAGGCCCCAACACAGAGAGTGATGGTATCTTTGGCACCCAACACCCATGATACACTCTAACACACATGGAATGGCAAAACATTGGTTTAGGTGGGATACCGACGCTCCGGATCCCCTCTCTGGAGATACCCTAGCCCCAGTGTAGAAAAAAACGGAACCCGCGTCCAGCCCCCTCTGCGTGAGCCGGAAGTGGGTAGCAGAGTGGAACTAGTTGCTTGGTTGTGTCATGATAGGACCAAGGAACACCCTTTACAATGGTAGGGCCCACCTCCTTGCAAGATTCCCCCCGTTACGTCAGATCCGGGAGCTTCGGGGTGTGAGCAGTCCTGGAACCCGCGAGAGAGAATCCGACGTCGGTGAGGCCCCAACATAGAGAGTGATGGTATCTTTGGCACCCAACACCCATGATACACTATAACACACATGGCATGGCAAAGCATTGGTTTAGGTGGGATACCGACGCTCCGGATCCCCTCTCCGGAGATACCCTAGCCCCGGTGTAGAAAAAGACGGAACCGGCGTCCAGCCTCCTCTGCGTGAGCCGGAAGTGGGTAGCAAAGTGGAACTAGTTGCTTGGTTGTGCCATTCTAGGCCCAAGGAACACCCTTGACAATGTTAGGGCCCACCTCCTTGCAAGATTCCCCCCCGTTACGTCAGATCCGGGAGCTTCGGGGTGTGAGCAGTCCTGGAACCCGCAAGAGAGAATCCGACGTTGGTGAGGCCCCAACACAGAGAGTGATGGTATCTTTGGCACCCAACACCCATGATACACTATAACACACATTGCATGGCAAAGCATTGGTTTAGGTGGGATACCGATGCTCCGGATCCCCTCTCCGGAGATACCCTAGCCCCGGTGTAGAAAAAGACGGAACCGGCGTCCAACCCCCTCTGCGTGAGCCGGAAGTGGGTAGCAAAGTGGAACTAGTTGCTTGGTTGCGTCATGTTATGCCCAAGGAACACCTTTGACAATGGTAGGGCCCACCTCCTTGCAAGATTCCCCCCGTTACGTCAGATCCGGGAGCTTCGGGGTGTGAGCAGTCCTGGAACCCGCGAGAGAGAATCCGACGTCGGTGAGGCCCCAAAACAGAGAGTGATGGTATCTTTGGAACCCAACACCCATGATATACTCTAACACACATGGCATGTCAAAACATTGGTTTAGGTGGGATCCCGACGCTCCGGATCCCCTCTCCGGAGATACCCTAGCCCCGGTGTAGAAAAAGACGGAACCGACGTCCAGCCCCCTCTGTGTGAGCCGGAAGTGGGTAGCAAAGTGGAACTAGTTGCTTGGTTGTGCCATGATATGCCCAAGGAACACCCTTTACAATGGTAGGGCCCACCTCCTTGCAAGATTCCCCCCGTTACGTCAGATCCGGGAGCTTCGGGGTGTGAGCAGTCCTGGAACCCGCGAGAGAGAATCCGACGTCGGTGAAGCCCCAACATAGAGAGTGATGGTATCTTTGGCACCCAACACCCATGATACACTATAACACACATGGCATGGCAAAGCATTGGTTTAGGTGGGATACCGACGCTCCGGATCCCCTCTCCGGAGATACCCTAGCCCCGGTGTAGAAAAAGACGGAACCGGCGTCCAGCCCCCTCTGCGTGAGCCGGAAGTGGGTAGCAAAGTGGAAATAGTTGCTTGGTTGTTCCATTCTAGGCCCAAGGAACACCCTTGACAATGTTAGGGGCCCACCTCCTTGCAAGATTCCCCCCGTTACGTCTGATCCGGGAGCTTCGGGGTGTGAGCAGTCCTGGAACCCGCAAGAGAGAATCCGACGTTGGTGGAGGCCCCAACACAGAGAGTGATGGTATCTTTGGCACCCAACACCCATGATACACTATAACACACATGGCATGGCAAAGCATTGGTTTAGGTGGGATACCGACGCTCCGGATCCCCTCTCCGGAGATACCCTAGCCCCGGTGTAGAAAAAGACGGAACCGGCGTCCAGCCCCCTCTGCGTGAGCCGGAAGTGGGTAGCAAAGTGGAAATAGTTGCTTGGTTGTGCCATTCTAGGCCCAAGGAACACCCTTGACAATGGTATGGGCCCACCTCCTTGCAAGATTCCCCCCCGTTACGTCAGATCTGGGAGCTTCGGGGTGTGAGCAGTCCCGGAACCCGCGAGAGAGAATCCGACGTCGGTGAGGCCCCAACACAGAGAGTGATGGTATCTTTGGCACCCAACACCCATGATACACTCTAACACACATGTCATGGAAAAACATTGGTTTAGGTGGGATACCGACGCTCCGGATCCCCTCTCTGGAGATACCCTAGCCCCAGTGTAGAAAAAAACGGAACCGGCGTCCAGCCCCCTCTGCGTGAGCCGAAGTGGGTAGCAGAGTGGAACTAGTTGCTTGGTTGTGTCATGATAGGCCCAAGGAACACCCTTTACAATGGTAGGGGCCCACCTCCTTGCAAGATTCCCCCCGTTACGTCAGATCCGGGAGCTTCGGGGTGTGAGCAGTCCTGGAACCCGCGAGAGAGAATCCGACGTCGGTGAGGCCCCAACATAGAGAGTGATGGTATCTTTGGCACCCAACACCCATGATACACTATAACACACATGGCATGGCAAAGCATTGGTTTAGGTGGGATACGGACGCTCCGGATCCCCTCTCCGGAGATACCCTAGCCCCGGTGTAGAAAAAGACGGAACCGGCGTCCAGCCCCCTCTGCGTGAGCCGGAAGTGGGTAGCAAAGTGGAACTAGTTGCTTGGTTGTGCCATTCTAGGCCCAAGGAACACCCTTGACAATGTTAGGGCCCACCTCCTTGCAAGATTCCCCCCGTTACGTCAGATCCGGGAGCTTCGGGGTGTGAGCAGTCCTGGAACCCGCAAGAGAGAATCCGACGTTGGTGAGGCCCCAACACAGAGAGTGATGGTATCTTTGGCACCCAACACCCATGATACACTATAACACACATTGCATGGCAAAGCATTGGTTTAGGTGGGATACCGACGCTTCGGATCCCCTCTCCGGAGATACCCTAGCCCCGGTGTAGAAAAAGACGGAACCGGCGTCCAGCCCCCTCTGCGTGAGCCGGAAGTGGGTAGCAAAGTGGAACTAGTTGCTTGGTTGCGTCATGTTATGCCCAAGGAACACATTTGACAATGGTAGGGCCCACCTCCTTGCAAGATTCCCCCCGTTACGTCAGATCCGGGAGCTTCGGGGTGTGAGCAGTCCTGGAACCCGCGAGAGAGAATCCGACGTCGGTGAGGCCCCAACACAGAGAGTGATGGTATCTTTGGCACCCAACACCCATGATACACTATAACACACATGGCATGTCAAAACATTGGTTTAGGTGGGATCCCGACGCTCCGGATCCCCTCTCCGGAGATACCCTAGCCCCGGTGTAGAAAAAGACGGAACCGACGTCCAGCCCCCTCTGTGTGAGCCGGAAGTGGGTAGAAAAGTGGAACTAGTTGCTTGGTTGTGCCATGATATGCCCAAGGAACACCCTTTACAATGGTAGGGCCCACCTCCTTGCAAGATTCCCCCCGTTACGTCAGATCCGGGAGCTTCGGGGTGTGAGCAGTCCTGGAACCCGCGAGAGAGAATCCGACGTCGGTGAAGCCCCAACATAGAGAGTGATGGTATCTTTGGCACCCAACACCCATGATACACTATAACACACATGGCATGGCAAAGCATTGGTTTAGGTGGGATACCGACGCTCCGGATCCCCTCTCCGGAGATACCCTAGCCCCGGTGTAGAAAAAGACGGAACCGGCGTCCAGCCCCCTCTGCGTGAGCCGGAAGTGGGTAGCAAAGTGGAAATAGTTGCTTGGTTGTTCCATTCTAGGCCCAAGGAACACCCTTGACAATGTTAGGGCCCACCTCCTTGCAAGATTCCCCCCCGTTACGTCAGATCCGGGAGCTTCGGGGTGTGAGCAGTCCTGGAACCCGCAAGAGAGAATCCGACGTTGGTGAGGCCCCAACACAGAGAGTGATGGTATCTTTGGCACCCAACACCCATGATACACTATAACACACATGGCATGGCAAAGCATTGGTTTAGGTGGGATACCGACGCTCCGGATCCCCTCTCCGGAGATACCCTAGCCCCAGTGTAGAAAAAGACGGAACCGGCGTCCAGCCCCCTCTGCGTGAGCCGGAAGTGGGTAGCAAAGTGGAAATAGTTGCTTGGTTGTGCCATTCTAGGCCCAAGGAACACCCTTGACAATGGTAGGGCCCACCTCCTTGCAAGATTCCCCCCGTTACGTCAGATCCGGGAGCTTCGGGGTGTGAGCAGTCCCGGAACCCGCGAGAGAGAATCCGACGTCGGTGAGGCCCCAACACAGAGAGTGATGGTATCTTTGGCACCCAACACCCATGATACACTCTAACACACATGTCATGGAAAAACATTGGTTTAGGTGGGATACCGACGCTCCGGATCCCCTCTCTGGAGATACCCTAGCCCCAGTGTAGAAAAAAACGGAACCGGCGTCCAGCCCCCTCTGCGTGAGCCGGAAGTGGGTAGCAGAGTGGAACTAGTCGCTTGGTTGTGTCATGATAGGCCCAAGGAACACCCTTTACAATGGTAGGGCCCACCTCCTTGCAAGATTCCCCCCGTTACGTCAGATCCGGGAGCTTCGGGGTGTGAGCAGTCCTGGAACCCGCGAGAGAGAATCCGACGTCGGTGAGGCCCCAACATAGAGAGTGATGGTATCTTTGGCACCCAACACCCATGATACACTATAACACACATGGCATGGCAAAGAATTGGTTTAGGTGGGATACGAACGCTCCGGATCCCCTCTCCGGAGATACCCTAGCCCCGGTGTAGAAAAAGACGGAACCGGCGTCCAGCCCCCTCTGCGTGAGCCGGAAGTGGGTAGCAAAGTGGAACTAGTTGCTTGGTTGTGCCATTCTAGGCCCAAGTAACACCCTTGACAATGTTAGGGCCCACCTCCTTGCAAGATTCCCCCCCGTTACGTCAGATCCGGGAGCTTCGGGGTGTGAGCAGTCCTGGAACCCGCAAGAGAGAATCCGACGTTGGTGAGGCCCCAACACAGAGAGTGATGGTATCTTTGGCACCCAACACCCATGATACACTATAACACACATTGCATGGCAAAGCATTGGTTTAGGTGGGATACCGACGCTTCGGATCCCCTCTCCGGAGATACCCTAGCCCCGGTGTAGAAAAAGACGGAACCGGCGTCCAGCCCCCTCTGCGTGAGCCGGAAGTGGGTAGCAAAGTGGAACTAGTTGCTTGGTTGCGTCATGTTATGCCCAAGGAACACATTTGACAATGGTAGGGCCCACCTCCTTGCAAGATTCCCCCCGTTACGTCAGATCCGGGAGCTTCGGGGTGTGAGCAGTCCTGGAACCCGCGAGAGAGAATCCGACGTCGGTGAGGCCCCAACACAGAGAGTGATGGTATCTTTGGCACCCAACACCCATGATACACTCTAACACACATGGCATGGCAAAACATTGGTTTAGGTGGTATCCCGACGCTCCGGATCCCCTCTCCGGAGATACCCTATCCCCGGTGTAGAAAAAGACGGAACCGGCGTCCAGCCCCCTCTGCGTGAGCCGGAAGTGGGTAGCAAAGTGGAACTAGTTTCTTGGTTGTGTCATGCTAGGCCCAAGGAACACCCTTGACAATGGTAGGGCCCACCTCCTTGCAAGATCCCCCCCGTTACGTCAGATCCGGGAGCTTCGGGGTGTGAGCAGTCCTGGAACCCGCGAGAGAGAATCCGACGTCGGTGAGGCCCCAACACAGAGAGTGATGGTATCTTTGGCACCCAACACCCATGATACACTATAACACACATGGCATGGCAAAACATTGGTTTAGGTGGGATCCGGACGCTCCGGATCCCCTCTCCGGAGATACCCTAGCCCCGGTGTAGAAAAAGACGGAACCGGCGTCCAGCCCCCTCTGCGTGAGCCGGAAGTGGGTAGCAAAGTGGAAATAGTTGCTTGGTTGTGTAATTCTAGGCCCAAGGAACACCCTTGACAATGTTAGGGCCCACCTCCTTGCAAGATTCCCCTCGTTACGTCAGATTCGGGAGCTTCGGGGTGTGAGCAGTCCTGGAACCCGCGAGAGAGAATCCGACGTCGGTGAGGCCCCAAAACAGAGAGTGATGGTATCTTTGGAACCCAACACCCATGATATACTATAACACACATGGCATGGCAAAACATTGGTTTAGGTGGGATCCCGATGCTCCGGATCCCCTCTCCGGAGATACCCTAGCCCCGGTGTAGAAAAAGACGTAACCGACGTCCAGCCCCCTCTGCGTGAGCCGGAAGTGGGTAGAAAAGTGGAA
This sequence comes from Alopecurus myosuroides, assembly GCA_028641055.1. Classification (NCBI taxonomy): domain Eukaryota; kingdom Viridiplantae; phylum Streptophyta; class Magnoliopsida; order Poales; family Poaceae; genus Alopecurus; species Alopecurus myosuroides. Next base: position 26,573,959 of record CM054058.1, read on the forward strand.
CTAGTTTCTTGGTTGTGCCATGCTAGGCCCAAGGAACACCCTTGACAATGGTAGGGCCCACCTCCTTGCAAGATTCCCCCCGTTACGTCAGATCCGGGAGCTTCGGGGTGTGAGCAGTCCTGGAACCCGTGAGAGAGAATCCGACGTCGGTGAGGCCCCAACACAGAGAGTGATGGTATCTTTGGCACCCAACACCCATGATAAACTATAACACACATGGAATGGCAAATCATTGGTTTAGGTGGGATACCGTCGCTCCGGATCCCCTCTCCGGAGATACCCTAGCCCCGGTGTACAAAAAGACGGAACCGGCGTCCAGCCCCCTCTACGTGAGCCGGAAGTGGGTAGCAAAGTGGAACTAGTTGCTTGGTTGTGTCATGTTAGGCCCAAGGAACACCCTTGACAATGGTAGGGCCCACCTCCTTCCAAGATTCCCCCCGTTACGTCAGATCCGGGAGGTTCGGGGTGTGAGCAGTCCTGGAACCCGCGAGAGAGAATCCGACGTCGGTGAGGCCCCAACACAGAGATTGATGGTATCTTTGGCACCCAACACCCATGATACACTCTAACACACATGGCATGGCAAAACATTGGTTTAGATGGTATCCCGACGCTCCGGATCCCCTCTCCGGAGATACCCTATCCCCGGTGTAGAAAAAGACGGAACCGGCGTCCAGCCCCCTCTGCGTGAGCCGGAAGTGGGTAGCAAAGTGGAACTAGTTGCTTGGTTGTGTCATGCTAGGCCCAAGGAACACCCTTGACAATGGTAGGGCCCACCTCCTTGCAAGATCCCCCCCGTTACGTCAGATCCGGGAGCTTCGGGGTGTGAGCAGTCCTCGAACCCGCGAGAGAGAATCCGACGTCGGTGAGGCCCCAACACAGAGAGTGATGGTATCTTTGGCACCCAACACCCATGATACACTATAACACACATGGCATGGCAAAACATTGGTTTAGGTGGGATCCGGACGCTCCGGATCCCCTCTCCGTATATACCCTAGCCCCGGTGTAGAAAAAGACGGAACCGGCGTCCAGCCCCCTCTGCGTGAGCCGGAAGTGGGTAGCAAAGTGGAACTAGTTGCTTGGTTGTGTAATTCTAGGCCCAAGGAACACCCTTGACAATGGTAGGGCCCACCTCCTTGCAAGATTCCCCCCGTTACGTCAGATTCGGGAGCTTCGGGGTGTGAGCAGTCCTGGAACCCGCGAGAGAGAATCCGACGTCGGTGAGGCCCCAAAACAGAGAGTGATGGTATCTTTGGAACCCAACACCCATGATATACTCTAACACACATGGCATGGCAAAACATTGGTTTAGGTGGGATCCCGACGCTCCGGATCCCCTCTCCGGAGATACCCTAGCCCGGTGTAGAAAAAGACGGAACCGACGTCCAGCCCCCTCTGCGTGAGCCGGAAGTGGGTAGCAAAGTGGAACTAGTTGCTTGGTTGTGTAATTCTAGGCCCAAGGAACACCCTTGAAAATGGTAGGGCCCACCTCCTTGCAAGATTCCCCCCGTTACGTCAGATTCGGGAGCTTCGAGGTGTGAGCAGTCCTGGAACCCGCGAGAGAGAATCCGACGTCGGTGAGGCCCCAAAACAGAGAGTGATGGTATCTTTGGAACCCAACACCCATGATATACTCTAACACACATGGCATGGAAAAGCATTGGTTTAGGTGGGATCCCGACGCTCCGGATCCCCTCTCCGGAGATACCCTAGCCCCGGTGTAGAAAAAGACGGAACCGACGTCCAGCCCCCTCTGCGTGAGCCGGAAGTGGGTAGAAAAGTGGAACTAGTTGCTTGGTTGTGCCATGCTAGGCCCAAGGAACACCCTTTACAATGGTAGGGCCCACCTCCTTGCAAGATTCCCCCCGTTACGTCAGATCCGGGAGCTTCGGGGTGTGAGCAGTCCTGGAACCCGCGAGAGAGAATCCGACGTCGGTGAGGCCCCAACACAGAGAGTGATGGTATCTTTGGCACCCAACACCCATGATACACTATAACACACATGGCATGGCAAAACATTGGTTTAGGTGGGATCCGGACGCTCCGGATCCCCTCTCCGGAGATACCCTAGCCCCGGTGTAGAAAAAGACGGAACCGGCGTCCAGCCCCCTCTGCGTGAGCCGGAAGTGGGTAGCAAAGTGGAACTAGTTGCTTTGTTGTGTAATTCTAGGCCCAAGGAACACCCTTGACAATGGTAGGGCCCACCTCCTTGCAAGATTCCCCCCGTTACGTCAGATTCGGGAGCTTCGGGGTGTGAGCAGTCCTGGAACCCGCGAGAGAGAATCCGACGTCGGTGAGGCCCTAAAACAGAGAGTGATGGTATCTTTGGAACCCAACACCCATGATATACTCTAACACACATGCCATGGCAAAACATTGGTTTAGGTGGGATCCCGACGCTCCGGATCCCCTCTCCGGAGATACCTTAGCCCCGGTGTAGAAAAAGACGGAACCGACGTCCAGCCCCCTCTGCGTGAGCCGGAAGTGGGTAGCAATCTGGAACTAGTTGCTTGGTTGTGTAATGCTAGGCCCAAGGAACACCCTTTACAATGGTAGGGACCACCTCCTTGCAAGATTCCCCCCGTTACGTCAGATTCGGGAGCTTCGGGGTGTGAGCAGTCCAAGAACCCGCGAGAGAGAATCCGACGTCGGTGAGGCCCCAAAACAGAGAGTGATGTTATCTTTGGAACCCAACACCCATGATATACTCTAACACATATGGCATGGCAGAACATTGGTTTAGGTGGGATCCCGACGCTCCGGATCCCCTCTCCGGAGATACCCTAGCCCCGGTGTAGAAAAAGACGGAACCGACGTCCAGCCCCCTCTGCGTGAGCCGGAAGTGGGTAGCAAAGTGGAAATAGTTGCTTGGTTGTGCCATGCTAGGCCCAAGTAACACCCTTTACAATGGTAGGGCCCACCTCCTTGCAAGATTCCCCCCGTTACGTCAGATCCGGGAGCTTCAGGGTGTGAGCAGTCCTGGAACCCGTGAGAGAGAATCCGACGTCGGTGAGGCCCCAACACAGAGAGTGATGGTATCTTTGGCACCCAACACCCATTATACACTATAACACACATGGCATGGCAAAGCATTTGTTTAGGTGGGATCCCGACGCTCCGGATCCCCTCTCCGGAGATACCCTAGCCCTGGTGTAGAAAAAGACGGAACCGGCGTCCAGCCCCCTCTGCGTGAGCTGGAAGTGGGTAGCAAAGTGGAACTAGTTGCTTGGTTGTGTCATGTTAGGCCAAAGGAACACCCTTGACAATGGTAGGGCCCACCTCCTTGCAAGATTCCCCCCGTTACGTCAGATTCGGGAGCTTCAGGGTGTGAGCAGTCCTGGAACCCGCGAGAGAGAATCCGACGTCGGTGAGGCCCCAACATAGAGAGTGATGGTATCTTTGGAACCCAACACCCATGATATACTCTAACACACATGGCATGGCAAAACATTGGTTTAGGTGGGATCCCGACGCTCCGGATCCCCTCTCCGGAGATACCCTAGCCCCGGTGTAGAAAAAGACGGAACCGACGTCCAGCCCCCTCTGCGGGAGCCGGAAGTGGGTAGAAAAGTGGAACTAGTTGCTTGGTTGTGTAATGCTAGGCCCAAGTAACACCCTTGACAATGGTAGGGACCACCTCCTTGCAAGATTCCCCCCGTTACGTCAGATTCGGGAGCTTCGGGGTGTGAGCAGTCCTGGAACCCGCGAGAGAGAATCCGACGTCGGTGAGGCCCCAAAACAGAGAGTGATGGTATCTTTGGAACCCAACACCCATGATATACTCTAACACACATGGCATGGCAAAACATTGGTTTAGGTGGGATCCCCACGCTCCGGATCCCCTCTCCGGAGATACCCTAGCCCCGGTGTAGAAAAAGACGGAACCGACGTCCAGCCCCCTCTGCGTGAGCCGGAAGTGGGTAGAAAAGTGGAACTAGTTGCTTGGTTGTGCCATGCTAGGCCCAAGGAACACCCTTGACAATGGTAGGGCCCACCTCCTTGCAAGATTCCCCCTGTTACGTCAGATCCGGGAGGTTCGGGGTGTGAGCAGTCCTGGAACCCGTGAGAGAGAATCCGACGTCGGTGAGGCCCCAACACAGAGAGTGATGGTATCTTTGGCACCCAACACCCATGATACACTATAACACACATGGAATGGCAAAGAATTGGTTTAGGTGGGATACCGTCGCTCCGGATCCCCTCTCCGGAGATACCCTAGCCCCGGTGTAGAAAAAGACGGAACCGGCGTCCAGCCCCCTCTCCGTGAGCCGGAAGTGGGTAGCAAAGTGGAACTAGTTGCTTGGTTGTGTAATGTTAGGACCAAGGAACACCCTTGACAATGGTAGGGCCCACCTCCTTGCAAGATTCCCCCCGTTACGTCAGATCCGGGAGGTTCGGGGTGTGAGCAGTCCTGGAACCCGCGAGAGAGAATCCGACGTCGGTGAGGCCCCAACACAGAGAGTGATGGTATATTTGGCACCCAACACCCATGATACACTCTAACACACATGGCATGGCAAAACATTGGTTTAGGTGGGATCCCGACGCTCCGGATCCCCTCTCCGGAGATACCCTAGCCCCGGTGTAGAAAAAGACGGAACCGACGTCCAGCCCCCTCTGCGTGAGCCGGAAGTGGGTAGAAAAGTGGAACTAGTTGCTTGGTTGTGCCATGCTAGGCCCAAGGAACACCCTTTACAATGGTAGGGCCCACCTACTTGCAAGACCCCCCCCGTTACGTCAGATCCGGGAGCTTCGTGGTGTGAGCAGTCCTGGAACCCGCGAGAGAGAATCCGACGTCGGTGAGGCCCCAACACAGATAGTGATGGTATCATTGGCACCCAACACCCATGATACACTATAACACACATGGCATGGCAAAACATTGGTTTAGGTGGGATCCGGACGCTCCGGATCCCCTCTCCGGAGATACCCTAGCCCCGGTGTAGAAAAAGACGGAACCGGCGTCCAGCCCCCTCTGCGTGAGCCGGAAGTGGGTAGCAAAGTGGAACTAGTTGCTTTGTTGTGTAATGCTAGGCCCAAGGAACACCCTTGACAATGGTAGGGCCCACATCCTTGCAAGATTCCCCCCGTTACGTCAGATTCGGGAGCTTCGTGGTGTGAGCAGTCCTGGAACCCGCGAGAGAGAATCCGACGTCGGTGAGGCCCCAAAACAGAGAGTGATGGTATCTTTGGAACCCAACACCCATGATATACTCTAACACACATGGCATGGCAAAACATTGGTTTAGGTGGGATCCCGACGCTCCGGATCCCCTCTCCGGAGATACCCTAGCCCCGGTGTAGAAAAAGACGGAACCGACGTCCAGCCCCCTCTGCGTGAGCCGGAAGTGGGTAGCAAAGTGGAACTAGTTGCTTGGTTGTGTAATGCTAGTCCCAAGGACCACCCTTGACAATGGTAGGGCCCACCTCCTTGCAATATTCCCCCCGTTACGTCAGATTCGGGAGCTTCGGGGTGTGAGCAGTCCTGGAACCCGCGAGAGAGAATCCAACGTCGGTGAGGCCCCAAAACAGAGAGTGATGGTATCTTTGGAACCCAACACCCATGATATACTCTAACACACATGGCATGGCAAAACATTGGTTTAGGTGGGATCCCGACGCTCCGGATCCCCTCTCCGGAGATACCCTAGCCCCGGTGTAGAAAAAGACGGAACCGACGTCCAGCCCCCTCTGCGTGAGCCGTAAGTGGGTAGAAAAGTGGAACTAGTTGCTTGGTTGTGTCATGCTAGGCCCAAGGAACACCCTTTACAATGGTAGGGCCCACATCCTTGCAAGATTCCCCCCGTTACGTCAGATCCGGGAGCTTCGGGGTGTGAGCAGTCCTGGAACCCGTGAGAGAGAATCCGACGTCGGTGAGGCCCCAACACAGAGAGTGATGGTATCTTTGGCACCCAACACCCATGATACACTATAACACACATGGCATGGCAAAGAATTTGTTTAGGTGGGATACCGACGCTCCGAATCCCCTCTCCGGAGATACCCTAGCCCTGGTGTAGAAAAAGACGGAACCGGCGTCCAGCCCCCTCTGCGTGAGCCGGAAGTGGGTAGCAAAGTGGAACTAGTTGCTTTGTTGTGTAATGCTAGGCCCAAGGAACACCCTTGACAATGGTAGGGCCCACCTCTTTGCAAGATTCCCCCCGTTATGTCAGATTCGGGAGCTTCGGGGTGTGAGCAGTCCTGGAACCCGCGAGAGAGAATCCGACGTCGGTGAGGCCCCAAAACAGAGAGTGATGGTATCTTTGGAACCCAACACCCATGATATACTCTAACACACATGGCATGGCAAAACATTGGTTTAGGTGGGATCCGGACGCTCCGGATCCCCTCTCCGGAGATACCCTAGCCCCGGTGTAGAAAAAGACGGAACCGGCGTCCAGCCCCCTCTGCGTGAGCCGGAAGTGGGTAGCAAAGTGGAACTAGTTGCTTTGTTGTGTAATGATAGGCCCAAGGACCACCCTTGACAATGGTAGGGCCCACCTCCTTGCAAGATTCCCCCCGTTACGTCAGATTCGGGAGCTTCGGGGTGTGAGCAGTCCTGGAACCCGCGAGAGAGAATCCGACGTCGGTGAGGCCCCAAAACAGAGAGTGATGGTATCTTTGGAACCCAACACCCATGATATACTCTAACACACATGGCATGGCAAAACATTGGTTTAGGTGGGATCCCGACGCTCCGGATCCCCTCTCCGGAGATACCCTAGCCCCGGTGTAGAAAAAGACGGAACCGACGTCCAGCCCCCTCTGCGTGAGCCGTAAGTGGGTAGAAAAGTGGAACTAGTTGCTTGGTTGTGTCATGCTAGGCCCAAGGAACACCCTTTACAATGGTAGGGCCCACATCCTTGCAAGATTCCCCCCGTTACGTCAGATCCGGGAGCTTCGGGGTGTGAGCAGTCCTGGAACCCGTGAGAGAGAATCCGACGTCGGTGAGGCCCCAACACAGAGAGTGATGGTATCTTTGGCACCCAACACCCATGATACACTATAACACACATGGCATCGCAAAGAATTTGTTTAGGTGGGATACCGACGCTCCGGATCCCCTCTCCGGAGATACCCTAGCCCTGGTGTAGAAAAAGACGGAACCGGCGTCCAGCCCCCTCTGCGTGAGCCGGAAGTGGGTAGCAAAGTGGAACTAGTTGCTTTGTTGTGTAATGCTAGGCCCAAGGAACACCCTTGACAATGGTAGGGCCCACCTCTTTGCAAGATTCCCCCCGTTACGTCAGATTCGGGAGCTTCGGGGTGTGAGCAGTCCTGGAACCCGCGAGAGAGAATCCGACGTCGGTGAGGCCCCAAAACAGAGAGTGATGGTATCTTTGGAACCCAACACCCATGATATAATCTAACACACATGGCATGGCAAAACATTGGTTTAGGTGGGATCCCGACGCTCCGGATCCCCTCTCCGGAGATACCCTAGCCCCGGTGTAGAAAAAGACGGAACCGACGTCCAGCCCCCTCTGCGTGAGCCGGAAGTGGGTAGCAAAGTGGAACTAGTTGCTTGGTTGTGTAATTCTAGGCCCAAGGAACACCCTTGACAATGGTAGGGCCCACCTCCTTGCAAGATTCCCCCCGTTACGTCAGATTCGGGAGCTTCGGGGTGTGAGCAGTCCTCGAACCCGCGAGAGAGAATCCGACGTCGGTGAGGCCCCAAAACAGAGAGTGATGGTATCTTTGGAACCCAACACCCATGATATACTCTAACACACATGGCATGGCAAAACATTGGTTTAGGTGGGATCCCGACGCTCCGGATCCCCTCTCCGGAGATACCCTAGCCCCGGTGTAGAAAAAGACGGAACCGACGTCCAGCCCCCTCTGCGTGAGCCGGAAGTGGGTAGCAAAGTGGAACTAGTTGCTTGGTTGTGCCATGCTAGGCCCAAGGAACACCCTTTACAATGGTAGGGCCCACCTCCTTGCAAGATTCCCCCCGTTACGTCAGATCCGGGAGCTTCGGGGTGTGACCAGTCCTGGAACCCGTGAGAGAGAATCCGACGTCGGTGAGGCCCCACCACAGAGAGTGATGGTATCTTTGGCAACCAACACCCATGATACACTATAACACACATGGAATGGCAAAGCATTTGTTTAGGTGGGATACCGACGCTCCGGATCCCCTCTCCGGAGATACCCTAGCCCTGGTGTAGAAAAAGACAGAACCGGCGTCCAGCCCCCTCTGCGTGAGCCAGAAGTGGGTAGCAAAGTGGAACTAGTTGCTTGGTTGTGTCATGTTAGGCCCAAGGAACACCCTTGACAATGGTAGGGCCCACCTCCTTGCAAGATTCCCCCCGTTACGTCAGATTCGGGAGCTTCGGGGTGTGAGCAGTCCTGGAACCCGCGAGAGAGAATCCGACGTCGGTGAGGCCCCATAACAGAGAGTGATGGTATCTTTGGAACCCAACACCCATGATATACTCTAACACACATGGCATGGCAAAACATTGGTTTAGGTGGGATCCCGACGCTCCGGATCCCCTCTCCGGAGATACCCTAGCCCCAGTGTAGAAAAAGACGGAACCGACGTCCAACCCCCTCTGCGTGAGCCGGAAGTGGGTAGCAAAGTGGAACTAGTTGCTTGGTTGTGCCATGCTAGGCCCAAGGAACACCCTTTACAATGGTAGGGCCCACCTCCTTGCAATATTCCCCCCGTTACGTCAGATCCGGGAGCTTCGGGGTGTGATCAGTCCTGGAACCCGTGAGAGAGAATCCGACGTCGGTGAGGCCCCAACACAGAGAGTGATGGTATCTTTGGCACCCAACACTCATGATACACTATAACACACATGGCATGGCAAAGCATTTGTTTAGGTGGGATACCGACGCTCCGGATCCCCTCTCCGGAGATACCCTAGCCCCGGTGTAGAAAAAGACGGAACCGGCGTCCAGCCCCCTCTACGTGAGCCGTAAGTGGGTAGAAAAGTGGAACTAGTTGCTTGGTTGTGCCATTCTAGGCCCAAGGAACACCCTTGACAATGGTAGGGCCCACCTCCTTGCAAGATTCCCCCCGTTACGTCAGATCCGGGAGGTTCGGGGTGTGAGCAGTCCTGGAACCCGCGAGAGAGAATCCGACGTCGGTGAGGCCCCAACACAGAGAGTGATGGTATCTTTGTCACCCAACACCCATGATACACTCTAACACACATGGCATGGCAAAACATTGGTTTAGGTGGTATACCGACGCTCCGGATCCCCTCTCCGGAGATACCCTATCCCCGGTGTAGAAAAAGACGGAACCGGCGTCCAGCCCCCTTTGCGTGAGCCGGAAGTGGGTAGAAAAGGGGAACTAGTTGCTTGGTTGTGTCATGCTAGGCCCAAGGAACACCCTTGACAATGGTAGGGCCCACCTCCTTGCAAGATCCCCCCCGTTACGTCAGATCCGGGAGCTTCGGGGTGTGAGCAGTCCTGGAACCCGCGAGAGAGAATCCGACGTCGGTGAGGCCCCAACACAGAGAGTGATGATATCTTTGGCACCCAACACCCATGATACACTATAACACACATGGCATGGCAAAACATTGGTTTAGGTGGGATCCCGACGCTCCGGATCCCCTCTCCGGAGATACCCTAGCCCCGGTGTAGAAAAAGACGGAACCGGCGTCCAGCCCCCTCTGCGTGAGCCGGAAGTGGGTAGCAAAGTGGAACTAGTTGCTTGGTTGTGTAATTCTAGGCCCAAGGAACACCCTTGACAATGGTAGGGCCCACCTCCTTGCAAGATTCCCCCCGTTACGTCAGATTCGGGAGCTTCGGGGTGTGAGCAGTTCTCGAACCCGCGAGAGAGAATCCGACGTCGGTGAGGCCCCAAAACAGAGAGTGGTGGTATCTTTGGAACCCAACACCCATGATATACTCTAACACACATGGCATGGCAAAACATTGGTTTAGGTGGGATCCCGACGCTCCGGATCCCCTCTCCGGAGATACCCTAGCCCCGGTGTAGAAAAAGACGGAACCGACGTCCAGCCCCCTCTGCGTGAGCCGGAAGTGGGTAGCAAAGTGGAACTAGTTGCTTGGTTGTGCCATGCTAGGCCCAAGGAACACCCTTTACAATGGTAGGGCCCACCTCCTTGCAAGATTCCCCCCGTTACGTCAGATCCGGGAGCTTCGGGGTGTGAGCAGTCCTGGAACCCGTGAGAGAGAATCCGACGTCAGTGAGGCCCCAACACAGAGAGTGATGGTATCTTTGGCACCCAACACCCATGATACACTATAACACACATGGCATGGCAAAGCATTTGTTTAGGTGGGATACCGACGCTCCGGATCCCCTCTCCGGAGATACCCTAGCCCTGGTGTAGAAAAAGACGGAACCGGCGTCCAGCCCCCTCTGCGTGAGCCGGAAGTGGGTAGCAAAGTGGAACTAGTTGCTTGGTTGTGCCATGTTAGGCCCAAGGAACACCCTTGACAATGGTAGGGCCCACCTCCTTGCAAGATTCCGCCCGTTACGTCAGATTCGGGAGCTTCGGGGTGTGAGCAGTCCTGGAACCCGCGAGAGAGAATCCGACGTCGGTGAGGCCCCAAAACAGAGAGTGATGGTATCTTTGGAACCCAACACCCATGATATACTCTAACACACATGGCATGGCAAAACATTGGTTTAGGTGGGATCCCGACGCTCCGGATCCCCTCTCCGGAGATACCCTAGCCCCAGTGTAGAAAAAGACGGAACCGACGTCCAGCCCCCTCTGCGTGAGCCGGAAGTGGGTAGCAAAGTGGAACTATTTGCTTGGTTGTGCCATGCTAGGCCCAAGGAACACCCTTTAAAATGGTAGGGCCCACCTCCTTGCAAGATTCCCCCCGTTACGTCAGATCCGGGAGCTTCGGGGTGTGATCAGTCCTGGAACCCGTGAGAGAGAATCCGACGTCGGTGAGGCCCCAACACAGAGAGTGATGGTATCTTTGGCACCCAACACCCATGATACACTATAACACACATGGAATGGCAAAGAATTTGTTTAGGTGTGATACCGACGCTCCGGATCCCCTCTCCGGAGATACCCTAGCCCCGGTGTAGAAAAAGACGGAACCGGCGTCCAGCCCCCTCTACGTGAGCCGGAAGTGGGTAGCAAAGTGGAACTAGTTGCTTGGTTGTGTCATGTTAGGCCCAAGGAACACCCTTGACAATGGTAGGGCCCACCTCCTTGCAAGATTCCCCCCGTTACGTCAGATCCGGGAGGTTCGGGGTGTGAGCAGTCCTGGAACCCGCGAGAGAGAATCCGACGTCGGTGAGGCCCCAACACAGAGAGTGATGGTATCTTTGTCACCCAACACCCATGATACACTCTAACACACATGGCATGGCAAAACATTGGTTTAGGTGGTATCCCGACGCTCCGGATCCCCTCTCCGTAGATACCCTATCCCCGGTGTAGAAAAAGACGGAACCGGCGTCCAGCCCCCTTTGCGTGAGCCGGAAGTGGGTAGAAAAGGGGAACTAGTTGCTTGGTTGTGTCATGCTAGGCCCAAGGAACACCCTTGACAATGGTAGGGCCCACCTCCTTGCAAGATCCCCCCCGTTACGTCAGATCCGGGAGCTTCGGGGTGTGAGCAGTCCTGGAACCCGCGAGAGAGAATCCGACGTCGGTGAGGCCCCAACACAGAGAGTGATGATATCTTTTGCACCCAACACCCATGATACACTATAACACACATGGCATGGCAAAACATTGGTTTAGGTGGGATCCGGACGCTCCGGATCCCCTCTCCGGAGATACCCTAGCCCCGGTGTAGAAAAAGACGGAACCGGCGTCCAGCCCCCTCTGCGTGAGCCGGAAGTGGGTAGCAAAGTGGAACTAGTTGCTTGGTTGTGTAATTCTAGGCCCAAGGAACACCCTTGACAATGGTAGGGCCCACCTCCTTGCAAGATTCCCCCCGTTACGTCAGATTCGGGAGCTTCGGGGTGTGAGCAGTCCTGGAACCCGCGAGAGAGAATCCGACGTCGGTGAGGCCCCAAAACAGAGAGTGATGGTATCTTTGGCACCCAACACCCATGATATACTCTAACACACATGGCATGGCAAAATATTGGTTTAGGTGGGATCCCGACGCTCCGGATCCCCTCTCCGGAGATACCCTAGCCCTGGTGTAGAAAAAGACGGAACCGGCGTCCAGCCCCCTCTGCGTGAGCCGGAAGTGGGTAGCAAAGTGGAACTAGTTGCTTGGTTGTGTCATGTTAGGCCCAAGGAACACCCTTGACAATGGTAGGGCCCACCTCCTTGCAAGATTCCCCCCGTTACGTCAGATCCGGGAGCTTCGGGGTGTGAGCAGTCCTGGAACCTGCGAGAGAGAATCCGACGTCGGTGAGGCCCAAACACAGAGAGTGATGGTATCTTTGGCACCCAACACCCATGATACACTATAACACACATGGCATGGCAAAACATTGGTTTAGGTGGGATCCCGACGCTCCGGATCCCCTCTCCGGAGATACCCTAGCCCCGGTGTAGAAAAAGACGGAACCGGCGTCCAGCCCCCTCTGCGTGAGCCGGAAGTGGGTAGAAAAGTGGAACTAGTTGCCTTGTTGTGCCATTCTAGGCCCAAGGAACACCCTTGACAATGTTAGGGCCCAGCTCCTTGCAAGATTCCCCCCGTTACGTCAGATCCGGGAGCTTCGGGGTGTGAGCAGTCCTGGAACCCGGGAGAGAGAATCCGGGTTGTGATCTTGTTTTATCACTTTGTAGGGTCCAATAGAACACAACCATGCAGAGATATTCACATTGCTACCCCCTCCGGTCTCCGGTATCTGCAGATCCGGGAATTTCCGGGTGTGAGCACATGGGTTCGATCCGGATTGTCGGGATGGCGCCTAAAACTAATATTAATGAATATATGCTATATCAACTAATATTAATGAATATATTATTATTTGTATATTTAAACAGTGACCAAAGGTGGAAGTAACTAAATTTGGCCAATACTTTGCCGAGTATTCAAGTATGTGACACTCGGCATTGAGGGAATCGGCAAACATACATGCAAACTATGCCGAGTATCCGTACATTTGCACTCGGCACAGAGTGATACTCGGCAAAGATTAGGCGGGCAGAGAATTACTTAGCGAAAAATTCCCCTCTTCTTCAGTTCTTCCCCTTTCGTTCTCGCGCCCTAGGTATCCTCCGGAGTCGCCGCCACCACCACCCGTCTCCGTCGCCGACACGCGTCGCCGCCCACCGAGCCGCCGCCACGCCCTTCTCCCTCCTCCCCGCAGCCTCCCCCTCCTCCATCGTAACTTTGCCCTCCCATCTCCCTTATCCTCCACCGCGTCGCGACCACCACCGACGACCCGCGCCGCCGCCCACCGTGACGTGGGCTCACAGGCTCTCTCGTCCTCCTCGTCAAGGTACACGAGTCCCATGTCGCCGTGCCCTTTCCCCCTGTCCGTGTTCTGCTGTCGATGGCAACCATGGTCGTCGCCGCCTCAGATCCCCTTCCTCCCATCTCTTCGTCGTCCCTGTCTCACCCTTCTATGCTGTCGCCGGCGTGTGTTTACAGACGTTCAAGCGGAGGAACGGCGGGCGCAACAAGCACGGCCGCGGCCACGTCAAGTACATCCGCTGCTCCAACTGCGCCAAGTGCTGCCCCAAGGTGAGACGCTCCCATTCCGTTCTCTCCCCGTTTGGTGTACAGTTTGTAGTCGGTAGATCGGGCTATATTAGTTGATGAACCAGTTCCATGTATGGGATTTGCAGGAGGATTATTTCTATGTCTCGATCTGTGTCTGCGCGAGGTGTAGCTCCATCGATTATGTGAGGGTTCACTGCTAGCTCGATCTATATGCATGTGTATGATCACTGCAGAAATCTAATTCTTCATTACTGAGAAAATCAAAGATGCATCTTGATATGACTGCACTGCTATTTCTATTTGGAAATATGTTATCTTCTCGATCGAGTTCTATTGTTGCTGCAGTGGTCGATATGCACACATGATTCGACTTGTCATGTCAAGAAAATGTATTGCCAGAATGCCAGTAGAGAAAATCAATAGAGCTAGATAGAGGGTAGTGATGGACAGCTGATACTTATAGTGGTGAGATCGCGACAACTGAATCATGGCCGCACATGTGGAAAAAACGGTTACACTGGTACTGTTTTCATTGAGTCCTGCAACTCTTTTACAGAGCCTATAATACCTTTCTAAAAATTCCTATATGGATCTGGTATATGCTCAAAGATTACATGCGATGATATGCTAGCTGTGTTTCATTGCTTAGTCATGTGTGCTAAACATGCTTAATCATGATAAGCTTAGTCCTTTACGAATTTATTCATAGCTTGTAATTAGATGCTTATCTCGACTGAACAACGATGCCTTTATGCATGAGTATTTTTTAGGTTATTTAGTTTTACTTGCTCTCTAATCAACAGTTGATGTAACTGGAATCATGTGTGAGGGAACCTATGTTTTGGTCTGATAATAATATCTGACAATTGCCTATTGTATTAACAGGACAAGGCCATCAAGCGTTTCTTGGTGAGGAACATTGTTGAGCAGGCTGCAGTTAGAGATGTGCAGGAGGCTTGCGTCCATGATGGTACACCACATCCCTCGTTGTCAGTTATCCTTGGTGATCGAAGGTCATAGAGGTCCTAAAAAAAGGGCGGTGCTCCTTCGTTTCCCTGCTGATTTTGGCACATGAAAAAATAAAGAGTGAAAAATTTACAAATTACTTTTGTTAGATAATCCTTTTTTTGTGAATGAAATTACGTTAACTGAAAACGGCATGTATGGAGCTGCTAAATAAATTCCCAATAGACTAAGATATGTACATGGTACTTTTTTATTTTCTTTTACCATCAGTTTACAATAATGGTTTATTTGTGGAAGAGGCTGAAAAACCAGATGATCTGTTCAGACAGCACTTTGCCAAGTTTATAAAACCAGATGATCCGTGATGTGTATAAAGACTACAAACACTAGCACTACTCATTACTCAGTGTGCAAGTAAGCACAAGCAAGTACTTGTACTGACTAGGCTCTAGCTGTTCTGACAAGAGTTTTCTTTTTTTCTCATCAAATTTATTGCTGTTGTAATATGGTTGTTCTTGTTTTTTTTGAGTCTGGGATATTGTTCTCTAGATGCACGAAGGGCCTGGTTGTGTGACATAATGCAATCACAAAATCTTAGTTCCATCACAAGATTGTAAAGATGGGAGTGTGGTAGTTAGATGGGCAAATATATATAGAACTACTCCCTGGAACCTAAATCCGCTGAAGCTGATAGCATGTATACAGATTACATAATTTTGGTGATGTTCCTCCTGGTGTGTAGGCCTAGTCCTCACGTTGGTTTGTGAATGCCAGAATTTTGAAACTGCTCTCGAATTTTGAAACTTTGTTACACACCTTTTTTCAATTCCATGCGTGCTCAATTAGTTACAAGACTACATTTTACTTCCATGGTCATCTTATAAAAAGCTATACAAGTATGCAGTCATAAGCTGACACTAACACTACATATTTACTTTTTGCAGGACATGGATCGAGATTGAGGCCAGGAGCGTCATCGCAGGCGGGGGTTTGCTGAGGTTGAGGCCAGGAGCGTCTGCGATCATCTTCGTCGACACCCGGCCACGCTTTCAGGGTAAAACCTCCCCCTCGGTCGATCTTTAGATTTTCTTGTGTAGATCACCAAACTAGTCGCGTTACCCTAGGCGTCTCCCGTTCGGAAGAGTTGTAGTTATAAAAATAGAACTCTTTGTATATATTTATATACAAAGATCTATATTTTTATAACAGCGACTGTTTCGAATTGTCCACGTTTTGGGACAGCTCGTGGATGTGTAGCTGTGTTTGTTTTCCATGTTCTACTCCTATCCGAGACAGATTTCGGTGGCGCCTCTCTGTTGTTCTCCGAGTACACATTCTCTCGACCCCCGTGGTCGAGACGTGTATTAGGAGAACAGCGGGGAGGTGCTGCCGAAATCTGTCTTGGATAGGAGTAGACATGGAAAACAAACACAAGCTACACATCCTCGGGTGGGATTAGGACCTATCTTTACCTAGTAGACATGTAGGACTGCATTCAACGCGTAAAACTTGTAATGTTCTAAATAATTGAAACAACTTGTTAAAATTTGAAACATATGTTGATCTGGCTGAGCATTCATCAGTGTGGATATGGAGGACCGGGAGTGGATGTACAGTGGCCGACTGAGTGCTGCCGAGATGACAACGGAATGGGTTACAAAGACCGACGAGTTCTTGGAATTTGCATTTGCTAGAGTTGATGATTCGTCTGATGTTTGGTGCCCGTGTAGTCGTTGCCGTAACATGACAGAGAAACCGAGGACAATCATTTCTGATCACCTTGGGAAATATGGTTTTATGCCAAACTATTACCGTTGGGTGTACCATGGCGAGTCTGCTGAGCGTGTACGCTGGAAGAAGAAGACAAAGAAGGTGGCACCACTCACTCAGCATGCGGCGACCGATTTTGATACCGGTTTTGATAGGATATTAGAGGATTTCACTAATGCACAAGCACCTGAAAATCAAACCGGCGAGGGAGATGCCCCTGACGATGCCTATGATAGCACTAAAGAGTTCTATGACACGTTGTTTGAGACACAGAAACCCCTGCATGAGCATACACAAGTTTCTGAACTTGATGCCATCGGCCGGCTAATGGCGGTAAAAAGCCAGCACAATGTAAGCATAGCCGCCTTTGATGCATTTCTGACTGTTATTGCCACCCTCCTGCCGCCGGTACACCTTCTTCCTAAAAACATGTACGAGTCGAAAAAAATCCTCGGTTCCCTAAAGATGCCGTATACGAAGATAGATTGTTGTCCAAAGAGCTGCATGTTGTTCAGGAAAGAGCACGAGCATACAAAGTACTGTGTCAAATGCGGGGCCTCTAGGTATCTGGAGGTGGACGATGGTAATGGTCAGAAGACGCAGCTCACAGTCGCCAAAAAGATCCTTCGGTATCTTCCATTCATACCACGGATCCAAAGGCTTTTTATGACCGAGGAATCTGCAAAACAGATGAGATGGCCGTCAGATGGGAGGAGGTACCGTCCTGAGAAGATGATACATCCGTCTGATGGTGAAGCATGGAAGGACTTTGTTGGCAAACATAAGAAGAAAGCGGGTGACCCAAGGAGTGTAGCAGTTGCGTTATCAACCGATGGTTTCAACCCATATGGTATGACATCCGCCTCATACAGCTGCTGGCCGATGTTTGTTATCCCGATGAATCTCCCCCCCCCCCCGGCGTGTGCATGCAACGACAGAACATGTTCCTCTCGCTTATAATTCCAGGGCATGAGTATCCGGGGAAGAACATGTCGGTGTTCATGGAGCCGCTGGTAGATGATCTTCTCATTGCCTGGAACACCGGGGTACGGACATACCATGCCATAGAAAAGAAGCTCTTCGATATGTATGTTTGGTACTTCACTTCACTGCATGACCTTCCGGCTCGCGCGATATTCTGCGGCTGGTGTACTCATGGGAAATGGCCTTGTCCGGTGTGCTACCAAGCTGTGACTTTTCTTTGGCTGAAAAAGGGTGGCAAATACTCATGCTTTGACCAACATCGACAGTTCCTTCGTCCTGGTCACAAATACAGGAGAAACACAAAGAAGTGGATGAAAGATGTAGCTGTCGATGCGCCACGACCAACCTTGATGACCGGTGTAGACGTCAAGGCTCAGCTAGATAGTCTACAGCTCAATGCCGAGGGGACCGACTTTCTGGGGTATGGAGAGTGGCACCAGTGGAATCACATCTCATGCCTGTGGAAGCTCCCTTACATGCAGGATCTTCTTCTTCCACATAACATTGATGTCATGCACACTGGAAAAAATATCGCTGAGGCCCTTTGGTCAACACTTTTTGATCTTGAGAAGACGAAAGATAACGTCAAGGCAAGAGTCGATCAAGCCGAGCTTTGTGACAGGGAACATCTAAACTTGAAGGAACCCACAAAAAGCAAAAAGACCTGGACGAAGCCGCCGGCCCCTTTCTGCCTGACTAGGGCCCAAAGGAAAGAAATTTTCCAGTGCATCTTGGACTGCCTCTTCTTCCCTGACGGGTACGCAGCTAATATAATGAGGGGAGTGAATCTCGCTGGGCTGCGGATAACGGGGCTCAAGAGTCGTGACTACCACGTATGGATTGAGCGGATTTTGCCCGTCATGATTCGAGGCTATGTTGACGAGGAAATCTGGCTAGTGCTAGCCAAGTTGAGCTTTTTCTTTCGTCAGCTTTGTGCCAAGGAATTAGATAGAGATGTGGTTGCAAAGTTGGAGGAACAGGCCGCCGAGCTAATCGTGGAAATAGAGGCGATCTTTCCTCCCGATTTCTTTAATCCGATGCAACACTTGCTCTTGCATCTCGCGGAAGAGGCACGATTGGGGGGCCTTGTGCAGTACCGCTGGATGTTTTCAACCGAGAGAGAGCAAAAGAAACTTTGAGAGAAAAGCACCAACAAATGTCGCATAGAAGCATCCATATGTGAGGCAATCCTCAACGAGGAGGTGGCAAACTTCACGACAAAATACTATCATCACAGTCTTCCCACTCGTCATAATCCGGTTTCTCGGTACAATAATGACTCCGACCCCGCCGATGCACCAGAGCTTAGCATACTCGCAGGGCTCGGCGACAGATCAAGTGGCGCGAAGAAGGAGCAAATAGACTCACATGAACAATGGACGGCTATTCTCTCGTGTGTCTTGAAGAAAACGGTGGAAGTAAGACCCTACATTGAGTAAGTGCTCAACACCTAATTTTCATAATCTTTCATTCCCTCAAATTGTGTCTAACTCCCCTTCTTGTTGGTCCCACACTTAGGTTATTTGAGCAAGAAACCTGGAAACATCATCCGTGAGAACCTACCTACGCCGAGAAGTCGGACCTTTTTAAGAAGGGTGGCAAAGGAGGCGGTGGTTTTATTAGTTGGTTCGCCGCAAAAGTAATCTCCTTTCTTACATGGTTTCTAGCGCAAGCCACATATTACGGCGATCTTAGCTTGAACTTATTGACCGAACTTCTCGTATTGAACATGTAGGCTTTAACCGACCAGGAAATCAGTGATGAGTTGAGGCAACTTGCCCGGGGCTTCACCTATTCCGTGAAGTCATTTAAGTCTTATGATGTGAATGGGTATCGCTTCCATACCCGTTCTTACGATGAGAAACGGCCCAACCGGAAGACAAACAATTTCGGGGTATTTACCCACGCCGGTGGTGATTACTTCGGTATGGTCGAGGGAATGTATGAGCTGGACTTCCATTTTGGAACGAAGAATCCGGTTGTATTCAAATGCCATTGGTTTGATCCGAGCCGAGTGAGACGGAATCCTGCCATTGGTTTGGTCGAAATTGATCGGGCATCTGTCTATGGGTCAGATGATTTCTACATCATTGCACAACATGCCACCCAAGTCTTCTATCTCCCCTACCCATGCAAAACTATGAAACGCCTCCAAGGGTGGGATGTTGTGATCACAGTTCCACCGCGTAATAGACCACCTCCTCCAAACGATGACGATTACCACCAGCGCATAAACCCCAACACATATGAGGGAGAGTTCTATCAAGACGATGGGCTCACCGGCGGGTTCATCATCGACTTGTCCACAATTGATGAAATGGAAGAAGACGACGATGATGATGTCGGCATGGGAGTCGATAATGGGCAAGGCGACGATCCATCCGTTCTTAACTCTAAGGACGTGGAACTATTTGAACGTCTCCACTTGCCTGATGTCGAGGAGCCGAGAGGTCCACCACCGAACTACATGGAAGAGTGGTGGTATACTCGTGATAGCGATGATGACGATGATCCCGGTCCAAGCTATGATCCCAAGGATTTAGACAATGGGTTCTGAACCATTTGTGTTCCAATTATGTAATCGTGAATGTATAATTAGCATTAATGGGTTATGAACTTGCGCTTAAAATCCTGACATTTGTCATGGTGCTTAGAGTCTCCAAGCACTTACGATTTTGTGCTCAAAATCTCCTCCCATATGAGCTTGAAGAACCTGATCTTGTTCACATCTATGTGCTCCCAGTAGTAGTGCTCTTGCCACTCCCTGCGCTGTTATTTTGGTCACCAAAATATCGGTGCAGGGAGTGGCAAGAGCACTACTTCTGGGAGCACATGGCCGTGAACAAGATCAGGTTCTTCAAGCTCATGGGAGGAGATTTTCAGCAGAAAATCGTGCACATGACAAATGTCAGGATTTTAAGCAGGATTTTAAGCATTAATGGGTTATGAACCATTTGTGTTCCAATTATGTAACCGTGAATGTATAATTAGCATTATGTCTCAACTATTTTGTGTGGCACTTCTAGACTAATCACAATGTTGTAATATTTTTTTAATTTCGCTCTTGTTATGTATTAGTTTGATTTCAACTATTAATTGCCTTTCAACTATCATTACCATTTTTTTATTCCAGTCTTCTTATGCTTGGTATATATCATTAGTATTTTATTTACAACTATTACTTGTCTTTCAACTATTAATTGCCTTGTAAATATTAGTTGCCTCTCAACTATTAATTGCCTTTCAACTATCATTAGCATTTTTTTATTATAGTTTTCTTATGCTTGGTATCATTAGTATTTTTATTTACAACATTAATTGCATTTCGACTATTACTTGACATTTTTTATCACTTTGTACTAATCGGGACCCCTCATTTTCATAACAGGTTAGTGCAGCATGGCCCCGAAAGCCAAGCCAAAAGGGGTGAAGCGGACCGCGAGCAAAGTTGCACAGGTGGAAGCTCTGTACGCTAGAAGAGAGGATGGCAGCCGAGTGAAGATAGGGAGAATACGGCGCAAGCAGCATGTGGACGCGCCCTCGTCTTCCAGAGCACGTTCCAGAGGCCGGGGAGGTGCTACGCGGAGCGAGACTCGCTCACGTAGTCCCTTGCCCCACGTTTCTTCTTCTTGTTCTGAGAAGGAGGAGCAGCAGGAGGAGGAGGAGGAGGAGCAGCAGCAGCAGCAGGAGGAGGACGTGGAGCAGCAGCAGCAGCAGGACTCCGAGGACGACTACAAATACTCTTCACCATCGGAGTCAGAGGATGGTGGTGAGGAGGATGTCGAGGTGTCGGATCCGGAGGACGAGCCCGAGGACTTGTTTGCCCATCCTCTCCCTGACTTAGGGAAAGTGGCACCCCCCGGCCAAAAAGTTTGGCTCCGAGGGACATCTAGGCTCCCTAAGCCTCCATACCCCTTCAAGGACATAGTTGTCACCATCGACGGAGATAAGTAAGTGGACATTGTTGTAATTACAATTTACTTTGTTTATGCCTCATTTATGTCATCGAAATCTCACCGACTCTTCTACTTGTTTGTGCAGGTCGTTGGAGTGGCTTGGGGACGTTCCACCACCACGGACCATGAGCGGCATCTTGGGGCTTCTTTGCAAGAAGTATTACCCTGGCTTGGTCACGTTGGAGAACGGCAATCTGGTGCCAGCTTGGTCCTGGAAGGACTATGAGAGGGTCCCGGACGTGGAGGACAAGCATGGACGGGTGTATGGCCACTTGGGCCTCCGAGTGGTCGCCGATTTCTGGGTATGTATTTGTCTTCACCGCTGACATGTGTATTTCTCTTTAAATATCCTTCTAATGTCTTTATCGTATGCTCAATGGTTGTAGGACTACTTCACCTGCGCCCCGGATATGGAGGACAAGGCCAGGGTGGTGCTCATTAGAATGGCCAAGAAGCTCATCCGCGACATGCTATACGAGGCACGTGTGCTCTGCGTGGCGAAGTTCTACGCGAAGCACAAAAACACCAAGCTGACGAAGACGGATGCACGACAGATACACCTGTCAGCGGTGCAATACTTAGCGGTAATGGCATCATTTTCATTTTAATCCATACATTGCTGCGCCAAAGAACTACTCATATGGATTGTTTTTGTTAAGCTGGCCAACAAGATGCCTTGCTTCAAGAAGATCGTGAAGAAGTGGACGAGCGACGCGTACAAGAACCAGCACGCCGAGTGCCGGGAGCGGTGCCTTATTCTTGGTGATGGACACCGTCAAGGCGGCCTCACCCTCACCGGCCGCGTCCAGAGAGAGATAAGGAATTGTTTTGCTAATAATTCCATACGCCGCTTCATTCTTAAGATGAGAGTTTGTGCTGATCATTTTTCTTTGAATTGTAGAAAGCAAAAAAGGGCAGGGTCATCACTCGCATGGTGGCATTCTGAGAGACCCGGAGGCCCAAGGTCCTGAAGCCGGATGTACCGGTTGATAAGCAATGGATCAACCCCCAAACCGGCGAGAAGTGGGACAAGTACACCGAGAAGTTGAAGGAGGTGCACGGCCCCGACGCCGACCCACTGACGACCCCCTATGACCCTAGGGTCGCTCTGTTGGCGGGAGAGGGTCGGAAGAACGGCCGTTTTGCCTTTGTTGATGGCGCCTTCGACACATCAGGTACTCCACCGCTCTCGCAGATCCATGCCAGCCAGACGAGCTCATCGCCGTCTATTGAGCGCCGCCCACGACCAGGAGTGACTGCCGTCGCCACACTTCAGGTATGAACACAAACAATTTCCTTGGTCAGTCTTATCTTCGCTTTCTATACATGCTTGCATTGCAAATTTAATGACATTTTCATATACCGTAGGATGAACTTGAAGAAAGCAAAAGAGAGGCGGCGGAGTCAAAACAGAAGATGCAGATGATGGAAAACCAGTTGTCTTCCCAGCAGGCAGTCATGGCGGCGATGCTCGAGGTACTGGTTTTCACACATAAGACAGATTTACATTCCATTCTATTCATCGATTTACGCATGTTAACTCACGGATCGATCACTTGGTCATTGCAGAGGATGCGAGCTATCCCAGCGGATCCGTCTGCTCCTCCTCTACCTGATCTCCCTCCACTCAACTTCAACATTGTAAGTTGGCCTGAACTTGCTCAATGAAACACTATTTAGCTTCCTCGACTAATGCGGTTGTTCATAGGGGGGGAATGCATCGCAGGGATCCCACATGGAGCAAGGAGGGGGCACCGGAGATGCCGAGACGTCGACCTCCAAGACGCCGCAGTGATGCTAGGTTAGTACCATTTTTCTTATTTCTTTTGCTTCTCATGCTTCTTCATTTGTTTTGCTTCTCATGCTCACTTACATTGTTCAAACCTAATCATTTTGCTTGTTCACTTGTAGGTTTGCATTAAGGAAACAATAAAGCTTTGTATGGATGAACATATTTTGCCGGAGTGTTGTTATGTATGGATGAACATATTTTGTAGTCTGAATATTTTGTGTGATGGTTGTTATGTATGGATGAATATTTGCGATGATATGTGAGTTTCATTTGGATGAATATTATGCGCAATCAATTAATTTGGATGAATATTATGTGCTATGTATGTGATGTGAGTGCTCTAGTGAGCCAAAATTGTCTCTGTATCAAAATTGGTTTCATTTGCAGGGATTTGAGCAAAATGCAGCAGTAAAACAGAACCAAATGGTAAGTATGCCGAGTGTTGCACTCGGCGTAGGACCAAATGGCACGTATGCCGAGTGTGACACTCGGCAATGGTACTCTCCAGGCGCCCAGGTTGGCCCCTGGCAACGGTGTTTGCCGAGTGGACCTAGAAACACTCGGCAAGCACCGTTTCCAGGGGCCAGCCTGGGCACCTGGAGAGGATCATTGCCGAGTGTCACACTCGGTGTGACGCCCCGAGATCGGGCACTATGCAGATTTCAGCATTCCCGCCAAATCCGCATAATATCCGATTCCAGGTTGCCACTTATGATAACATTACAACAGTTCACGAATATTCCACAATTACAACAGAAATAGATAGATACAAGATGACTCAAACGAGCCAGGGTTACAACTGATACATTACAAAGATCCAAATAACAGCGGAAGAAACAACATAGCGTCCGGCTACGGACAAGATCCAAATTGGACTAAGAGTCCTGAAGATAACCGAGAGCGTCCAATCCCTGCCCAGGCCAAGCCGGAGGGATTCCCAAGCTAACGTCGTCAGACTTCAAACCTGTTGACTGCAATATTGAATATGCAGCCACGAAAGAGATTCGTGGGTCAGTACGGTTAAGTACTGGCAAGTGGATAAACCATACTCACAAGTTACCGGCGTAGCCAGTCATCACAAGATACAAATACTGTGGGATCAACGGAAAAGAAGGGGTGATTGCAAATAAGCGACAGCGGGCTGCACTAACCAACTACAGAGATTCTATCACTTCCGACTAACAGAAAGGAGATAAGATCGAGTGTTGTAACCAACTGGAAGATAACTTCAAACAAACCCATCCTGGATCTCGCCCCTTATCCGAAGAAGCAATCCGAGGATAACTCACACAGTTGGATTAATGATGGTTCAGATTATTGTGTCAATAAGCCTATTACTAGTCAAGTTGTTATTCTTTGGGTGTAAGATTGTTAATCATTAGGTTTAAGTTGTCCTGAGTACTTGTTAGCCAGTACTTTCACCAAGTAGTCCATAACCGCGGAAAACACGGCTTCTCGAGAAGATTATCCCTGCAGGGTTGCACCAATTTAGCCGTACACGCATGAATAACCCGCCAGATGGAACGGCCATTCCACCAAGCGGGGCACTCAACACAACCAACCCTTCTTCGCATCAAGCCCAAAGCACCGCGTGCTGTGCGTGCGCGGCTAATCCACCCCCCGAAGAAGTGGGGACCTTCATAGCACTGGAAGATCACGCCGCCCTAAATGCCGACTACGAAAGTTCCACCCGGGATCCAAGGGCTCGCAAGATCATGCATGCAGCAAATGGAAAGCCCGAACTAGTACGGCGATTTGGACGAGATGCGAACCGGGTCAAGTTGAGGGGGGCGCCCATACTCGCTTCCCACATGCGGGTAGTGCGCTCATCATGGATCAGTAGACAAGACTCTTTTCCTAATTAGGGGGGCGACACTAGCAGGCCTCAAAACCACCCTGGGCCTCCTGCCGGTGCCTTATCGTCAAGTTTATTATTACCATTAGCATTAACAGGATTGATTGATTAACATCGAGCCCCCAGAACATGAAGAAGTAATAACAGAAAGTAACGGTTAACAGACTCGAGCAAAAACAACCTAAACATGCTAGTAAGACACGGGCACAAGCAATGGTTATAGGTGTGGAGGTGAGGCAATATCAAGGTTAAGGGATTCATGTGATGGGTTCGTAACAGAAACAACTACTACTAAGGCTAGCAGAAAAGAACAACGGAAAGTATCGATAACAAGTGATGAAAGGCAGCCATTTGGCAGCAAGTGAGTATACTTGCCTGAGATCCCGCAAGGTAGCAGAACTTGTCGTTGCTCACATCATCTCAACGTCCTATCCGGGAAGAAGCAATGAACCTCGAACAAACACCGGATGCAACAATTACTACTACGGCAAAAGATCCAGCATGATCAAGTTATGGATGCATGACAGGTTTAAAGATGCATCAAGGTAAACTAGTTGACAAGATAAACAGATTTAAATGGACCCATATGCAATTTGAGTTGCATATGAAAAGCCCATGAATTATGGTTGAAACAATTGTTTTCCAACTAACCAATAGGTGAAAGTGGATTAGCATGATGCATGGATGAGGAAAACAACAAAATAACAACAATAGAATCAATTGGAAATAAGGTTTAACAAGTTTGGAAATTATTGGTTAAGGGTGGAAAGTTTGGGTTACTTAAACATGTCACACAAGCAATTGTTGTTTTCAACAAGTTAAAGTGTTCAAAACAATTAACAAAATTTGTATTTGAAAAGAACATCAAATTTTAGTTGGATTACATGTTTCAAATATTGAAATTGGAGTTAGGATAATTTAATTATGAATTAAACAATATTAAACAAGTTTTAAATGGATTTAAAACAAGTTTGAATTTAATTGAATTTTTATTTGTTCAAAACATAAATCCAAACTTACATTTGAAAAGTTCACACTTTGATGGTTTGAAAACATATTTTGCATGTTCAAAATTATTTTATTTTGAGCAAGTTATGATTTTATCAAATTTAAATGAATTAAACAAGTATTAAATTATTTAGGCAATTTAAATTATTCAAACCATGAAACAAAATTTATATTTGAAAAGGTTATTCAAAATTGTATGGAAAACATATTTTATTTGCATTTATTGGATTAAAGATGAAATAGTTATTGAATTTAGAAAGTAGCATTGGAATTATTCAAGTTTCAATTTTAAATGCATTTGGAATTTTCAAAACAGTGAACAAATAGATTAGTTGAAAAGATTATTTGATTTGGATCAGAAAACATATAAAACTTGTATTTATTGGGCTTATAGATTAAAAGATATTAAAGTTTAAAGTTTAAGTTTTAAATCTGTTATTTAAATTGATTTAGGAATTAAAGGAATTTGCGCAGAAAATTTTTGTACCTAGCTGCAAACTACACACAGCCACTGCCGGGGGGGGGGCCAGGGCCTCTCTGTGCTCGCGTGGCGCACGAGGGGCTTACAGGTGGGCCTGCTCCTGAGCGCGCAAGGAATTGCAAAAAGGGGGGGGGGGAATGCGCCCGCGGGATTCGACCCCGGGACGCGTCGCTCGCGCGGATGGAACAGGACCAGTGCAGCTAGTGTTCGTTTCGTGTTAGACTAGGAGTGCGAGCAGAGTTATCCTGACGGACGAGCGTTAACTGAACTTCAGCAGTCTCTGAACCACGACGGGAACAGGCAGTGGTTCGACGGCGACTCGATCTGGTGATCGACGTGCGCCGCGCGCGTGTGGGCGGAGCAGCGAGTGCGCCGTGCTCGCCTCGCTCGTGTGGGTGCCAAGGGACAGGGAGGAGGGGCGTAGGGCTGTGGGCGCTCACCTCGTTCTGTTGGTCGTTGACGACTGCCGACGGGCAGGCAGCAGCGGGGTTTCTCCCCGGCGACGGCGCGGTCCACACCATGGATACCAGCAAGCGGCGAGGGGGGCGGAGAGGTCCAGGGGACGCGGCGGTTCCATTTCACTCCTCAGAGGCCCCTCGAGGCGACCATGGCTACCGGCGGTGAGGGGAGGAAGGTGGTGGTCTCGGTTGGGGTTCAGTGGTGTGGTTGCAGGGTTCAGAGAAAGAAGAACTTAGCAGAGAGGAGAATGGCGGCGATGGGAAGGAGGAACTAGGGTTTCTAGGGCTAGCAGAGGGGGATGGGTAGCTACTTAAGGAGGAGGGGGCCATGGTACGGCAGTCATCCAGGAGGGGAAGGAAGGATCCTGCGGTTGTTCTGTGTTCGTACATGGAGATAGCGACAGGAGGGAGAAGCTAACGTGGGGGGTGGGCTTGAGGGAAAAGAGACTTGGGCTGGAAAGAAAAAGAAAGGGAAGGGCCTGTCTCCTTTTGGGGTTTTTTTTTGCTTTTTCTTTTCCTTCTCTTTTTTTTTCTTCCAATCCTTTTTGTGAATGATGAAAGGAAGAGAGAGCTAGAAAAAGGGATAAGAATTTGAGTTTATTTTCAAGAATAATTTTTAGTACTTTGCAAAACAGTAATTAAAATCAATTTACCACTAACTTCAAAATTTGGAATATTAGTTTGATTTCTTTTTAAATTGGTTAGTTGAATTCCAAACAAGGTTTGATTTGGGAATTTTTGGGAAATAACCAATTTTATTTAGTAAGCAACAAGCAATTATACAAACAGTATTGAATTTAATTTGTTTGCCAAATTTTAATATTTAAACCCATATTGAAATATAAGATTGATTTGATTTGAATTTTTGAATTAGCCATTAGGGTTTTAATAACAGGAATTTTTTTTTATTAACAAGCAATTGGATTAAAACAACTTCAAATTATTGAAAAACAATTGAGTGATTTAGTTTGCAAGTTTGAAATTGGGAATTTTGAGCAAGGGTGAAAGTTTAAATTGTTTTGAAATTTCCAGTTGTGATGCAAACATGGTGCAATGCAATGTGATGCATATGATGCAAACAAAACAAACAGGTAACACCCCAGGTGTTACACTCGGCGAACATGGGACACGTGGCTGGCCAGGGCAGCTCCTCTGGATGCTTATACGCCGAGTGTCGGCACTCGGCAAAGACAGGAGCCGCCGAGTCATGGTGTGGCACTCGGCACACCTGGTTGCCGAGCAGTGCCAAGAAAGCACTCGGCAAAGGAGGCGCACGTGGCAGGCCAGGAGAGCTCCTCTGGGCGAAGGTACGCCGAGTGTGACACTCGGCGAACAGGTCTGCCGAGTAAAGCCCTGGCACTCGGCGAACAGGAGTGACGAGTGGTGTCGAAAGGGCACTCGGCGAAGCGTGTGCACGTGGCGGGCCAGGAGAGCTCCTCTGGGCGACGATACGCCGAGTGTGACACTCGGCGAAGTGTGCACACGTGGCGGCTTTCTGTTTCCCACGACGAAATAGCTTCGCCGAGTACCTCTGACAGGGACACTCGGCAAAGATTTCGGCCCCGTTCCGTTGTGGACTTAGACGTGGAGGTGTCAGAACTTTTTGTTGCCGAGTGTTAGTGTAAAAGACTCGGCGAATACTTCACCGAGCAACCCGCGCATTGACACTCGGCGTAACCTCTTTTGCCGAGCTAAAAGACGCCGAGTCTTTTACGCCGAGTGTAGCAATCGGCGTACTTACTGCCGAGTCTTTCTATGCCTTCGCCGTGTATTTCTGATACACGGCAAACAATAGAATTCTAGTAGTGACGACTTTGTCACTACTTGTAACTTAAATTAGGACTATGCCAATAGATTTTCTTTGTCACTACTTGTAAGTTAGCAGCAACGAAAAAATTGAGCCAAATATTATCCCAGAACCCGATCCATGACGCGAACGCATGTTTTCCGTGTATGGAGTTGGCCCTGCGGCTTTGCGACCATGAAATTATTGAACCTATCCATTCGCCATTTGCGAACGCATCTGTTGACATATTTTTTTTTTTTTAGAAATGGGAGCCTTGCCTCAGCCTTTGCATAAGGACGATGCACATAGCCGGACTTTATTAAGAAAAATAAGAAAGTATTCAGATTCGTACTTATTACAGTTCACGGATCACTCAAGGTAGCTATAAAGATTAACCAGTCAAAAATAACAAGTTCGTGCATCTAGTCGTCTAGCATGAAGCCACCCAACCTGGCTAACCTGAACAGAGCCTGATTCCATAAGTCCTGGCGTCGACACGGAGGAGAAAGGACCACATCTGAATAAAATAGACAACCTTGTTTACAACCTGCAAAACGTGAACATTGTTCTGTTTGTTAAAAATCATATCATTCCGACATCTCCAAAGGAAAGAAGCGACACCAATTCGAATTTGTGCCTTTGTTTTCCTATCAGTTTCATTTAGCCAACTACGAAACATGTTCGCAATGCTGGTCGGTGGAAAAATGTTGAACGTAAAATGAAGAAGACGCCAAATATCACGAGAGAAAGGACATGCGATAAAAAGGCGATCAACTGTCGCATCTTTACAGCAAAAAACACATGTTTTAGACCCATTCCATTTTCTGTTGATAAAATTAACTTTTGTTAAAATCACTTTTCTACTAAGAAACCACAAAAATATTTTAATCTTTAGTGGTATCTTTAATTTCCACAAGTACTTATGTGAAAATACCGTGGATCAATGGAGTAAATAAGCATAATAGGACTTAACAGAAAACATCCCATCCATCGATGGACGCCGTACAAAAGAATCGTTCTCATTTTTTAGAGATAAGCTCATTAATCTCTCGACCAAATGCAGCCATAATACTCGCCGATTCCCCAAAATCGGTCTCCGAAAACTAATATTAAGAGGATTATGAGATAGCACGTTTGCCACCAAAACATTTTTTATAAGAAACAATATTATAAAGGGCAGGATATTGTCGTGACAACGGATCATCACCTAAGCAAGTATCCTCCCAGAACCGAACATTATGTCCATTCCCTAACACGAACGCACCTGGGAAAAAACAATTCTTGTGTAAGCGTCGTATCCCCTTTCCAGAAAGGGGAGTCGGTTTGTTTTGCTGGAACCCGAGACACCGTTTTATCTTCTAAATATTTATTAGAAAGTAATTCATGCCACACACCTTCACCATCTAACAACTTGTAAAGCCATTTACTTAACAAGCACATATTTTTAATTTCTAGCACCTCAATTCCCAAACCGTCTTGGTATTTTGGGAGACACACAATATTCCACTTTGAAAACCGGTACTTTCTCTTCTTCACATCGCTCTGCCAAACGAACGTAGACCGATAGAAATCTAGTCTCTTCCTAACCCCAACCGAAATCTCAAAAAAGGATAAGAGAAACTTAGGTAATCTTGTGAGCATGGAGTTAATCATTATAAGATGATCTCCATACAAGAGTAACTTCCCGTCCCAAGAGCTCTGCTTGTTCTCAAATCTATCCTCAACTGGTTTCCACTCCTTATTTTACAACTTTCTACAATGGATTGGAATGTCCAAATATTTGAACAACATCTCCCCCACCTCACAACCAAAGATGAGACGATAGTCATCTCGGGCCTCTTTTGCTTTGCTGAAACAATATATTTCACTCTTGTGAAAATTAATCTTCAATCCTGAGATCTGCGCAAACATCGCAAGAATGAGTTTCATATTAAGAGCCTTTTCAAGGTCGTGCTCTAGGAATAAAATTGTGTCATCGGCATATTGAAGAATCGATACCCAACCTTCGACAGGATGTGGTATCAACCCACCTACTTGGCCATCTTGTTTAGCACGCTCAACCAAAATTGGCAACATATCAGCCACTAGAATAAAAATGATAGGAGAGAATGGATATACCTGCCTTAATCCTCTGAGAGTCTGGAAAATAATGACTGATATCATCATTTACCTTTATCCCACCACTACCTCCCGGGAATAAAAGCTGATTGTGTTGGTCGAATAACTCAACTCGCAATATAATTTATTCTATTGGTACCCACCTTAGTGAAGATCTTAAAGATGACATTTAGTAAACAAATAGATCTATATTGTTCAATCCGACTTGCATCTTGTTTGTTAGGGAGCAACGTAATGATCAAGTTGAACTTAATCAAATCCCAAATGTTTTGTCCGCAGGAAACCCGTCTGGTCCTCATGTTTTACTTTGCTTCATTTGCATAATAACCTCCATCACTTCCTTTTCCCAAAAAGGAGCACTAAGAATGGCATTTTATTCTAGGGATATTTGTGGCATATTTATACGTCATAAACGCATCCCTAATTTCTGACGTTCCATGTTGTTTTCATGCCATATGCTACATGTTTTCCTTACACTTTATGTCATTTTTATCGATTTCTTGGTACTAACCTATTGACAAGATGCCACAGAGTGAGTTCATGTTTCCTGCTGTTTTTTGTTTTAGAAAAAATTTCTGGAAATAACCTCGGAATTGGAAAATTCAAAGCCCGGAAGTCTTAGTATTCCCGAAGGTTCCAGGAAGTCCCAAAGAGGCCCGGAGGGGGGCCATAGGGGGCCACACCATGAGGCGGTGTGCCCCCTAGCCGCGCCATGGGGTGGTGTGTCCCCCTGGCACGCACCGACATCGCCATTTCGCCTATTTATTCTTCCCGATGCGTGAACCCTAAAAATATACCACTTTTCCACGAAAAACACCCGAGGCCGCCGTCATTATCAACCCGAGATCGGGAGGGTTTTGGAGTTCTCCCCGACATCCTGCCAGGAGAGGAAATCATCACCGGAGGGCTCTACACCACAATGCCCGCCTCCGGAGTGATGCGTGAGTAGTCCATCCTTTGACTACGGGTCCATAGTAGTAGCTAGATGGTTATTCTCTCCTCTTTATGCCTTACGTTTAGATCTCGTGAGATGCCCTACATTATCGAGATCATCTTATTGTAATGCTACATGTTGTGTTTGCTAGGATCCGATGATTATTGAATGTTATGTCTCTTGCTAGGTTCGACACTCTTATTTATCGAAAGTACTACGATACACACCCTATACTTGTGGGTCATCAGCATACAACGTCGCTAACCGCAAAAACATTCATAGCCATCTCGTAGCTTTCTATGTAATACGCTGGCTCCATATCCGGGGCGTAGTTTTGAACTTTGTGAGGTCCTTTGAAATCAGCTGGTATTCTCTCGTTCCTTATTGCAGCTCCTAGGAACTGAAATCCAATTCTTTGAGACCCGGTTGCTACTGGGCTCGAGACTTGATTTTTATCTGGTGTTTGTTTTTAGTTCCCACTACCAGAATCTGAAATATTTCTGTGTGCCGGGCTATTTTCCTGTCGGGCCCGAAACTGTCCGACAGTAAAACACTTTACCCTGTCAGCAGACCCCTGCACGACGGGAATTCATGTAATTTTCCCGTGGGCCTGGTAGAAACCGACAGAATAACCATTTTGGTGTCGGTCTAAGCCCACAGAGAAATAGAAACCAAGTCTGCGCCAGACCTCACCGCGAATTCTCTATGCGCGCGCAGCGAAAACGCTTCCCGCCTCCTAGTCTCTTTTCGCCCTCGTTATCGCGCCAAGAGCCCAAGTCCAGTCGTTGGAAATAAAACCCTAGCCGCAAAATTCCCCCAAATCTCCCAAATCCCCCAGGTCCCAATCGAGCTCTCGTCTCGCCGGCTCCTCCCCAAATCCTTGCCGCCGGCTGCGCTCCCAAGTAGCTTGCCACCGGCTGTGCTCCCAGGTACGTTGCTGCCGGCTGCGCCGCCCCAACCCCTTCGACATCTCGTCTGCCCCTGCACCCTTTCCCTGACCCGTATCCACGGTCGCCACTGCCTGCCGTACCCCGACCGCCGCCCCGTGCTCTCCAAGCGCGGCTCCTAAGCAGAGTCCGCCTCACGCGGATTCCTTCACATCGACGCCTACCCGCGCTACCTGTCGATAATTTTTAAGTTTTTTTTTTGTTTTTATATGTCTTTGTTTCCCTGTCGGTTATGCACTGACAGAGATACACCTGTTCCTGGTTGCCAAGGCTGACGCTAACTATCCCTGTGAGCCTACAAATACCGCCAGGAAACTGGGAAAACCGACAGGGAAATATTTTCTGTCGGCCAGCTGACAGGCATATCATATTTTCCCTGTCAACCTATGCCTGTCGGCTAGCCCTGGCGGCTGGCCGACAGGAAATACTATTCCTGTCGGTTTAGCCTATTCTCCTGTCAGTTTTGAGCGCACAGAAATATACTGGATTCTGGTAGTGTCCTATTACCCTTTGACATATCTTAATAACTCCAGGAGCATGTAAAACCGCTTGTCTTGGTAGAACTGGTTGTTGACACCGGTTTGCATTACTGGAACCGGCGGGAACAAGTGAATTTGCATGGTGGCTTCTAGTTAACGAGTTCCTATACTGTTTTATGGTGTCAAATAGATTTTTCCCGTTTACTGTAATTCATCTACTGAACCAATGCAGTTGGTAACATCTCGATTGCCTTCATCTCTTCCACTTCTAGCAGGTTATCCGCATCCACTGGGATTTGGGCCAGACTGTTTGTTGCCGCCCAAATGGTACCGATTAGATTGTTGAAGTGACCCGCACGGGTATGAAAAAGCTCGGGATGTTAGAGTGTTGGCTGTTTATAAACCGGCTTTTAGACTGGATTGACGTGTTGCTATATTATCTGTTGGGAAACGCACAGATTGGAATGGAGGCTGAACCGGCTGGACCCGGTAGAGGTACGGGCTGAAATGGTTGAACCGGGTTTAAAAGGTCTGGCTTGCTAGTCCTTAACTCAAAAAAATTCTGAAGGTTTGTTGGTTCGAGTCCTATCCCAAAGCCGACATTGAGGCAGTTTTGGTGGCGCCTGTGTTAAACTGAAGCCAATTCATTCTGTCTGAAACCCAGATGAACTCCCTCTGCGTTCATACAAGTGATCTCCTGCATTACGTTTGTCCGTGCCTCTTTTAGACAAGTTGGCTCCGTTTGGATCTCTTGACGAGCGCGTGTTAGCTCTTGCTGAAGCCTCGCTATTTCTGTGTTACGATGTTACAGGTTCTTAGCCGTAATTGGGGTCGCAAGCAGTTCATTCAGCGAGTCCATCATTGCCATTAGTTCAGGTCTTGGTGTGAACGGATGTGGTACTGCTGGTTCCACTATTCCTCATCCTGATGCTCGTTGTCCTCCTTGAACTGTATTTCCGCCTGCTCGTGGAACTGCATTTACGAGCACTTGAAAAATATTTCCATTAGCATCATACCTTGGTTTCGTTGGATGATTTTGTCCTGCCATATAGAAGGCTGTGTGCTAAACTGCTTCTTCGAAACTTTCCGGTTCTTCTTCTAGGTTTCCTCCTAACCGGTCTTCCAAAAGCTGTTGGATGGTACCTGTTTCATCTCGATCATCGTTGCCAACCGAGGATTCACCATGTAAATGCATGATCGTAGCTTCTCCAAGAACTGAATCCGACTCCTGACCTTGCTCTAGGCCGGTTCCTCCAACAAACCCGATGAAAACCTGGATTCCGCCGAAGGGGGCTCGAACAACGGATTCGAGAAAAGCGAACTGTGGTGCCCAAGTATCATGGTTGTAACAGTTTCCGCGCCGACTCCCCCTGAGCCGGCCAATCACGAGTTTCTTGATTGCTGGTAGGGATCCTTCCGAAAAAACGACGCTTCCGCGAGCTAGCCCCATGATTGGTGCCAACTGTCGTGGTGTTGTCACGGCAAGTGTCCTTATGTGAGAACTAGTGAGGCCATTTTTTCTAAGCGAAGTATCGAAACGGTTATGGTGGAAGCGAGAGACGTGATTTTACCCAGGTTCGCCCCCTCTATTGAGGTTAAAATCTACTCCAGCTTCTTGACTATTGATGATTCGAGATCTCGATTACAAGGAGCGATTCTGGATTTGGATGTCTCGAGAACTATTTCTATCAACTAGAACATGTCTTTCTACGTCCCAGGAACCTGCTTTATATAGCAGACAAGTTCCTGGGGTTTACAGGAGAATCCGGGTCACGCCCGTCCTCGTAGTCATATCTAAACTCGACAGCCATGGCATGTGTCGGTTTCTCTCGTAATATGGGCTACACCTGCAGGTTCTGGACTGATGAGCCGTGCATAGAACCATCTGTCTGGGCCACAACTCCGTTGGGCTCCGCTTGGCCTGTCCGGGTCTTCATGCTTCATCCGGTTCTCTTTCACAAGCCAGTTCTGAATATAAACCGGAACTTCATCTATAAATCAAATTCTACCGAATATGGTTCGTGGGTGAGCATTGTGGGGCAACCCCTTGTCCATTCCCCCAACACAATCCTATCATGAATGTCATGTTGCTAGACGACAGTGAACCTGTGAACTATGAGGAAGCCCTGACCGTGGTAAATGGAAAGATGCCATGAAATTTAAAATTGAATCCATGTACAAAAGCAATGTATGGACTTTGGTTTACTTTCCTAATAGCCGCAAGGATGTCAAATGTAAATGGATCTTCAAAAACAAAATATGTCGATGGATGTAGTGGTGAAAATGATACATATTATTTCCGACCGACCGACCGACCGACTACAGGCTCACGGAAGGAAAATGCTTATACAGCCGGATAGTTGACGGATACGGTCACAAATACAGATAGTAATTTACTAATATCCAGCCGTATCCGAGGATATACCATATTTCACGGTTAATATTCAGTAATTATCCAATAAGTATCCCCAAATAATACCTTGAACGGACCATTAAACATGTAAATCTATGGCCTGGCCCAAAAGTAGTTCCCTATCTATTCCCCTAGTTACCCTAACGATATATTCCAGACGTCAGCTCCATCTATTCCTAACTTTGTAACCCTACCCTTCACATTGATTCCCATATGTTTCCACTTTTTTAATAAACATTCGAGGAAACATTTATCCTTGATCGAACCGTATTTGCCCCGCATTCGGTCCATATTCGTAAAAGGTAAGTTCCGATTCCGTATTCGTATCCGCACACTATCGGTTCCGACTCCGAATCTGCGTTCCCCATGGGAACGTTGAAAAAGAGTTGTATATGATGCAACCCGAGGTTTTTGTCGATACTAAGGATGTTGGGAAAGTATGCAATCTTCAACGTTCCTTTTATGGGCTGAAACAAGCATCCTCGAGTTTGAATCTTCCTAAAATTTCTATTGAATTTTTATTGTTATACATATAAATGTTCGTGGTTACGAGCATATTTTGTAAATCATTTAAAACAACACTTTGCTTTAAAATATTATGTCATTCTTATATTACATTGCATCCCAATAAATATTTATCAAATCGAGCCCCCAATTTTCGACAAAAATGAGTAAACACAAAATGCATGCCACGACACATCGCAAAGATATTAAAGTATACAGTTTAATACATACATATAGATGTTTCTAAATACACACATCCTTATTTTATTAAAGCGTTCAAAGGTTTGAACTTGCGGTTTATAGTTCAAAGATTATACTACGTGGAGACAAAAATTAACCAGCAACAGAACGGAAACCTAAACATTGTGTCTTTTAGTGTGCAACCATTCATCTCCGTTGAAGATAACCCAAACTACAACCATTATACAAGTACATCATATACATAGAGGCTCTAGTTGGTCTATAGCGAGGAGGAAGCACTGGTAGAAAAAATGCCTTCCATACGCCCCCATCAGTCCCCAAACATCGCGCACCGTGACTAAAGGGCTTTTAGTCCCGGGTCGGGAGGAGACCCGCGACAGAAGGTCATGCGTCGTGGGTTGGGAAGCGCGTGGAGGCGCGTGGAGGGCATTAATTCCGGTTGGCCTGGCCACCCGGGACTAATGGTCCAGTCTGCTGGCCTCCCAGTCTTTAGTCCCGGTTGGCCTGGCCACCCGGGACTAAAGATACAAACTGCTCGCCTCCCGCGCGGCGGTTTTATTTCGCGAGCGAGAGACAGAAGGGCGCCATTGCTACAGTGCGCACCCGCGCCTCTGTTTCTTCTTCTCTCTTCTCTTCTCTTCTCTTCCCTCTCTTCGATCTTCCTCCACCAAGCACCATAGATGAAGTTTGGAAGACATTCCGTGTGGCCACACCATGCGGCAAGAGTCTCGACGTGGCCTACACCGACAATTGCAAGAGGCTCCCCGGTGCTCTTGAGCATTTGACCGATCTCTATTTCCCCTCTCCCGATGAACACCGGTTCTTCGGGCTTGATCTAGAGTATACAACGGATCAACGGAATGTTGCCGTCATCCAGATTGCGTTCAAGGAGGCCGTTTTGATCTTCCAATGGTCAAGGTAACGCACACATACAATCTTGCATTTTCGATTTGTTTGTTGCATCTGAAGAATACATGTGTTGCAACATATCTAACACGTATCAATTTTTTGTTGTTGCAGTAGTTCAAAGCATTCTCCGGCACTTGTTGATTTTCGTGTCAACAAGGGGTATGACTTCTGCAGCGTTGACATCACTCAAGACCGTCAGAAGTTGATGCGCTTGGGTATTGTGATACCTGAAGATCACTACATTGATCTTCAGGACCTTATCCATTTTGATGATTTGTATGGGCACAAGACCGGGATGGCTCCCATGGCAACTGCCTTCATCCACGAGGGCTGCGAAACAATGAAGTCTCGTTTCCCCTATAGGAATCACAGGTATTGGGAGAAGACCCCACTAGACTGGACCAACGTCAAGTATGCAGCCATAGATGCATACGTTCCCTACGAGTTGTTCCGCATCTACTCGACGGAGCTCGAGTAGATGTTGTTTGTGTACCGCATATTGCGTTCGATATATGCATGTAATGGATATCTTAGTATGTAATGGATATTATTTCTATATTAATTCCTAGCTATACTATTTCTATATTATGTCAAACACACATTTCAAAACAAACAAACAAAAACACATCAAGAAAACAAAGAAAAACACATCAAGAAAACAAAACAAAAAAATACAGTTTCTATATATCTGTTCACCAAAAATTAATCTAAGCCAGGAAAACATATATCTAGTCAATACCAAACCCATCCAGTTGGATTTATTTCAAAATACATTTTTGAACTCATTCTAAAAATAATAGAAGAGCCTACTGGTCTTTTTAAGATTTTAAAATGAATTAGTATTATTTTTCTTAATTTTTTGATATATTATTTGTATTTTTAAGATTTTAAAATGAATTAGTATTATTTTTCTTAAATTTTTGATATATTATTTGTATTTTTAAGATTTTAAAATGAATTAGTTCTATTTTTCTTAATTTTTTGATATATTATTTGTATTTTTTAAGATTTAAAAATGAATTAGTTTTATTTTTCTGAATATTTTGATATATTAATAGTATTTTTAGAAATAATACAAATTAAAAAGTTAATGTTTATTTATTTATTCAAAATTATTAATTACATCATTACTTTTGTTTATTAAAAGATTTATTTGAAATTTAAACAATAAAGAAATGTGGCATCGACCAACATGTTAATAAGATTGATATGATACTACTATCACATACATGCGTGCGGAACACTTGGATGCGGGACGGGATGGAACTCGGAAGTTAAGCGTGCTAGTGCTACAGTAGTGGGAGGATGGGTGACCGAGCGGGAAGTTTGACCACGAGTAAGTAATTTGATTAGAGATAATTGTAGTTAGACACTAAGCAAATAATACAAATTCTGAAGAAAAAAGGGAGTGAAAAAAAGGGAGAGAAAAATTGGTGTGAAAAATAATTAGAAACTCAAATGAATTAAAGAAATTACGAAGTAAAGTTTAGTCCCGGTTCATGTGACCAACCGTGACTAAAGGTCCTCAGCCCCCCGGCTCCGCCACCAGGCTCCGCCACCCGCCCACGTGGCCGGGCCTTTAGCCGTGGTTCGTAAGAGGCGCGGCTAAAGGGGGGGGGGGGTCTTTAGTCGCGCAGAGCTAGTCCCGGTTGCGCGGCCGGGACTACTGGCCCTGGCGAACCGGGATTATAGGCCTATTTTCTACCAGTGAAGTACCACATATGAATACACTAGACCGCCCTGTTGATAACTTGCAAACAATGAGCAGCACCTACTATTTTAAAGACAATATCATTTCGTTAATTCCAAATTTCCCAATGAAAAACTAACGCAAGGATACATATCTAGGTTTAGTATTTTTTTTTTATCAATTCTATTAAGCCCAAACATATTCGTAATACCGGTAGGAGGAGTTATGGTAAACGTAAAGTGAACTACTCTATAAATATTCCGAGCAAGCAAACACAAGATGGACAATTTTTTTATTTATTTAGAAATTGAGGTTCTTTCCCTAGCCTCGGCATCAAAATGATGCACACAACCGGTTTTTATTAAATGATAAAACAAGAGCCACCATGTCTTACAAGTAGATACATCAATCAACTAAACCTGAAGCCACCAACCTAGCAACATCTCACTACCTACAAAACTCATGAAGGGGGTGGCCAAACACAAGACCGATGCTCTGAGAACCCACCAACGCACATCATCTAAATACCGAAGGCCACTCCAAGCTGCCCGACAACGACCAAGGGGCACAACCGGTCACACCGACGTACACTGTCCAGAAGTTGCCGCTTCCATCTTCCGCTCACAGTCTTAAGGAAATGGATCAAAGCATACTTCATGTCAGACCTGTCGCCGATGCCACCATGACACCAGTCACCACCCCCGCCCTGCGCCCGTCCATCAGCCCACATCCAACACCAAACCCCGCGACACCATGCCACGGAGAACCGCCATCGTCAATGTAGTAGATAAAAACCGCTTCCTCTACAGGTCCCTCCAGCTACCGCTCCAAAATGATGCCCTCAGGAGGGAGAGAGACACCGGTGGTGTCACCATCATCCAATCTGGGAAGCCAAGATTTAGGGTTCCCCCGGAGCAGGTTGAAGCAAGGTAACGTGTCGACGTAGTCGTTGCCGCGTAAACCACCGTGCTGCATCCACCACCGTAGTCATCTTCTAGTCCCTTCGACTGATGCACTCCTCCATGGATGATGCCCCCAAGCGGGCAACGACGTAGAAGCACCGCCATCATCCGATCCACAGATCAAGGGTTTCCCCCGGAGATGACGGGAAGAAGTGTGGGCTTCCTCGATGATGCCTTCACGAAGGCGACTACACGCAAGATGTCGCCATTAACGGCTCCGAGAAAATTGGTCGGCAACTAGGTTTTCACCCGGAATCCATCAACCTCATTCGACTCCATGTGCGCCAGATCGACCCCCTTCAGGTTCCGCCGCCATGCGCGAGGACGTGCCGGAGAGTGCCGGAGAAAACCCACGAAGG
Organism: Alopecurus myosuroides; assembly: GCA_028641055.1. Taxonomy (NCBI): domain Eukaryota; kingdom Viridiplantae; phylum Streptophyta; class Magnoliopsida; order Poales; family Poaceae; genus Alopecurus; species Alopecurus myosuroides. Next base: position 26,614,115 of record CM054058.1, read on the forward strand.
GGCGCCGCCAACACTCAGATCCAAGCGCCACGACCGCCCGCGAATCCCCGCCACCACGCCCCACATGCCTCGCCGGGACATACGCCCAACGGCTAGCAATCGCTAGCGCCTCCTGCCGAGAAACCTCTGCTTCAGATCCTCCACCTCGAAGATGCCCCGCCGTCGCCGTCACGGGCGCCGCTCAGTCATATATAGCCCGGCGAGGCCGCGGGCGACGACGAGGAGGGGTGCTAGTTAGAGGGGGAGCTAGGGCCGGCGGCGGCGTTCTCCCCCGATCCGCCTAGGTCAGGCGACGCGAGGGTCGTGAGTAGTCTCTCCTACTATTAATTGAGGCAGATGTCCTAATAATCAACGCAAATTTGCAAGTGAGTAGTGACTTAGTATTGCAAGTATGGACCACAAGATGGACCAATGCTGTACAGACTTCTATGTATCACAAAAAAAGCATTTTTTCATCTTCTTTTGCAAAGTTTTATTTGTTAAAAATTTGTTCCGATGGAGGAACCATAATTTTCTTTTTTCAATGGAACATTTAGTTTCCAAAGATGTATTCGTATAGAGCTTGTATGTCCCTTTAACAGATCCGCATATAAAGATTTGACCGAGAACAAACCCGAGGTTCTTGGAGCGTATGGTGGCTCCAATATATGTAAGGGTATGTTTGGTTTAGAGGTTATGATTCAGAGGATAGGGGTATCCCCAACCACGTGGTTGGGGATAGACATTTTTTGTGTTTGGTTCGATGAAATAAGAGGTGGTTAGGGATAGCCATTTTTATGTTTGGATCAAAGGATGAATACTGGATGGGTTGTTCCGGTAACCTCAAGTGGTGAGATTACATCTTTAATTAAGACAAAAAAATTGATGAATTTTGATGCACGTACAAACAAGTACACGGGTAGAATATTTGTGCAGTAAGTCTTGGTCGCTACTCCCCTGTAAAAAAGAAGCTACTGATCTGCTACTAGCCGTACCAAATCTTGAAGTATCTAGGTCAGAATCTTTCTGTAAGCGAGCACCTTTGGTACCCATTGGTACCCTAATCCTCACTGCAAATAAGGTACCTTGTTTTTTCGTCAATGAATCCCCATGCGAAGGAACGAATTTCGTGCATTTTATATCATCATTTATACCCTCCATATAGGCATTATTGGGATGTTTTATCAATGTTATGTCATTGTTTTGCATGTTTTAGATCATTTTATGGGACTTTCCTACAAAGTCCCTATTTGTGGTATTTAATTTCTGGGTGTCCGAAAACACCTGTTTTCATGTTTTTGATGTTTCAGGAGTTACAGGTATCCAAATTGCGAAAGGAAAGAAACCCTGTCAGTTTTTCTTCGGGAGAAAGACCGTGGGCAGAAGACACAAAGGAGGAGGGCCAGGAGGCCCAAAAGGGGGTAGCCCACGCGGCCAGGGAAGGGGCCCACAAATGGGCCCACAACACCTCCTCCCCGAGGTCTTTTTGCTGACGACTCCGTCTTCCCCGAAAACGAACACCCTAATTTTCCCGAGACGAGACGGAGCCGCCAGGGCGGCGAAAGTCCCGAAACTCTCCGTGGGGGAGACAGATCCTGCTGCTCCGGAGCTCCGGAGAAGGGGGAAATCATCCCCATCTTCATCCCCATCTCCTCCTTGGCGTGGGAGGAGGCAACTCCATCACCATCCTCACCAGCACCTGCATCTCCACCATCACCATCACCGTGATTCACTCCGTTCCCCTCATAGTTTGATCATTGCTACACCCTAGATACGTGTTATTGTACTCCGTTGCATGTTTGGGATTGAGTACTTGTCATTATTTGGTGGTGGATCCATTGTTTCAGATTGTTTTGTACCACATATGTCACCATACATGATCATGTTTGCACGTTGTGAGTACTTCCCGCATGTTCCTGAGGGCATAGGATGAATTGGCAATGATTTGTTACATGAGATGAGTTGTTATTTGGTCTAGTATTTATCTTTTATGTGATTCTATGATGGTGTTGTACGAACGTCGACTGTACAACACTTCACCCACATGGGCTCATAGGAGAACACCGTAGTGTAGTGACGTGATGATGTCTTTAGGTGACAGAACTTGAGACAGAGTCGTTGAATTGCATTATGAGGGTACTTGTATCGGGGACCTTGGAGCATAAGGCTATGGTGGGACATCATGTCTGAATAATTCTCGTGCTATCATTTAATTGGCCACGTGATCCATCATAAGGGGTGATAGTTTATTTATTTAGCTATTCCTATTTGTGGCTCCGTCCGAAGAAGATTAAAACTAGACAGGATATACAAACATGGTATGCAATGAATCACTATGCCAGCTAATTCTGTGCAGCCCTCAGGAACGTTTTCCACATATAAGACACAAACACACACTTGAGCTTGTCCTCTTGCGCATTAGAGGATTGGGCTTTGTCTCTCATTGAGACCTACTACTTGCTGCAATTTACTTTCCGCATTTTACTTTACTTGCACTACACAATTAAAACACAAAAAACACCTGTTGCTTTTATTATTCCTTTGCTATTCTACTTACCAGTTCCTTCTGCTCCTCGTGGGTTCGACAACCTTTCTAATTCGAAAAGTCCTACAATTGATCTCCTGCACTTGGGAGCCATCAAGACACTTTTCTGGCGCCGTTGCCGGGGAGCGTAGCGCTATTAGTAAGAAGTTTGGTAAGGAAACTTGAAAGCTGAATTTTACTTGCTGTTGCATCGTGTTATTATTATGGCTTTTATGAGAGATGCTTCGCTGAAACTTGCTTTATATGAGAGTTCTTATGCTATTAAACCTAAAGTTGTTGAAAAAGCACCTCATGATGATGGTTATATTATTCCCCTTGAATTTGTTAAAGCTGTTAGGAATGAGTATTTTGTAGGGGATGGAACAAAGGCTGCAAGTGATCACATACGGGCTATTGATGATATATGTGGGCTAATTAGGCTCAAGGCTATTTCTGAGGAGGAGGTAGAATGCAAGTTATTGTACCAGTCCTTAACTGGTGATGCTCGAAAATGGTATATGTCCCTTGATGAAGAAATTACACATAATTGGGATACTTTTATGAAGGTTTTCTTTCTTAAATATTTTACTCCTAAAGAGGCTTATGAGAACCGATGCTTTATATTTAATTTTTGGCCACACCTTGGAGAGAGTATTACTCAAGCTTGGGGGAGGCTTAAGGACCTCCTTCGTAAGAATCCTTGTCATGATCTCACAAATAAACTTATATTGATAAACTTTTATGTGAGACTACCTGATAGGCTAAAGCAATTTTGGATGGTTCATCTGGTGGAAGCTTTACAAATAATACTGCAGAAGAAGCTTGGAATTTATTGGAAATTATTTCGAAGAACTCTGAATATTGGGACCTAGACAAAGGTAATGAAGCTTATTTTGATTATGGATATTCATGTGTAGAAAGTTTCTCTAGTTCTATTTTGTTCAAGAATGTTATTAAATATTTTGGTCTTGATCCATATGTTGCAATTGAAATAGCTAAGAAATTTGCTGAGCACATTCGAATTCCTAAAAGTGGCTTTGATTATTATGTTGAACCTGTTAAATCTTCTATTTTTGTCCCTAAATTTATTAAAGAAACACCAGTGTCATCTGTAGTAATAGAAGAATATATTGAACCACCTCCCTATCCTGAAAAAGTTAAAGATAATTTGCTTATTGCTGTTGCTGACAAAAGTAGAAAGAGATGTTCTCAACCTAAAGAACAGGTGGAAGTCAAGAACCAAGTCTCTATTATTAAGCAATTAAATGAAGAAGATCCTGTTGATGTTTATTTATGTGAAGATGCTACCAAAGTTATTAAAGGGAATTCATCCAAAGTTGGTAAGCCAATTATATCATGCTCTATTGGTACTTCTTGTTATCATGGTTTATGTGATATTGGAGCAAGCATTAGTGTCATTCCATATTCTCTCTATCAAGAAATTAAGCCTGATATTGATCCTATCACCATGGAAGAAACAGGTATGACCATTCAGCTTGGTAATAAAGACTATATTAGTCCCTTTGGAATTGTTAGAGATGTTGAAGTATTGGTAGGGAAAATAAAATATCCTACTGATTTTACTGTGCTTGGTTGTCCACAAGATTCTTTCTGTCCTATTATATTTGGTAGACCTTTCTTACATACTGTTGGTGCTGAAATTGATTTGCCTAGAGAAAGGGTGTTTATTGAATGTGCTGGAGAGAAACTTGAATTTAATTTTTATAAATTTGCTGATAAACCTGCTAAGAAAGAACCAAAATCTAAAGATATAATTGAAACTCTTGCTCATATAGCTGTAGCTTCATCAGACGTAGTGGAACGTTATATGCTTAATCAGGAAGAGCCATTTAATGATGTAGAAAAGAAGCTTTAGAACAAATATTATGGCAGCAACCTCCACAATTACAATTGCATATCCCACCTGATAATCTAGGAGTACTCCCACCTCCTAAAGGAGATCCTAGTTTTGAATTAAAGCCTTTGCCTGAAAATCTGAAATATGCATACTTGGATAAGAAAAATATATATCCTGTTATTATTAGTGCTAACCTTTCAGCTGAGGAAGAAGATAAATTATTTGATGTACTTAAAGCTCACCGTAAGGCTATTGGTTATTCTCTTGATGATCTTAAGGGCATAAGTCCAGATCTATGTATGCATAAAATTAATTTGGAAGAAGATGCTAAACCTGTTGTTGATTTCTAACGCCGTCTACATCAAAAAATGAAGGAAGTGGTAAGAAAGGAGGTAATTCGACTCATAGAGGCTGGTATTATTTATCCTATAGCTAATAGTCAATGGGTTAGTCCTGTTCATTGTGTTCCTAAGAAAGGTGGAATTACTGTGGTTCCTAATAAAGATGATGAACTTGTTTCTCAACGTACTGTTGTTGGTTATAGAATGTGCATTGATTATAGAAAATTAAATAAAGCAACTCGTAAGGACCATTATCCATTTCCCTTTATTGATCAAATGCTAGAGAGATTATCTAAACATTCTCACATTTTTTATTTAGATGGCTATTCAGGCTTCTCTCAAATTCCAGTTCATAGTGATGATCAGGAGAAGACCACTTTTACTTGCCCATATGGTACATTTGCTTATAGGAGAATGCCTTTTGGTTTATGTAATGCGCCTGCTACTTTTCAGAGATGCATGAATGCTATATTTGCTGATTATATTGAAAAGATAGTGGAAGTCTTTATGGATGATTTTTTGGTGTATGGTACTTCTTTCGATAATTGCTTGTTCAACCTTAACAAAGTTTTGCAGCGTTGTGAAGACCAAGACCTTGTTCTTAATTGGGAGAAGTGTAACTTTATGGTAACAGAGGGAATTGTTCTTGGGCATCGTATTACTGGAAGAGGAATAGAAGTTGACCCAGCAAAAATTGAAGCTATTGAGAAATTACCATATCCAAGAGACATCAAAGGTATAAGAAGTTTTCTCGGTCATGCAGGTTTTTATCGTAGGTTCACTAAAGATTTCTCTAAAATATCAAAGCCTCTAACCAATCTTTTACAAAAGGATGTTCCGTTTTCTTTTAATGATGATTGCATAGAATCCTTTAATGTTTTAAAGAAAGCCTTAATAATTGCACCTATTATTCAACCTCCTGATTGGAACTTGCCCTTTGAAATTATGTGTGATGCTAGTGATTATGCAGTTGGAGCTGTTTTAGGCCAAAGGGTTGATAAGAAATTGAATGTTATTTACTATGCTAGTAAAATACTAGATGGTGCTCAAAGAAATTATGCTACAACTGAAAAAGAATTTTTAGCGGTAATATTTGCATGTGATAAATTTAGATCTTACATAATTGATTCAAAAGTCACTATGCACTCTGATCATTCTGCTATTAAATATTTGAGGAATAAGAAAGATGCTAATCCTAGGCTAATAAGATGGGTACTTTTGTTGCAAGGATTTGATTTACACATAGTACATAGGAAAGGAGAAAATAATCCCGTAGCTGATCATCTTTCTAGAATGGAAAATATACCTGATGATCCTATTCCTATTTAATGATAGTTTTGCTAATGAACAACTTGCCCTTGTTTGTATTTGTAGTGCTAAAGTTGCATCTCCTTGGTTTGCTAATTATGCAAATTTTATTGTTGGGAAAGTTATGCCACCACAATTTACTTACCAGCAAAGAAAGAAATTCTTTTATGACCTTAGACATTATTTTTGGGATGATCCATTCTTGTATAAGAAAAGTGTTGATGGCATTATTAGACGTTGTATACCTGAGCATGAACAGCAGGTTATTATAAGAGATTGTCATGACAGTCCCTATGGAGGACATCATGCAGGAGATCGTACTGCAGCAAAGGTATTACAATGTGGTAAAGTATTACAATGTGGTTTTTATTGGCCTACTCTATTCAAGGATTGTGCTGAATATATTAAAACTTGTGATAAATGTCAAAGAGTAGGAAACATTGGTAGAAGGAATGAAATGTCTATGAACTATACATTACCACTTGAACCATTTGATGTGTGGGGTTTTGACTTTATGGGACCATTTCCTGCATCTAGTACAAAACATACTCACATTTGGTTGCTGTTGATTATGTTACAAAATGGGTAGAAGCAATTCCTACTAAGAGTGCAGACCATGCCACAACCATGCAAATGCTTAAAGAAATTATTTTCCCTAGATTTGGTGTTCCTACATTTTTAATTACTGATGGTGGATCTCATTTTATGCATGGTGTTCTTAGAAAAACATTGGCAAAATATAATGTTAATCATAGAATTGCATCACCCTATCGTCCTCAAACTAGTGGACAAGTTGAATTAAGTAATAGGGAAATTAAACTTATTTTAGAGAAAACAGTAAACAGAGCTAGATCTGATTGGCCACTTAAAATTAATGATGCATTGTGGGCTTATAGAACTTCTTATAAAAATCCTATGGGTATGTCTCCTTATAAAATGGTTTATGGAAAAGCATGTCATTTACCCGTTGAATTAGAACATAAAGCTAGATGGGCTATTAAGAAATTAAATTTTGATTTAAAAACAGCGGGGGAGAAGAGATTGCTTGACCTAAATCTATTAGATGAATGGAGGAATGAAGCATATGAAAGTGCAAAATTGTTGAAAGAGAAAGTTAAAATTTGGCATGACAAGAAAATTAAAAGAAAGGAATTTAAAGTAGGTGATCAAGTCCTATTGTACAACTCTCGTTTTAAGTTTTCTGCAGGGAAATTAGCTTCAAAATGGCAGGGTCCATTGGTAGTACAGGAGGTATATCGTTCGGGGGGCATCCGTCTTCACGGTGATATGAAAGGTAAACCTCATGTGGTCAATGGACAACGCCTAAAACATTATTTTGCAGGAAAGAGCTTCATAGGAACCATCGAGGAGATAAAGTTAATGACACCGGAGGAGGTAATTGTAAGGGATCCTACAGTTTCAGAAACCCAAATTCAATAATTTACAATTATTGTGTTTGGAAGTTTCTCGGAATTGCGTAAAAACTTACGGAACTCAATTTTTATGGAAATTAACGTGTGGGACAAGAAAATTGGAAGGAATTGGATCTCGAGGGGGACAAGAGGACCCCACACGCGACCAGATTCCTTGGCTGCGTGGAGGTACCCATTTTCCACCTCGGAGTCCCGTTCCATCTCGTTTTAGACTCCGACGCTTCGTCTTACCCCAAAAACCGTCAATATATGCCCCCTTTTGTCGATCTAATCCCGCACCAAGAGTTCTCGCACGATCTTTGTTTTGTCTATTTTGTCTGTCAGGTTTTCCAAGCCATGACTTCGGGAGACTCCTACCAATGCACCTCCATGGACGATGATGATGATGAGCTTGAGGGCAACAGCCCCACATCCATCCACAGGAGGAATAGGAAGAGGAAGGACTACTCGGATGACAAGGACGTGGAGCTTCACGAGATCATGGATGAAGAACTTGACGAGGAAGATGACGAGGCCATCTTCGACATACCACCTCTTGCAACAGCACCTCCATCACCAACCCCTGTTGCTGGCGTACGGGTGAACATGTCTTTTGGAAACAAGAGACAATCCGCACTTATGAGCACCGGAGGGAAGGCTAAAAGGCACTCACTTGCTAGCAAAAACGCAGTTTCTCCTCTTATTGGCAGGGAAACTCCCACTGAGAAGAATTGCACTGGAGATTGGTATCACCTTATTCCCAAGAAGAAAGCACCAATCCCGGAGTGGAAAACTCCCAAGGAGACGGTGGAGAAGGACCTCATGGAAAGGTTGGGAAAAGCTGCAGGAGCATTTGAGCAAGCCTATAACCTCATGATGCGCATCATTGGAGAGCTTGAAGACAACTATGAAGAGAAGAAGAAGAAAGAGTGGTGGGCTGAGTACGAGAATAAGGGAGAATGAAGAAATTACCGCAACCATCTAAGCTTGGGGGAGTTTCACCTATCCCCCGTCTTTTATCAGTTTTATCATGTCTAACTAGTTTTGGTGTGTCTTGCTTTTATTATCTAGTATCGTTTTCGTTTAGGCTTGAGTGAGCTCATTGAGCATTAACATGCATCCCCGTCTTATGGTTTATCATTGAATAATAAAGTATGGTGTCATCCATGATTCCCTTGTTTTGGGGATTTATGGGTAACACTCATGCAAATGAGCATGGCATATTTAGAGGTTTCAATCACATCATGCCTTGAAATTAATTAACTTGAGTGTGTTGGACAATTGTAGAATTATCTCAATATGACATAAATCCACTATCTATCTATTAGCTTAATGGCTATTCCGATCATGATCACCATGTTATAGTTTCATTTATGCTCTAAATTAAGATGCTTATGTTATTAATTGGCATGGGCTGAATTTGGGATAAGACTCTCACGAACTTTTGAATGCACACATTTATTTCTATTGCACTTAACAAACATGACCCATTAATGGGAGCTAAAAGTTTTGTGCTTGACAAGGATTTTGGTTGGGAGTTGGCTAACACGTGCATCACGTGAAAAGCTTTCAACATTGCACAAAGAAATTTTTTATTTAATTGATGTCATGTGCCTTTGTTTTTGGACTCCTGCCATGCCGAAATGAAATAGAGGAATAGTAAGTTTTGATGAGTAAGTATATATGACTAGAGAAATTGCATTGGGCCGCTAACCCAATCCATGCTTGATCATGGTGGAAATTTAATTACAGCTAGAGTGGACTCTACAAACACATCCTACAATAAAATAAGAAGCTATGCATATAGTGAATGAAATAAAAAAGGATGGTGAGTCTACTCCGTTTGTTCATCTTGTTATTGTGACATGGGCTGGTTCCTATGTCATGGGGCAAGAGGTACCTCTTTGCAATTCTCTATGATGTCATTAATACTTATTATGATTGTACAAAGCTTATTAGGAATCTTAAGTTGAGTAATCATGGAGTAGGTTTTCACACTCACGGGGCATGAGACATTCAACCAACACCTTGTCAACCACATTACTTCAACATTCATAAATTAAGATGCTAATTATAAAGGGGCAATGAGAGTCTTAGCCCAATGGATGCCACATTACAATTAGTAATTTAAGCTGAATAGTTTGGAAACTAAATGAGACTTGATCATGTTTTACCTCTACTCATTTATCTTTCTCCAAATTAAAGAGTATAATTCGATTGTCCAACATACAATGGTTATTTGCTTTCAAAAGTATGGGGTGTTTGCTAGAGCTTCGAATATGTTATCCTTATGTGTATGAGTTTTATTCATTCATATTGCATTATAACTGAACATGATGATGATACAATGCCCGTATTTATTTATCAACCATAAGTCCATTGATGCATGTAATGATCTATGTCCTTATTTACTCGAGGACGAGCAAAGGTTTAAGCTTGGGGGAGTTGATACGTGCATTTTATATCATCATTTATACCCTCCATATAGGCATTATAGGGATGTTTTATCAATGTTATGTCATTGTTTTGCATGTTTCAGATGATTTTATGGGACTTTCCTACAAAGTCCCTATTTTTGGTATTTAATTTCTGGGTGTCAAAAAACACCTGTTTTCATGTTTTTGATGTTTCAGGAGCTACAGGTATCCAAATTGCGAAAGGAAAGAAACCCTGTCAGTTTTTCTTCGGGAGAAAGGCCGTGGGCACAAGACACAAAGGAGGAGGGCCAGGAGGCCCAAAAGGGGTAGCCCACGCGGCCAGATTCCCTGGCCGCGTGTGGGGCCCCCAAATGTGCCCACAGCACCTCCTCACCGAGGTCTTTTTGCTAACGACTCCGTTTTCCCCGAAAACGAACACCCTAATTTTCCCGAGACTAGACGGAGCCGCCAGGGCGGCGAAACTCTCGAAACTCTCCGTGGGGGAGACAGATCCTGTTGCTCCGGAGCTCCGGAGAAAGGGGAAATCATCCCCATCTTCATCCCCATCTCCTCCTTGGCGTGGGAGGAGGCATCTCCATCACCATCCTCACCAGCACCTGCATCTCCACCATCACCATCACCGTGATCCACTCCGTTCCCCTCATAGTTTGATCGTTGCTACACCCTAGATACGTGTTATTGTACTCCGTTGCATGTTTGGGATTGAGTACTTGTCATTATTTGGTGGTGGATCCATTGTTTCAGATTGTGTTGTACCACATATGTCACCATACATGATCATGTTTGCACGTTGTGAGTAGTTCCCGCATGTTCCCGAGGGAATATGATGAATTGGCAATGATTTGTTACATGAGATGAGTTGTTATTTGGTATAGTATTTATCTTTTATGTGATTCTATGATGGTGTTGTACGAACGTCAACTGTACAAAACTTCACCTACATGGGCTCATAGGAGAACACCATAGTGTAGTGACGTGATGATGTCTTTAGGTGACAGGAACTTGAGACAGAGTCGTTGAATTGCATTATGAGGGTACTTGTATCGGGGACCGTAGAGCATAGGGCTATGGTGGGACATCATGTCTTAATAATTCTCGGGCTGTCATTTAATTGGCCACGTGATCCAACATAAGGGGTGATAGTTTATTTATTTAGCTATTCCTATTTGTGGCTCCGTCCGAAGAAGATTAAAACTAGACAAGATATACAAACATGTTATGCAATGAATCACTATGCCAGCTAAATCCGTGCAGCCCTCGGGAATGTTTTCCACATATAAGACACAAACACACACTTGAGCTTGTCCTCTTGCGCATTAGAGGATTGGGCTTTGTCTCTCATTGAGACCTACTACTTGCTGCAATTTACTTTCCACATTTTAATTTACTTACACTACACAATTAAAACAGAAAAACACCTGTTGCTTTTATTATTCCTTTGCTATTCTACTTACCAGTTCCTTCTGCTCCTCGTGGGTTCGACAACCTTTCTAATTCGAAAAGTACTACAATTGATCTCCTGCACTTAGGGGCCATCACATGACCGTTCCTAGCTATGGGTTGAATATTGAGAAACTTTTGGTGTATCTATGATGAAATAGGTAGTTATGTACCTTAAAATGGTTTTTTCCAAAAATCATGAGCAAACTACGAGGCATCTTAGTTCAAGTTTGACCCGTTTCCAACTAAGTCGACATAAACTTGTGTTTTTCAGAATAGCTGGATGGAAACCTTTTCATCGTACACAATTTGGTTATTTGTGCATATAACACGATCTAGTATTTTCAAAAAAAACACTTCTCAAGTTTTGCAACAAATTTGTGGTTGATGCTTCACAAATAACCAATTTTTCACACTCAGAAAATGGAAAATAATTTTTTTGTGCAACAAAAAGGAAAACTTTCTTGGTCAACATTAACCGTGATTCCAAGATTCACGTTTTTGTAGAATATGGAAACATTTTAACAAACTATGACATGGATGTGTCCATAACACCCGTGATCTGGCTCGAAAGCCTATAATCTTTGTAGAAGATAGCTCATTTCCGTGAACACCTTTTCAATATACTTGTCGTATTCCAATCTTATTATTTTTTGTTGATATTAGGATATATATAATGACACCACGCGAAGTTCTTACATCATTTTGATTTTTTTTAATTTTTCTTTGCCGGATTCAAAAAGAAAGCCAATACGATAGGCTTAAATCTTCAGAGCTAGGAGTTTCATATTGAGAAACTCTTGGTGTATCTATGATGAAATAGCTAGTTGTGTACCTGAAAATGATTTTTTTTTAAAAAAAAATCATGTGAAAACTACGAGGCACGTGTAGTTCAAATTTGACCCGTTTCCACCTAAATCGGTGGAAACTTGTGTTTTTTCAAAAGAGCTGGATGAAACATTTTCAGAGGACACGGTTTGGTTATTTGACCATATAACATGGTATAGTATTTTCAAAAAAATTAGTTCTGAAGTTTTGGAACATATTTTTGGTTGGTGCTTCACAAAAAATCCATTTTTCACACTCGGAAAATGGAAAATGTGTTTTTTTGCAATGAAAAGGAAAACTTTCTTTGTCAACATTGTTCGTGCTTCCAAGATGCATGTTTGTGTAGAATATGAGCATATTTTAATAAAATGTATCATGGATGTGGTCATAACACCCGTCATCTGGCCCGAAAGCCAAGAATCTTCATAGAAGATAGCTCATTTCTGTGAACACCTTTTCAGTATAACTGTTGTATTCCAATTTTATTGTTTTTTGTGGATACTAGGACATATATAATGACAACACGCAAAGGTCTTACATCCTTCTAATTTTTATTTGTTTGAATTTTCTTTGCCGATTTCAAAAGGAAGCCAAGACGGCAGGCACGAATCTTTGTAGCTAGGGGTTGAATATTGAGAGGCCGAGTGTATAATCACCTAGGAACAACTAATAAGGATCATAAACCAAATAGCAATCACCTAGGTAAAATTTCTTGGTATACGCTACATCATCATAAATTTTGTCTACGATCGTGTTGTATTCCTACGATGGCTGTCATTTTTACATGATCAGTCAGTAATGCAAGAGCTACATCACATGGGAGCTTGAGAGTTCCACGCATTTTCCGTAAAGATATCAACACCTAAAGATTCTCCTGCTCGCAAAGATATACCAAAATAATATTTTCCCCAAGCTACTGTGTGGCCACATCAAAATAATCAGTTACGATATATAAATTTTGCGAAAATTATCGTATAACTGGCTTTCTTAATCAAGGCACCAGGATTCCATAATACCGAGAACTTTTTCCTAGGTGATTTTTAGTTCGTTGATGATCCTTATTAGTTGTTCCTAGGTTACTGTACACTCGGCCTCTGAGTATCCAGAATGTAAACTATACGGAAAAAATTAGAAAGGAAAATTTACAAGTTCGTGCATGACTAGGATAATATGTAGGGTGGTAGATAGCAGACACGTCTCAATCGTATCTATAATTTATGATGTTCCATGTTAGTTTTATGCCATATGCTACATGTTCCCTATACACTTTATGTTATTTTTATTGATTTCCTGGGACTAACCTATTGGCAAGATGCCACAGAGCCAGTTTCCGGTTTTTGCTACTTTTGGTTTCAGAAAAGTTGTTCTCGAAATATTCTCGAAATTGGATGAAACAAAATCCTAGAGTCTTAGAATTCCCCGCACGTCAATGGAGTCCAAAGGAGACCCGGAGAGGGGCCATAGGGCGGCCATACCATAAGGGGGCGTGGGTCCCCCTGGCCGCGCCAACATGTGGTGTGGGATCTCCGGGCACCCACCCACATTGCCTAAATATTTTTCCGAGTTATAAACCCTAAATAATCTAGCCTCCATCCACAAAAAGTACTAGAGTTGTGCCGCCTCCACCGACAAGTTTCGGTGGACAAAAATCCTTGTTCCGGCGCCCTGCCGAGACAGGGAAGTGACCCCGGAGCAATCTCCATCGACTCCACCGCCATCTTCATCGATGTTGATGTCTCCCATGATGAGGAGGCAGTAGTTCTCCCTCAGGGTAGAGGAATCTACTGGTAGCTATGTGTTTCATTTCTCTCTCTCCCATGGTGTGATCTTTATATGATCATGAGCTTTGTAATCTAGTTGCATAAGTAGATATTACTCTTCATCTATTGGGATACTCAAGTAGTTTTGTTATGAAATATGTGTAGAAACTTTGATCATGTTGTAAAGGTGACAGTGTGGGCACCGTGTGGTTTAGCATGATATATATATTTTGTGTTGGATGACCCTATGAAATTGTGGTGTTTGCTGGAACCCTCTAGGGCTCATTGTGACAGTGTGAGGTTAACTGGATGGGGAAATGCGATCTCTGGGGAGTGTTTTTATAGCCCTATGCAATGATTGGTGTTTGTTATCCGGCCGTAGAGTGGTTCGGAGTAGCATAGTGAAGAGATGATATTTCTGCATTAAACTATGTTATTATTATTGAGAGTGTCTACTAGTGAAAGTATGATCCCCAGGCCTTGTATCTAAGTATTGAAACACCGTTTAGAATCAGTTCTGCTACATGTTTTCTTGCTGCCATTTTTATATAAAATTGTCATTGTCACTTATAATCATCGATATTACTTGTATTTCACTATCTCTTTGCCAAAATATTGCACCTATACAACTGACAATCGTATTAGGTGTATTGGGGACACAAGAGATTCCATGTGTCGTAATTGCAGCGTATCTTGAGAGGGATATCTTTGACCTCTACCTCACCGAGTTCGATATAGCTTGGGTGATACACTTAAGGGAAACTTGCTATTGTTCTACAAACCTCTGCACTTGGAAGCCCAACACTGTCTACAATAATAGAAGCATGCGTAGACATCAAGATCTTTTCTGGTGCCATTGCCGGGGAGGTAAGGTAAAAGGTACTCACATCCTCTATGGGTGCTCGAAGTTATTTTCTTTAGATTCTTTAATTATATCTTTTTGTTTCTTGTTTTTATTTTCACTAGTTAGGCTTATTTCTACTTGTTCCTTGATTTTATTAGTTAGGCTTAATGGAAAACAACCAAAATATGAGCAAGCTTTATAATCTTTATCTTGAGCTAGGACATGAAGTGTTTGAAGAGAAAATTTTAAAACCTATGGAACTTTATTTGCATGCTAGTAGAAATGTTATTAGTATGAATTCTTTGAACACCATTATTGCTAATGATATGGAAAAGTCTAAGATCGGGGAAGCTGCTTTTGATGAATATAATCTTTTTCGTCCCCCCAGCTTTGAGGAGGAAATTTTATTTGATGATACTTTGCCTCCAATATATAATGATTATAATGATTGTGGTATTCTAGTTCCACCTACTATTGTCGATAAATTTTCTTGTGATCATGATAAACATACTATACATGTTGTTTACAATGATGAGCATGCTATTTTCTGTCCATCTACTCTTGAGGATAAAGTTCATTATAATTATAGTATACGTACAATTTATGGTGATTGCAATGATGGATGTGATAGTTTTACTCCCACTATTACTAATGAGAAGAATTTTAATTATGTGGAGAGTAACGATAATAATTTTATGCTTGATCCTGGTAAAAATGCTTTGTGTGATATCTATATTGTTGAGTACATTCATGATGCTACATAGAAATATTTTGAGAGAGGAAAATATGGTTATTGATATCTTCATGTTATTCCTATTCATGATGCACTGGTTTTTCCTTCCTATATTAGATTTGGACATAAATGATTTGTTTTCTTACAATACAACTATGCATAGGAAGAGTGTTAGGTATAAACATGTTTTTTAGATGCTTCTTGATGCTCTCTTTTATTTCTGTGCTGGAAACAAATTTCTTCTGTCCACTGCTAAATTTGTATAAAACCACAGAAAGATCAAAATGACCTGAATTTTTTTGTTCTTAATCCTCAGCTATTTTCAAAACTTTTTCTTGTTCTTCGTTTTCCGATTTGAGCAACGTAATTTAGCCGAAAAAATCATCTTTTCAGGCTAGTCTGGTTTTGACGGATTCTGCCTTTTTAATTGCGTTCTCTGTTTAACTATGTTGAGTGGATTTCTTTGATCCACAAAACATCAATGGTTCTAGCTAATGTTTAAAAAGTATTAATAATGCTTGTGTCCAAGGAGAACATGTGAGTTTTTAATTGTGCACTAACCCTCTAATGATAATAATTTTCAGTTTGGTGTGAAGGAAATTTTCAATGGTCAACAGAAGAGAGTGATATAATGTGATGAAGAAGAGTGAAAATCAAAAGCTTAAGGATGGCCTGGTGTTCATCCCAGAAAATTCCAAGAAGACTCAAGCGTCAAAGCTCGGGGATTCCCAAGGCATTACCTTCTTCATCAGCAACTTTTCTATGTTGTCTCTATGCTTGAAACAAACGTATAACTTTCAATGCTTTGTTATTCATGATCTTTTATTTGTGTTAATTCTCATGATGCAAAGTGATTGCTATGTTTTATTGCTATAATTATATATATCATGGTTGTGTTTAAAGTACTATGATCTCAAATTATATATGCTTTTATAATATTGATGATCAAGTTTATGTTGGTAGCATGTCACCTCGGAAATTATGCGTTTTTATCGTTTACCTACTCGACGGCGAGTAGGAACTAAGCTTGGGGATTATGATACGTTATAAACGTATCCATAATTTTTGATGTTCCATGTTGTTTTCATTTTATTTACTACATGTTTGCTATACACTTTATGTCATCTTTATCGATTTCCGGGACTAACCTATTGACAAGATGCCACAGAGCCAGTTCCCTGTTTTTTGTTGTTTTTAGTTTTAGAAAAGTTGTTCTGGAAGTATTCTCTGAATTGGAAAATTCGGAGCCGGAAGTCTTAGAATTCCCGAAGGTTCCATAGAGTCCCGAAGAGGCCTGGAGGGGGGCCACACCATAGGGCGGCGCCCCCTCCCCCTGGTCGCGCCTAGGGGTGGTATGCTCCCCTTGGGCTTCCACCGACATCTCCCTTTTGCCTATATAACCCCCCTAACCATACGTGAACCCTAAAGGTATCTAATTTTTTCTCGAGAAACACCCGAGGCCACCGTCATCGTCATCCCGAGATCGGGAGGTTTCTGGAGGGGTGTACACCACCATACCCTCCTCCGAAGTGATGCATGAGTATTTCATCGCTGGACTATAAGTTTATATCTCGTGAGTTGCCCTAAATTATCGTGATCATCTTTATGTAATGCTACATGTTGTGTTTACTGGGATCTAATGAATGTTGAATGCTACGTCTTCTGATTATCAATCTATCATGTTATCTTCATGCATATGTTATTTATGATCTTGCATGCTCTCATTATTGGCCAAGTAGATGCTGCTAACTCAAAGAGGGACTATTTATGCTCGATAGTGGGTTCATGTCTCCTTTGCATCTCTGCTCGAGTGACATAAACGTGACATATGGAGGATGTGTTGTTTACATTAGGGAGAAAACAACGAAGTTTACTTCATTTACATTCACTAGTGGACAACAGGGCATTAGCCCCGGTTGGTAAGGGCCTAATGCCCAGGCCTCCTAACCGGGTTCCTCAAACCCGGGCTAAAGGCCCCCCTTATGACCCGGTTGGGTTACCAACCGGGGTAACAGGAGCGCCCCACGTGGGCTCTCCAGCGCGAGCAGGCTGGCACCCTTTCACCCCGGTTGGTAACACCGACCGGGGCAAAAGGTTTTTTTTTGTAGCTGTTTTCCTGTCCTCTCAGCTAGACTAGAAATTCTATATATTCTTATCTGTTTTCCTGTTCTCTCCACTAAACGTTTATATTAAGAAAGATGAAAAAAATATCGCACAACAGCACAGATGAAAACGAATACGAATAACATAAATATATAGTCTGCCACGAATACAAATATTGTTAGACACAATGACATAATTAAACATAGTTCGACATAGCTAGACAAAGTACGACAATATAGAGAGACATAAGTACGTAAGCATAGATCAACATAAACATATATACTACATATCAGCGTCGGAGGGAGCCTTGCCCTTGCCCTCGGCGTCGGAGGCAGCCATGCTCGGGCAAGACTCGCCGGAGTCAAACTCGGGGTCGGAGCTGCTCTCAGACGAGCTATCCTGGCAGCAAAAGGGGCGGACTAAGGTGCCGTCAAAGATCGTCACCTCCAGCACGTGGGCCTCCTCGTCCTTGTAGTACCTGAATGTGAGCATGTTGCCCACATTTAGCTTGTGCATGTGCGCGAACTGCCCCCACCCATAGCGCAGGTAGACGTCATCGCCACGTTGCTGCAGGACAACGAGCACGGGCCCGTTGTGACAACCCTCCAACCAGAGGGTGAAATTATAGGGCACGCCCTTGCGCCCGAGGAGGATCGCCGATATCTTCTGTGGAAGACGGAGCCTGTTCCCTCTAGGTTGAACAGGTTGATGTAGAACTCCGGTAGCCAGAGACCGTCGTCGTCGTCCTCCTCCTCCTCCACCACCGCAGCCTCCTCCTCCTCCTCCACCTCCTCCTCCTCCGCAGGAACAACGCCACGCCCTTTACGGCGTGTTGACCCCTTTGCATCGCGCTTTGCCCCCCTTCAGCGCTTGATGACCCCTTTGCACCGCGCTTTGCCCCCCTTGCAGCGCTTGATGCCCCCATGCTCCGCGTCCAGGTCCACGAGTAGGAGGCGTCGCGTCCTCCTCCTTGATGACTATGGCGTCACCACCACTTGCATTCGATGCACGCGATCCATTTGTACGCGATCCACATGGACGTCCAGGCCGACGTCCACCACGTTTTACCGGGATTTCTTCGACGTGTACGCCGCCACGCCCATCGGCGGTTACACGCGAACCACGGGGACGTCTCGCCATGGCTAAAAACATAGCAAATAGCATCAAGTTCATCAGTTCGCAACAATTGCATATAGTCTAGTAAAAACAATAGCTAATAGCATCCATTTCATCAAAATTGCTTATAGATAACAGTTAATGGTAGTAATAGCTAAACAAGTCCGAAAAAATAGTAACTATATATGTTAACGTTCCAGATCCTCATTTCAATTATAAATGCAACATTGATGAAATATTTAAACGTATGATAATACACACCATGAGTTACATATCTCGGATTTATTTTATTTAACCCTAATACATCACGGTGTAATAATATCACTTATATATATTCATGAAACATCTCTCAAACTAATTAACTCCGACCAGGTAAGGAACCCTCACAGGGGAATAGCTCACGTGGTAAGGAACCCTCCGAATAATCGACCAACTGCTGCTATACTCTCTATCGAGCAAGTACATGTAGCGACGGACGTGCTCCTCCCTCCTCTCTGATACGCTGTTGTACCACCTCCTCAGGGGCCGGCTCTCTCCGCACCGAGCGTGGCCCACGCGATGGCCACCAAAGAATATCCGGCTCGACCACGTCACTCGGATTTCTCACCAAGCCGCGTGCCCTGGTACGAAGGAACTCCCAGTGCCAGCCCGGCGGGGACCAGTCCCGGACATCGCCCGGCGGGTCCAACAGGGACATCGTCGCCAAGGAAAATAAACTAAAAACACATGCATGATATATGGACTAAGTAAATATTCCGAATTAAGTAAAAATTCACCAAGTAAAAAATCCACTAATTATAAACAGTCACTAAGTAAATTTCCAAACTAAAATTCCTATATTATAAAATTCACTTCTAAACTAAACATTCACTAAGAAAAAAATAGCTAAGTCCAAAACCTAAATTTTTTCTACGTCTCCAATACCTAAATATTTTCGAAGTCTCCAAAACCTAAATTTTTTCTAAGTGTCCAATACCTAACTTTTTTCTAAGTGTTCAAGACCTAAATACCTAATACGTAATACTAATCTAACACTAAATACTAAATCTAACACTAATCAAACAAAAATACTAATCTGACACTAATACTAAATCTAACACTAATGTAATACTTAATCTAGCACAAACTAAATCTAACACTAATCTAAGTAACACGAAATCTAACACTAATTAATCTAACACTAATACTATTTAATCTAACACTAAGTACTAACATGCAGTGAGGAGGATGGGCGCGGAGGCGATCTCACCTGAGGACTACGGCACGGCGGCGAGAAGGAGGGCGGCGCGGGCGATGAAGGAGGGCGGCGCAGGCTAGGAGGCGCGAGCGAGGACGGGCGGCATTGACAAGCGGAGGTGACGGCGAGGATCACCGGCGTCGAAATCGGGCAGTCTCACGGTGTCGCTCTGGATTTTGGCGCCGGGGACTTAGCGAAATTTGGGAAGAAATTGATATGTATTGCCCCGGGCGGTTGCTCTGCCCGGGGTTATATAGGCGGGAGCATTTTGCCCCAGTTGGTAACACGAACCGGGGGAAAAGGTTCTCTTTTGCCACGGTTCGTGTTACCAACCGGGGCAAAAGGGGGGGAGGTGGGCCTTCGCTTGCGCGCCCACCTCCCCCCATTTTGCCTCGGTTGGTAACACGAACCGGGGCAAAAGGCCCAAAATTTCAGTTTTTTTTTCTGCCGCCAATTTTTTCGTTTCGAACATTTGAAATACTATTTAAAATACGTTTTTAAATGCATTTGAAATGGTTTAGAATTTGGAGAAAATTTCAATATGAAAAGTGTTTAAAATTGCGTAAACATTTCAAATACATTTTCTGTTTTATAAAATAATTATTCCGACTATTTAAACTAGTAATAATTTTTTAATTTTAAACATTTAAAAAAACCTATTTTATGAACGGTTTACAATTTGGAGAAACTTTGTGTATGGAAAGTGTTTAAAATTGCGTAAACATTTCAAATACATTTCCGTTTTATAAAATAATTATTCTAACTATTTAAACTAGTAACAAGGTTTAATACGTTATCACCAACTATTGCCGCCATTGTTTACTTCTCTGTCATTGCCATGGAGCATCTTTCTTATTTAACGCGATGCTTGGGTCAGTTTTCACTCTAAAGGGCGGAATTTCTTCAAAGTTAATATAATCTTCTGACATGTCACTCCTGTCCTCCACTCTCACAATGTTTCTTTTCCCTGAAAGAACTATGTGCCGCTTCGGCTCACCGCGCGATGTACTAGAATTCTTATTTTTTTTCTTTTTCTCGGTTGGGTAGACATGTCTTTCACATAGAAAACTTGAGCCACGTCTTTGGCTAGGAAGAATGGTTCGCTTCTGTACCCAAGATTGTTGAGATCCACTATTGTCATTCCGTACTGCTGGTCTACCTTTACTCCTGTCATCTTGACCCATTTGCACCGAAATAGAGGGACCTTAAAATTAGGTCCATAGTCAAGTTCCCATATATCCTCTATGTAACCATAATATGTGTCCTTTGTGCCATTGTATCCGGTTGCATCGAAACGGATGCCACTATTCTGGTTGCTTACATTTTATCTTGTGCGATCGTGTAAAATGTATTCCCATTTATCTCGTACCCTTGGAAAGTCAGTATAGTCGAAGATGGTGACCTGCCAACAAGTAGAGCTCATCTCCAACAGTGTTGTTATTCATGAGACTTCATGTTTTGGAATTTTTCCTCCGCCAGACGTCACAAAAAGTATTGATGTGTATTGTGATGCCTCAAAGCTTGGACTCGGCAGTGTTCTCATGCAAGACGGGAAGATTATCTCTTACATCTCTCGTCAGCTGAAACCTCATGATAAGTATTATCCAACGCATGAGCTTGAGCTTGCGTCTATTGTTCATGCTCTCAAAGCATGGCAACACTTCCTTATGGGAAATATGTGTGACATTTTTAGAATGACCACAAGAGCTTGAAGTATATCTTCTCAACGCAGGTGGATTTAACTCATCAAAGATTATGATCTGAGTATCCACTTTCACCCTGGAAATGCGAATGTTGTCGCTGATGCACACAGTCGAGAACCCGCCTCTTTGAATGCTATAATTAAGATTAGGAAACCTAAGTTATGGAAAGAGCTTGATCAACCGGGTATTGAAGTAATCATCCATGGCATGCTGAACACAGTTGAAATGAATCCTCCTCTGGTTGATCAAGTAAAACAATCTCAAAAAGGCTAGAAAAGTATTGAAGGAATCAAGAAACGAATGAAGAAGGAACTAGTGCCTGGTTTTTTGTTGATTCGGAAGGAATACTTTGGTATGAAAGTCGGATTTGTGTTCCTTCCGAGTCAGAGCTAAAGCAAGTTATCCCGGCCAAAGCTCATGACACTCCTTATTCAATTTCCCCCGGAGGAACTAAGATGTATTAGGACCTGAAAGAAAAATTGGGTGGCATGGCATGAAGCGAGAGATCGCTTCATATATAGCAAGGTGTGATATCTGTCAACGTGTGAAGGCAGAACATTAACGTCCAGCTGGTTTATTGCAACCACTCCAAGTACCCAAGTGGAAATGGATGAATTTGGAATCGATTTTATCTCTAGACTTCGAAGGTAAACCGAGGTTAGGACGCCATATGGGTCAGTGTGGACAAGCTTACTAAAGTTTCTCACTTTATCCATGTTCGAACTACTCATCGTGAAGACCAACTTCCTGATCTCTAGATATCTCGGATTGTTAGTTTGCATGGAGTATCAGAATAAAGAATGTTTCTGATCGAGGGACTCAGTTCATATCTCGGTTCTGGAGGAAATTGCATGAAGCACCTGGAACCAAGTTGTCATTCAGGACAACTTATCACCCAATGACCGGAGGACAAACTAAGCGTGTTAATCAAATCCCGGCCGAAGACATGCTCCGTTCTTGTGTTTTGACTTATGGTGCCAAGTGGGAAGGTTGTCTACCATTTGTTGAGTTTTCTTACAACAATAGCTATCAAGCGACGCGAAGACTCTTCCCTTGTTGAATATTTTGTTTATCTTCGAGTCACACCTCTCAAGGGGATGTAGCATTTCCATGTCAATGGAAAACTTGCACCCCGATACATTGGACCTTCAAGATCCTAGCCCGACGTGGTGAAGTCTCTTATCAGCTAGAATTTCTTGTTGATCTCTCTGAGTTCCATGATCTATTTCATGTGTCATTGCTCTAGAAATGTATTCAATTGCCTGAAAATAATCATTCTTATAAGGACATCGATTACTAGACAATCGACGTCAACCATGATTTGACTTCTCGGGACCAACCACTCAATGTTATTAAAAATTATGTTCGTGTAACTAGGAGGCGTGCAATCAGATTCCTCAAAATCTAGTGGACTAATAACTCCGAGGAAGAAGCTACATAGGAACGCGAGGATTACATCAATAAGGAGATTCCTGACTTCCACTATGACTGAACCCCCGATTCTCGGGATGAGATTCTTTTAAGGAGAGGAGGTCTGCTGCACCCTCATTTGAGAACCATGATGTAAGGGGGAGAACTCAAAAATGAGGACCAACAAAAACTTTCATGTTGACCCTATTGTTTTTTTGGGTTTGTAACTCCAAATGTGAACCCATATGTGTTCTATGAGAATGAAGAGTGGATTGTTAAGATAATTGTTTCCTTGCCTTCAAAATCACCCAAATAATCCTTCGATGTGATCGCTCTAAAACTAGAAGCAAAAATCCTTTGAATACTCTAAGGAAAAACATGACTTTTTCTTCCTTTTTTATCACCTTCTATAATTATGAATCTCATCTCGAAACCTTGTTTTCTTTGGATGTCATCCATTCCTTAGTTATGGTCTCACTCACCACAATCAAGGAAAATTGTTTGGTTAAGTGAAACCCCTGTTTTCAAGTGTGTTTTCCTGCCTAGCTTATAAACAGGACTTGCGAAAAATAGAGAAAACAGAATTCATCACCTTTTTCTGTCTTGTTTTTAGTACCCAGAACATGTTCTAAAATTAAATAAAAATGGGTTTCTAAAACTATACATCATACTCTCCAATCTCATATATTCAATTTTCAAATTGAAATTCATTTGTTATATTTACCAAGTCCAAACTTTCCAGTTTTTCAAAAAGAATAGCATGAGTTAACTTAAGTTTTTGTATCTTTTGTCAGTTTTTGAACTAAGAACAAATTCGATAAAATTAAGGTTTTTATTTATCAACTCGATCTGAAACCTTGGCAAACCAGTGCACCTCATACCCCTCTACACGCTCGGGCCCCGGATTGCATCTAGATAAGCCCATGAGAGGAGAGCAGCTCGCTGCTAACGATTGTGGCATTAGGCCTGAGGTGTCATCCACTCGGGGAGCTCTCCCATCGTCCGTGCTCCTTCTTCCACGGCTTTGGGCCATTGGTTGCTTGCTCGTGGTGCCACCGAGCTCGCTTCTAGTCTCCAGGTGTTGATCACCACCTGAGGAGTGCACATAACTCGGGCAGGAGCTCAGCTCCATTATTGCCGAACACGCGAGAGATCAAAGTCGTGAAACTCAAGTATAAAACTACCCCATGCCGTTCTGACTCACCACACCACTCCTCACAACTCACTCACTCGATTCTGCAATGCTCAGCTCGTGCCTTTCTCCGTGAGAGCGAGGAGAGTCGCGCTCTCGCGCTCTGTCCGAGAGGAAAGAGAAGACACCGATGTGCCATGTCTCTCTCTCACCGTGCTCCATTTCTTCACCCACATATATCCTTTGCCCTGGCATGTGTTCTTGACATAGTGTCACGATGGTTTTTCTGCTTGAATGGTGCTGTTGAGCTCGATGTCGCCGGATCCTCCATGGTGTGTCTCTGGTCTGTTCGGCGTGCTGTTGCGGCTACTGCTCCATTGACTAATCCTCGACACTCCTCATCATCCTCGACCATGCCTCGCACGCCATGACGCATCCTAGGTGAGCCCCTGCTCTGGATCAGCGTAGCTAGGGTCACCGGCGCCGCTGGTCGCGTTGAGAGGAAGGAGATGAACCTCCATCGTTCATCTCCGGATCAAAGGCCCCCTTTGAATCTAGTCACGCTCTCTTTTGCGTCGTTGGATGCAGATCAATTGAAGTCTTACCAGTTCGCTCGCGCGCAAGTGCGCACTGGGCCGGCCCAACACCGCACACCTAGTCGGACGCCAAACCGTCATGTGGAGCTTTTCCTCTACAGTTTTATTCATTTTTTAAATTCTAGAAAACTACCTAATCACTTTTAATCCAAATAAAATGCTAAAACTTTATATATGGCCCCACCCATTTTTTCGTTGGTACATGCATGTTATCTAAACGAGATGCAAGTGGTATATCTAAGTTTGCACCTCTTGATTATCTATGAAAAATCCCCAAACTCAACCTATTTGAAAGAGAAAACATGGGATAACTTTTGTTTTAGGAATCAAATAGAAGTAAGGTTAATTTATCTGGATAGATCTTGTTGATACCAAACTACAGCAGTTGTCCTCACAAGCACTTGAGTTTCCAATAAAAATGACATGCAAAATAGTACATGACAATAGAGCCACTAATTGATTTTCAAGTTTTTTTTCTATAATGATTTTTTATATGAATCCTTTTGGATATGCTTCTGTATGTTTGGATATATCATATCCTAGATTGGTGTGATTGTTTGAGATGTAGATTATTTTTTACATGCATTACTAGATCTAGTAGTTTTCTGCCATTTAGGATTAATATGTGATTGTTGTTTGATAATTATTTAGATACTTTGTTTTATCTTACTATCAAGTATAGAGGTTGTTTTCAATGTCATACGGATGCTATCTTGTATATCTCCCATGTTAGAATAGATCTTGTTAATGAAACTAGTATGGATTTGCATGCATGTTGTTCTATATGCTTGTTTTCTAGTTTTATAATTATTAGTTATATTCTCCATGTTTGTCTTCATCCCTAGTATGATTCCATTCATGTTTGATATGTTTATGCCTCTTTCATGATGATACTTAGCCACCGGTTGCATGTTCCTTCCATGTATAGAAGTGTATGAGTTGCTACATGACTATAGTAAAGCTTATCTCTACTTTTATATGCATGTGTAGATGTTTCTAGATTGTTTTCTAGTTATTTTGTTCATCCACATTAATGACCAGAGAGTAATTTCACTCTTTATTGCCTTGCATGAGAGTGGTACACCTACTGGACTCATGCCATTTTGTTTGTGGATGCTTAGTATCAAACTATAACATTGTTTGTGAGTTATCTATGCATGTTTGTGTGTTTTAGTGTATCTTAGTGCTAATATTTTTGAGTGTTGTTATTTGAGCAAATTCGTGTTGTATGTGTGATCTAGTAGATTGTGGTTGCCTTTGTGGTGTACTAATTGGGTGTTTTATTTTTACCTTTTACGACGTTAGATAACGAGGAAGTTGTTATCCCGAAGTGGTTTTTTGTAACTCTTGTTTATTTCAAGAGTTTGATCCAGACCAGAGCCAAGGAAATACACTCTAAATGCTTGCTAGTTGTTTACTTATCATTATCTATCATGCATGTTTTACTTCTGAAGTTATACAAAAGTTTGATTCAACACACTATCTATATTATGTATCTAATATGCTATAGCCACTTTATAATCCATGTGTTACCAAGCCCTTTCAACATTTTAGTATCAACACATAAATAATTTAAGTCCCTTAGTGGACATTCTAACTTGATGTTTGTTGGAAAACAAAAGCTTTGGAAAAAACCCGAGGAAAGGTGGGACTTTGTCCGAGGGAGGTTTGTGAAGGCGGAAATGTTTTCAACTTGTTTTCCCAAAAATGACACATAACCTAGTATTTGCCGGACAACCAAGCCGTGTTACCACATTACCTCTATATGGGACCGGGGTCTAACTAAAAGTATGTTGGTGTTAGTCCGTGTCTACCTCAATGTGCTATAGGGGTTAAAGTCCCCTTAAGAGAATTGTCGCTAGGAGGGAGTAGCAGGACATTCAAAGTGTGGGATTAAGTTCACCACCGGTTGCTACAATTGGGTCTCCTGTCATGGCGTTGTGTTGTCAGGGGAAACCGGATCGATACGGCTGACTCACTCGATGTCGGGGAAAACAAACCCAGTTGAAGAGGTAGTCATTTACTAGCACTTGCATAGTGGATAGTTAGGACTAGTTATCTGATGTTCGCATACTGTCGGGGACAGCCGTGGTTGTTCACGACGGATGTACTAGATCTTGTGGATTGTGTACACCTCTAGACTAAACCTATTCAGAATATCCGCGTCCTCGGATATGGACAATTGAATGGCGATGTAGCTAGCATTGTGTCAATGTTTTCAAAAACTAAAACTTGTGGATGGTGTTATACCTGTGAGGTACTTGAAAGAGAATGATCGTACCTTTGAGGTACTGGAGAATGATGGTCTTGTAGTTCTCATCTTTCAAAAAGTTTTGCAAAGAAAAACTTTCTTTTCTTTTTTGCATGTTTTATCAAAATCTTGTGGGTATGCGATATCTACAAGAGAAACTTAATATATCTTTTGAAGTATCTTCTTCAACAAAGAAAAAACAAAACTTGTGCAACCATGATGGGTCTTCAATTCATCATGGTTAGTTAAGCCCTAAGTATAGACTTCCTAACACTTATACCGCATACTTGCATTGTTAAGCTTTCATTTGGGGTGTCTTGCGAGTACAGTCCAACGTACTCATATTGGTTTCGTCCCTGGCTATTGTCTTGGTCTGGCTGTGTGGATCTGTCTGAGGAAGATATCTACGAGGAGGAGTGCTATGACGATCCCGCGAACTAGGCACGGCCTTGGTCAGCAGCCTATGGTGTTAATGCATTGAGATGGGTTCTACTCGTTGTGTTTCCTTTCGCTGAATAAGTTAGTCGTGTATGTGTGGTTTTCGCTAGCCCTGCATGGCAGCTGTCTCAGACTTGGACGGCATACGATTTGTGTAAGACTTTGCTATTCGTGCAATTGATGTGAACTCTGATATACCTTCTGTAAATATGTTGCTCATGACTGTTGATCTAGGATCATGAGTCTATGCATATTGGCGGTCTCGGACATCTAGTTCGGGGGTCTCTGATGCGTGTGAACACACGTTCGTTGGGAGACCCAAGAGGAGGGTATGAAGAGCTAGCAGAGTAGAAAGTTTCCCGAAAAAAGAAACCAAGGTTGAATCGACCAGTAGGAGGAAGGAGTAACTTCAGAAGGTTGATGCAGCTTAGATGGCAGGGCACACTACCGGTTCAACAACAACGTGGAACCTACACAACACAATATAGTCACTTTGCCCCAACGATGCAGTGAGGTTGTCAATCCACCGATTTTCCTGAAAACAAAGAGGTTAAACGTATGGTGTGGAAAATAGTATGAAAACAGTAGCAGCAGTGTGAAAATAGTGGAAGTAGTGTGAAAACAGTAGAAGCAGTGTGTGTATTATTAGTATGAGAAAATGTACCAGGGTCCACAGTTCAATAGTGGTGTCTCTCCGTGAAAGATAAATAACATGTGTGTTGAACAAATATAGATGGACAATTGACACTGGTAGAAATCAGGCCTTTAGTCTTGGTTCGCAAAGGCCATTATTCCCGACCATGCAACCGGGACTAAATATGCGCGACCAAAGCCCCCCCCCCCCCCCGCTTTAGTCGCGCCTCTTACGGACCGGGACTAAAGGCCCGTCCACGTGGGCGCCAGGAGTCCGTCGGGGTGGAGGACCTTTAGTCCCGGTTCTCGTGGCTAACCGGGACTAAAGGCCTCCTCCGCAGGTTTAGGGTTTTAGCCCCTCTAAACCTGGTTTATTTTTAATTTGTTTTGTTTTATTTCTTTTATATTTTATTTTGTGTTCTATTTTAATTTTGATGAAGTTTCTAATCACATATATATTCTACGCTACTATATACATGCATATGAAATTTCAAACAAGAAGAATTTAATAGGAATATATAATATATATTCAATCTCGGGTGACCATATACAACTTCGAACAAGTTTCTAAACACAATTACGATTGATGACCATACATAACTTCGAACAAGTTTCAATCTCGGAGATGCATATAATTTTCATCGTCGTCGGACGTATAGTGTTCTCCTTTAGGATTGATGACATGCCTAATAAAAAATCCTGCTAATTCCTCTTGAATTGGTCGGAAGCGAGCTTCTGGACTAATCTTCCTCCGCAAGGTTTCTCTCAGAGGTTTCTCTCCGGATGTTCTCACAAACATAGTATCCACATAGATTGGTCCCCGGTGGTTGCTTATCCACATTAACTAAGTTTCTAAATTCTAGCTGATGTTTGAATTCACCGACAATTTCTTCTGAGAACCGTCTCCAAACTCTACAGGGCAAAGAAAATTAAATGAACATGGGAGTTATTAGCTACTTCATATTAGGAAATGAACAAAAGATACCGATTGATATAGAGCGCAAATGATTGAAAATAATTACTTTTACAGCATTTTTCTCATGTCGGCCCAACGCTTTGAATCTGAATCCATAGAGTCCATGATAAAAACTTTGGAGGTGTGAAGTTCAATTTTTAGCAGAATCCAGTGGAACCTGCAGACACGTTACATGCACAGTCATGCATAACTCATCGATTAGACATACCATGCATGGAGTAAACAAAAGAGAATGGGAACAAGAGAGAAACACTCACCTAAAATGGTAAGGAAATAGAATATGACTTTTGAGTTGATGCTTTGTAAGAAAATTGTACAAGACTTTCTCCACGTCTTCGGGGTGATTTTGTAACACATATCCATTAACGATTTGTGGGTCAATGAACCCAACATCATGGATGTTTCTTATTTTCTATTCCCAAATCTTCAATCTACATAATAGCGTACGCAACAATATAGTTAGGACAATATATATATATATATATATATATATATATATATAGTGCAGGCAATGAAGAACGAGATGAGGTAGAAATAAATAACTTACAGAACATAGAAACTCAGGATAGATTTGTCGAGCTCGCGCAGATTGAACAGCTGGAACAATTCACTCATATGAACTGTTACAGAGTACCGTTTGGTGTGATGCTGCTCTGTAACATCCGCATAAACATATTCTTTGGTGGCCCATGTGATGAAATTCTTGTACCAACGTATCAGATTTCGCATTGGTGGTGCTAGACTCTTTTCCTGCATAGGCTCGACGAGAGGCCCATTCGGCACATATTGTAATGCTATCTCACCTACTGGCGCATCCTCAATGCCTAACGAGGCACGAAGACTCAAACCCATCTCGGACGAATTTTTCATGGCACTCGCTACTGTCAATCCATTTGTTGCCGCAGCTGCTATGACCGCGGGGTCCTCTTCCGGACGGCTTTCACTATGAGCAGGAGGATCGATTGTTTATTCTGCATTCGAGCTGGTCAACTTGTTTCCCTCTTTTTTTCCTTTCTTCTTTCTCCTCCTTCAATATTTCTGCTTGCCTACGAAGTTCACTTCCATAGTCGTCAGGCATATTCAGCCCGGCTTGGGACGGTGTCGTCAAAAAACCCGTAGCACACTTCTTTGCCTTCGGAGTGTATACTTCCTTGGGCTTAGGATCCTTTAGCGCCTTCTGATGGGCCTTCCATTTCTCATAATCAGCATTCGCTGCCAGTTTGGTTTCAGCTTCACTAAGTTCCCAAGGCCTTGTGAGGATACGCTTCAGTGATGCCTCCGGTACCCGTGTGGTCTTAGGTACATAAGGGTCCGGGTTAATAGTCGAGGAGCGGGTTTCCTTGCTGTCCGCCTGCTTCTGCTTCTTCGCCGGAGGAGGAATGGGGGGGCAGCGGCTGCTTACCCGCCGGAGGAGGCTTGGGGGGCGGCGGCTGCTTACCCGCCGGAGGAGGATTGGGGGGCGGCGGCTGCTTACCCTCCGGAGATTATGGATCGGGGGACGGCGTCGAATGGCGTGAAGGAGGTGTAGGTGAACCACCACCACCACCACCACCACCACCACCACCACCACCACCATCGGAGGGGGATGGACTTGTTAGCCTTGGCGCCTCTCTTGGAAACACTATGTACTTCTTTTTCCATAGAATGAACTGGCGCTTGACATATCCAAGTCTTCTCTCCCCTTCGGGTGTAGCTCTGTCAATCTCCAGGTCATCAAACACTTGGACTATATCTTCCACCGTGACATGAGCATAGCCATATGGAATGGGGTTGTTGTGGTGGAGTGCCCCAGGGGTACAGGGTAAAGCACTGCCGGTAGCTACCTTCGTGGAAATGTTCCCCACGAGATAATGCAGATCACATTCTTTCATCTCCTCTACATCATCCACGGGGTAGTGAGGCTCCGGTGCATGAATCTCGATCATCGGTGCATTAGCACCTCCAGGCGGGGCCTCCGTGGAAGCCACGCTGCTTCTCCGCTGCTGCTGGCTTCCGAGATCTGCTTCATGATCTTCATGCGGCCCTGCAGGCGACGATCTTTCTTTCACAAGTCCATGCACGGTCTGCTTCAACTCACTAAGTTCCTATACAACCTTCGCCAAAAGATCAGCATCCCGGTCCGTCTTTCTCTTACGGCTTCTGTAACAATATGGGTCATTGTCCTGGGAAAACCATGCTTTCCACGGAATTCTGCCTTTGCCTCGTACATGTCCTCCGTGTTCATCATTCCCGAGGGCTTTTGTCAGTGCGTCTTTCTCTCTGTTGAACGTGATCAAGCCCTCTTGAGCTTGGGTCATTGCGTCAATAAGGGCTTGGGTGGGAGCAAATGTTTTTTGCCGATGAACACACGCCCCTGTCTCCGTTCTAGCGATCCCCCATGCCCGTACCACCAGATTTTGGCTATTTTGTCCCATCCCTCTGTACCTACAGGGATTCCTCACACCCTCAGGCCCTCCTCCATCTTCCTCCACTTAGGCGCCGAAAGGCGGTATCCTCCTGGCCCCATAACATGATGGTACTGTTTCTTATCAGCATTACCCTTATTTTTTTTCGATTTTTCCTTAAAATGCTCCGTTTTCTTTTGCCTCACAAATTCTGGCCAATCATCTTTCAGTTTCTCATGTT
Organism: Alopecurus myosuroides; assembly: GCA_028641055.1. Taxonomy (NCBI): domain Eukaryota; kingdom Viridiplantae; phylum Streptophyta; class Magnoliopsida; order Poales; family Poaceae; genus Alopecurus; species Alopecurus myosuroides. The sequence continues at coordinate 26,645,800 of CM054058.1, forward strand.
GTCCTTTGAAATCCGGAGTCTTTCCCTTGTTGACATATTCACATGTTAAATTTTTCTTGAAGTTTCGCAATGCTTCGGCCATCTTCTGAAGAGCGAACTCTTTGACTAGCCTCCTCCTCTCACGTCCACCCAGAACCTCGTTACCGAATTCATCGACTTTGTTGTATTCTAGAGGTAGAATGAAATGTACCATAAGCTTTCTCCAACAATCCTTTTTCGTTCTCTTGTCGACAAAACTGAAACCAAGACGTGCCTTCTTTGGCTCCTTCCATTCCTGGACGGTGATCGGGATGTTGTCTCTAAGAACGACTCTGCATTGGTTGATAAACTTTGTGGTGTGCTGTAGGGGCTTGCCGGTTTCACCGACTAATTCGATGGTATATGTTTCTCCTTCTTTCATCGCCTTGGATTTGCCACGCTTTGTCGTACTCAATCCGGCCGTGGGCTAAAATAAGAAAGAGAGTCGCGCGCGTTAATGCATATGTATTCACATTTCAGTAAGTTTGTATCACGAGAGGCTCAATATATATACATACCTCGCCGGAGGTGGTTGGTCTTTGCAATTCGAGATCGTCGTTTGTCGACGGTTGACCTCCGTCGACAATGTCTGTTCCTTCACCTTATTGATCATCGACAATGTCTGTTCCACCGTCAAGGTTCAGAAAAGAAGAGACTACATCCTCTTCTTGCTCATCTTCTGCGCCCGACACATAAGAAATCTCATTGTTTATGATGCCCATTATATAACCTTCAGCCTCCGGATCGCTAAGCGCCAAGGCTCTATTGTCCGCCATATGTCACTCCTGAAGACAGGCATGTAGTAAAAATTAATTAAGTATAAAGGAGACTTACAAATATTGTCGTAGAAGGCTGGATCACCCTCCGGGTCTCGGTCTACCGATAACGAACAACATAAAACAGAAGGAAAACATTCAATACATGGTAACCGTGCAATGCGCAATATGTATGCATGATAAAACAATGCAAAGGATGTAAGCCCTAGGAGGGAAAACAAATTGCTAAGGTTTTGGGTGGAAGAACGATGACCACCGGAGGGGGAAACCATACTTTAGAGGTGTGTCCAAGATTAGTTGCTCAAATGACTTGGATAACCCCATAGCTAGGTTGCATTTGCTTTCCTGGTCATTTTGGTATATTACACTTAATATTCTGAATTTATTGAATTAAAACTTATTTTCATTATTTTAATGAATTTAATTCAAATTCAAATATGGTCTCATTTTGAACTTTGTCAAACATGGTTGAAAATGATATAAACAGATAGGTTACATTTTTCTGAACATTTTGCATATTTTTTCCATAATTTTTGGAATTATAAATTAAAAGTTATTTAATTTAGAAGATTTAATTATTTTCTATAATTCCATATACAGTGGGCCCCACGTTTCATGATGACGTCATTTAAAAAGAAACCCTGGCCAACACATGGCCAGGTGACGTCATGATGTCGTCACCCTGGCGTCACACGGTGGCCGGCGGTGGCAGATTCGGTCGCCGGTGGCGATTCCGGCCACCACGGGACACGTGGTTGGTGTCCTTGGAACCGTCTCGATGAAATCTACCTCTACATGGCGGCGCCGCACTCGGAATGTCGACGACGGCGAGCCGCCGTGAAGTAAATGCGGCGGGGCGCTCGGGTCTCCGGAGAACTTGTCGAATTCAGCCACGGGGGATTGAACGGAGACGATGGGGAGGAGGCAGGGACGAGGAGCGCCGACGAGGAACATCGGGCGGATGTCGTGGCGGCGGCGGGAGGACGGTCACGGAGGGCACGGACGAGGAGCGGCGACGGGAACGGACGAGGAGCGGCGGGATGACGGGCGCAGGGGCGGCGGGCACCTACCGGAGACAAGGGCGGCGCGTCCTCTGAGTCTCCGCGGGGGGAATCGGCGACGGTGGCGCGGAGAAGACGAGCAGTGCGGCACGGAGAAGACAAGTGTTTGGTCCTTAGAAATATTTCGGGGAGCGGGAATATATAGGGACACCAACCGCGACTAAAGGTCCCCTCCGGGTACCATCCGCAGGCCTTTAGTCGTGGTTGGTATCCTCAACCGGGACTAAAGGGGTACCTTTAGTCGCGGTTGAAGTCCCCAACCGGGACTAAAGGTATTTTCGCGGCGTTTCCCGTTCCCGCGCGGAAAGAGCCTTTAGTCGCGGTTTGTGTCACGAACTGCGACTAAAGATACTTCTTCAAATTGTTTTCGTTTTAAAATCTTAAAAATACAAATAATTTATGAGAAAATTCAGAAAAATAAAACTAATTCATTTTAAAATCTTAAAAATACAAATAATATATAAAAAAATTCAGAAAAATAAAACTAATTCATTTTAAAATCTTAAAATACAAATAATATATCAAAAAATTCAGAAAAATAAAACTACTTCATTTTAAAATTTTAAAATACAAATAATATATCAAAAAATTAAGAAAAATAAAACTAATTCATTTTAAAATCTTAAAAATACAAATAATATATCAGAAAATTCAGAAAAATAAAACTACTTCATTTCTTGCCGCCTCCTATCTTCCCGCCTCTTGTCTCTGGTTCGGGTTAATTTCGTTGGGAAACGGGTCGTCCCTTTAGTCCTGGCATGTTTTACCAACCGGGATGAAATTGTTAGAGTGTTGTTCCCACCAATCAGAAAAATTCACACGCATCTTGGATATATATATAGATAAAAAAGACAGTACATAATGGCAAGAGTGGATCTAAACCTAAACGGAGAGCATAGATGATCTACATAATGGCAAGACCGTGGATCTGATATTTGCTAGTCATACTCCTGCCTAGGCCTATAGTACTCCGACTCATAGTCGTCGTGGTCGCCGCCGTCGTCGTCACTATCGTCGGACGGTGCTCTGCACTCCCTCGGAGGGTCACGACTCCAGGACTGGGCGTGAGGGTAGCGCAGGCGGGGGTTAACGCCAGCCCTGATGTAGTTCATGACGCTCTGAAGAGTCCGTCTGCCGCCCCACCACAGCCGACGACCGGCCTCGTTGAAGTTCGAAGGAGGCGGGCCGTTCTCCTTGTACCTGGCGAGCGCACTCTCACGCTGATTAATGAAGAACGCGTCCCAAGTAGGGCGGTAGTCAGGATTCCAACTAGGATTCCTCCGTTGCTCCGGCGTGAGCTCGTGGTAGGAGTTGTTCGTGATGGCCGCCCGACGCGCCACACCTTGAGGAAGAGGAGGTACCCGCACTCCTCCGCCTCTCAGCATCCAACCGGCGGGAACGCTGTACCGGGCGGGCAGGGGTAGTTTGAGGCGGAAAGTGCCTCCGCCTGGAAGAATGTTAGAGTGGGTACGGTAGAAGCCATGAGAGAGTGGTGAGTTTATATGTGTTTATGCCAATGGTGTGGCAATGCATACATTTATATAGCGATAAGAAAACAAATTCCTTTAGTCCTGGCCTATTTTACCAACCGGGACGAAATGGTTCGAGTTTCGTTGGGAAACGGATCATCCCTTTAGTCCCGGCCTATTTTACCAACCGGGACAAAATGCTTAGGGTTTCGTTTCGACCAATCAGATAGAATCACACGGATCGTGTGTTTCTTTCAAGCGCTTGTGAGTCGTTGGATCCGGGGTGTGTTTCTTTCCAGCTGTTGTGAGCCGCTCGATCAGGGCTACGGTGTGTTTCTTTCGAGCTGTTGTGAGCCGTTGGATCAGGGTATTTCTTAACCGTTGGATCAAAACCCTAGCACAACACTTTGTGAGCCAGAGGACCCTATATATAGCCCACCTTCATACACCGGTCAGTTCATCGACCAAATACAAAACATCCGGATTCGCCATCATACGTCATGCCGTGTATTTTGTATGCATATATGCACCCAGTAGCCACGGTGGGGTTGTATGATGGCGATACTGATTGTTTTGTTCTACATCCCCCTTTAAGGTTTCATACATCATATATTCAGTTCATCGAGAAAATATAAAACATCCGAATTCGCCATCATACGTCCTGCCGTGCATTTGGTATGCATATATGCACCTAGTAGCCACGGTAGGGCTGTATGATGGCGATACCGATTGGTTTGTTCTACACCCCCCCTTTAAGGTTTGCCCCAAAACACATCATAGATAATATAATTCACATGATCCATTCAACAAAGTTTGGTACAATAAATTATTACACATCAATTCTTCCCTTGTGTCCCTGCTTTCTTACGATTGTGCCGTATCCATGGAGCATCCTCATCATTTAACTTAATGCTTGGGTCAGTGTTCACTTTGAAGGGCGGAATTTCAGCAAACATATTATAATATTCTGACATGTCTGTCTTGTCCTCCACTCCCACGATGTTTCTTTTCCCTGAAAGAACAATGTGGCCCTTTGGATCATCGCATGATGTACTGATCGTTTCTTATCTTTCCGTTTCCTCGGTTTGCTACTCATGTCCTTCAAATAGAAAACCTGAGCGACATCTTTGGCTAGGAAGAATGGTTCGTGAAGGTAACCAAGATTGTTGAAATCCACCATTGTCATTCCGTATTGCTCGTCCACCTTTACCCCACCTCTTGTTAGCTTGAACCATTTGCACCAGAAAAAAGGGACCTTAAAGGAGGGTCCATAGTCAAGTTCCCATATCTCCTCTATGTAACCATAATATGTGACCTTTTGCCCATTCTCGGTTGCTGCATCAAAGCGGACACCACTGGTTTGGTTGGTGCTCTTTTTATCTTTGGAGATCGTGTAAAATGTATTCCCATTAATCTCGTACCCTTGGAAAGTTGTTAAAGTCGAAGATGGTGTCTTGGCAAACATGTACAGCTGATCCCCAACATCATTGTCATTCATTGAATGTTTTCGCAACCAACTGCCCAAAGTCTCCATATGGGCCTTTCTAATCCAGGATTCAGGCTTCCCCGGGTTGTCCGAGCGTAAAATATTCTTGTGTTGCTCGAAGTACGGAGCCACCAAGCTCGAATTTGCAGAAATGTGTGGGGTGCTTCAGTGATAGAATGATCGTCCATACATATCGTTGATTTCCTTCCGATCGTGCCTTTTCCACTTAGTCTCCCCTCGTGCCGCGATTAAGGAATACCAATCGGCTTAAGGTCAGGAACATAGTCAATACAGAACTCAATTACCTCCTCATTTCCATAGCCCTTTACGATGCTTCCTTCTGGCCTAGCACGGTTACGAACATATTTCTTTAATACTCCCATGAACCTCTCAAAGGGGAACATATTGTGTAGAAATACAGGACCGAGAATGGAAATCTCTTAGACTAGGTGGAGCAAAAGGTGCGTCATAACATTGAAGAAGGATGGTGGGAACACCAACTCGAAACTGACAAGACATTGGACCACATCGTTCTGTAACCGTGGTAGATCTTCTGGACTGATTACCTTCTGAGACATTGCATTGAGGAATGCACATAGCTTCACAATGGCTACTCGAACATTTTCCGGTAGGATCCCCCTCAAAGCAATCGGAAGCAATTGCGTCATAATCACGTGGCAGTCATGAGACTTCAGGTTTTGGAACTTTTTGTCCGCCATGTTTATTATTCGCTTTATATTCGACGAGAATCCAGACGGGACCTTCATACTGCTCAGGCATTCAAAAAAATGACCTTCTCTTCTTTGGTAAGAGCGTAGCTGGCACGACCTTGAAACCATTCCAGATGCCGGTCATCTGGTACTTTCAAAAGTTGTTGGTCCTGCCGTGCTTCCTTTGTATTATTTGTCTTCCCATACACGCCCAAGAAGCTTAGCAGGTTCACGCAAATATTCTTTGTAACATGCATCACGTCGACTGCAGAGCGGACATCTAGGACTTTCCAATACTGTAGCTCCGAAAATATCGATTTCTTCTTCCACATGGGTGCATGCCCGTCAACTCCCAGCGGAACTGATTGTCCGCCAGGACCCTTTCCAAAGATGACTTTCAAATCCTTGACCATATCAAATATCTCAGCACCAGAACGTTCCGCAGGCTTCGGCCGGTGATCTGCCTTGCCGTTGAAATGCTTGCCTTTCTTTCTTACGTTATGATTTCGGGGAAGAATCGACGATGACCCAGGTACACAGTTCTTCCTACAATTATCCAAAAATACCACTTTCAATCTCTCTGTAAGCAGTGCGTAGGCATGCTTTGTATCCCTTAATTGTCTGTCCCGAAAGGTTACTGAGAGGAGGCCAATCGTGAATGGTTACAAAAGCAACGCTCGGTAGGGTCAAACTTCCTCTTCTTTCTGCTCATCCCACACACGTACACCAGGTCTGCCCCACAACTGTAAAAGTTCATCAACTAATGGCCTTAGGTACACATCGATGTCGTTGCCGGGTTGCTTCGGACCTTGGATGAGCACTGGCATCATAATGAACTTCCGCTTCATGCACAACCAAGGAGGAAGGTTGTAGATGCATAGAGTCACGGGCCAGGTGCTATGGATGGAGCTCTGCTCGCCAAAAGGATTCATGCCATCAGTACTTAGACCAAATCTTATGTTCCTTGCGTCAGCTGCAAAATCTTTGAAATCTCTATCGATCTTTCTCCATTGCGTTCCATCAGCGGGGTGTCTCAACTCCGCGTCGGACTTACGGTCCTCTTTGTGCCATCGCAACAACTTGGCATGCTCTTTGTTTCTGAACAGACGTTTCAACCGTGGTATTATAGAAGAATACCACATCACCTTGGCGGGAACCCTCTTCCTAGCTTTCTCGCCCTCAACATCGTCACCAGGGTCATCGCCTCTGATCTTATAACGCAATGTAGTGCATACATGGCATTCATTCAAATTCTGGTATTCACCGCGGTAGAGGATGCAGTCGTTAATGCATGCATGTATCTTCAGAACCTCTAAACCTAGAGGGCAGACAACCTTCTTTGCTTCGTACGTACAGGCGGGCAACTCGTTATTCTTTGGAAACATATTCTTCAACATTTTCAGCAAATTTTCAAATGATGAGTCAGCTACACCTTCCCGTGCCTTCCATTTGAGCAAATCCAGTGTGCAGCCCGGCTTTTTCATACTATTGTCGCATCCTGGGTACAACGACTTCCTGTGATCCTCTAACATGCGATCCAAATTCTCCCTCTCCTTGTCAGTTTCGCAGCGTCTCTGTGGATCAGCAATGGTCCGACCAAGATCATCATCGGGCTCATCATGTGCCTCTTCTTCACCTTCACCTAACCCTTCCCCACCTTCAGCATCATCCTCCATGAAAGTATCACCGAAAGCCTCATGATAGTTTTCATCGATATCATCCCCTTCTTCATCTTCTTCCATTCTAACCCCTCTTTCTCCATGCTTGGTCCAACAATTATAGCTTGGCATGAAACCGTGCCAAAGCAGGTGCATGTGAACGTCTCTTGAGGAGGAGTAACCCTTCTGATTCTTACATTCAACACATGGACAGATAATAAAACCTTGGTGCTTGTTCGCATTTGCCACTACGAGGAAATGTTTCAAACCCGTAGTGAACTCGCCGGAGAGTCGGTTACCGTACATCCATTGCCGATTCATCTGCATTATTATTATATAAAGTATATAATTAACCATCATGCATTTGTTAAACTAACTAGCTAGAAATAATACAAATCATGAAAGGTTCAAGTTGCTAACCGCGATCGCGGAGGAAAAATAAATGACAAATCTCAAGTGTGGATCGGACACTTCATATCATGTGTGTTTCATGCTCTCGGGCATTTCATCGAACACCTTGTGTGCATAGGAGGACCCAAAAGCAAACCCACCACCCCCTTGTGAATATTGTGAATAGAAGAGACACCAAATGTGGCTAAGTGCAGCGAGCTGAGTCCTATATAGGGATGGTCTTTTAGTCCCGGTTGGCCTGGACAACCGCGACTAAAGGCCTTCGGGCCAGACTGAGGACCTTTAGTGCCGGTTGGCCAGGCCAACCGCGAGTAAAGCCCCTCCCATCCTCCAGCTGTAGACCGAGCGTGCTGGGCCCAGACAGTTGGTCGCGGCTCTCCTCCCGAACCGCGACTACAGACCCCTTTGGTCGCGGTTCGATTATTTTGGGGACTAATGGGGGCGTATAGAAGGCCTATTTTCTACCAGTGTGACAGAAATGAAGGCCGCGCCATAGTACATATGCAAGACATAAATATTACTGTGTGATTCATGCGGGCATTAGAACAAGATACATAGACCGTCATCCAACTACATCTACGACTAATAATCCACCCTCCGAATATCATCCAAAAAAATGTTGGGTATTAAGTTGCAAGCAATAGATAATCGCAGTAAGCTAAGTGTGCTATGTAAGCAATGTAAACAAAGTAAACACCGTTGTTTTCTCCCTAATGGAAACAACACATCCTCCATCCGTAACATTTCTGTCACTTGAGCACAGATGCAAAGGAGGCATGAACCCACTATCGATCATAAATAGTCCCTCTTGGAGTTACTAGCATCTACTTGGGCAGAGCATCTACTAATAACGGAGAGCATGCAAGATCATAAATAACATATGCATGAAGATATCATGATTGATTCATAATCAGAAGACATAGAATTCAACATTCATTGGATCCCAGCAAACACAACATGTAGCATTACATGTTGTTGATCTCGATCATGTGAGGCAACTCACGAGATCTAAACATGAGGCATAAAGTGGAGGAGAAAACCATCTAGCTACTGATATGGACCCGTAGTCCAGAGATGAACTACTCACGCATCACTTCAGAGGAGGGCACGGTGGTGTAGACCCCTCCGGTGATGAATTTCCCTCCTTGCAGGGTGCCGGAATGAGCTCTGGAACCATCCCTATCACCGGATGACGATGATGCGATGGCAGAGGGTGCCCGAGGGGCCCACACCACCCCCAGGCGCGGCCAGGGGGCGCCGCCCTATGGTGTGGCCCCTCTTCGGGTCTCTTCGGGACTCCATGGAATCTTCGGGAATTCTAAGACTTTCGGGCTTCGAATTTTCCAATCTCGAGAATATATCCAGAACAACTTTTGTGAAACTAAAACCAGCGGAAAACAGGAAACTGGCTCTATGACATCTTGTCAATAGGTTAGTACCGAAAATCAATAAAAAATTACATTAAGTGTATATCAATTATGTAGGAAATAACATGAAAACAACATGGAACATCAGAAATTAAGCATACGTTTATGACGTTTAAGTCCCCACATATATTTTCTAGCACATCTTCTCCAATAAATCTCTGTGAGCTATCCAAGCACGCTTGTGGTTTTGACTTCTGAAAAGTAACTTTTCATAGAGACACAGAGGGGCTGGGAATTTCCCTCAGCCTGGCATAGAGTTGCTATGATAAAACATCCTAGGGAATCGCTAAAAGCTCAAACGAGTATCTGTTCTTAGATAAATAAGGACATCGGCCCTTCGCATCATTGGCAGGGGTAACTAGATCAAGTGTATTATGTTCATATCAGCTCCAGTAGAAAATAAGGGCATACTTCATAAGAAAATGGATCCATAAAACAATCCATCTCACAAGCATGCAACCAATTGTTGCTGGGCAGAAATCCAATGGAAAATTACCTCAACACAACAAGTATAAATTCAGTTGCCTCAATATTTAGTAATTACAGAGAAAAGGGAAAATAGGGTATTGATGCATGTAAGATGCATACACGAACTTTGCATGTTATTACTTGTTTTTCCTACATATTAGCAACTTATATTCACGTTTTATAATGATTTGGGGGATTTTCTGAACAATTCCCCTTCTATTGGTTCTAACCCTGTTTTTCCAGAAAACGTACTTTCTAGTGTTTCAGACTTTCCGGGAGCTTCGGGACTCGAAAAAGGGCAAGGAAAAAGAGCACGGTTCAGAATTTTCGAGACGAAGACCATGGGCCAAAGTAGAGGGCCAAAAGGCAACCTGGTGGAAAATAGGACCCTCCGCGCGGCCAGATTCCTTGGCCGCGTGTAGGGCCCCCTTTTTGCCCCCGTGGCTCCGATGCCGTCGATTTTTCTTCTCCCGAGTGTCTCGTGACCTAAAAATGACTATATAAAGGGTCCCCTGGCCTTTTCGAGAAGGAGGCGGCGCCGAGAGATGAAACCACGAAACAGAGAGACAGAAGGCTGCCGCCGGAGAAGATCGGAGAGGGGAAACGCCGCCGGGATCACCCCCGGAGGGCTCCACCCCCCTCCGGCGTGTTCATCATCAACATCTACAGAAAGATCAGCTCCATCTCTCCACTGTAATCTCTTGGCAAACATGATATATGATGCAATACTATATTCCCTTGATGTATTGTGTCTCCCCGTCTATGTTTGAGTAGTGAATTGTTCTTGGCAATGGTGAAATAGTTCGTTGATTGGTTGCATACAAGTTTGTTATCTTCTATGATTGTCTTTATGTACAATATATGAGTGCACGCATATGTTGGGGAATGCATGTAAGGTGATCACCGGTAGCATAATGGAGTGGTGGTGACTTGGGAGTGACAATAACCTGAGATCGAGCCACGAAGTTAAGTTATTGGGGGATATATATATAGGGGACCTTAGAACGTAAGGCTATGGTGGGACTTTATGTCTTAATCAATCTTGTGCAGTCATTTACTTGGCCACATGATCCATCATAAGGGGTTGTAGATCATTTACTTGACTATACCTATTCATGGCTCCTTCCTAGAAGAAACAACTAAGACTAAAACATGTGCTTCACTAATTGTGACAACCTATTGCATTGCACTTGCTCCCTTGAGATACTTGACATATTTGCTGCTTGCTACTTGTGAAACTTGCTTAGAAACTTGCTTTAGGATTACTTGCATTTTAAACTTGCTTCACTAGTTACTAGACAAACCACACTCCACGTCACTTGCTTTTAATTAGTTAGTTCCTTTTAGTCAAACATATTGCTTTGCATAAACAGCCATATAAGAGGGTTATAGGGCTTTAGAGAATATATAGCGTACCTTCAGCTCCTCGTGGGTTCGACACTCAAATACTTATCGATAGGTACTACAATTGATCTCCTGCACTTGGGAGTCATCAAGCACTTTTCTGGCGCCATTGTCGGGGAGCGTTGTGCTAAGCTTTTATTCTTGTTTGCATTGCATACTAACATATAAACCTAAAACACAAAAAAAATTATAAAATGTAAAACAACCAAACAATTTTAGAACTGTATAATATCTACCTTGAATTAGGACATGAAGTGTTTGAGGAGAAACTGAAAAATTATTTGCACAACAATCATATTTGTGGTAGTACTAATTCTTTGAACACCTTTATTGCTAAGGAAAACCTTGAGCTTGGGGAAGTTTGTCTTGATGAATATGATATTTTTAGTCCCCCTACTATTGAGGATAAAAATGATATACTTGCTGATTCTATGGAAAGTTTTAAGCTTGGGGAAGTTGGTTTTGATGAGCAGGATATTTCTAGTTCCCCAAGCTTGGAGGAGAAAATTCACTTTGATGATACTATGCCTCCTATATATGATGATTGCAATGAAAATTATGAATGTTTAACTCCCACTATCACTAATGAGGATTTTACTTATGTGGAGAGTAGTGATTCTTTTATGCATGTGGCTCATGATAAGAATGTTTTATGTGATATTCATATTGTTGAATCTATTCATAATGCCACTCAAAATTATTACGAGAGAGGGAAACATGGTTACACATATTTCAACAATATTAAGTTTCCCCTCTTTATGCTGAAAGTATTGAAGTTGCACTTGATCTACCTTTCTATGCTTTCTATTATGTGCTTCTTTTATTTGTTTCGTTACAAAATGCCAATGCATAGGAAAGGGGTTAGACTTAAAAATAAATTGTTTAATATTTTTTGGTGTGTTCCTTATGCTTTAATTTCCTATTCGGTTTGAGCACACATTTATGTCTTTTCAACATGTAAAATACCTTTACCTACTGTTATCTATCATTCAGTTTAAGATTTTCATTTTATAAAATTTTTGGGAAAGTAAATGAGAAGGATGAGTAATGGAGAAGTTGGGGTCGACCTTGAACATGTGTTGTTCATGCCAATGAAACCATTGCAAAGTCTCTATCATTAAAACTTTTTCCAAAGCTAAAAACAATAACAATATTAGTTCACTACTTTAACATCACCATTCTGTCTTATTTCTCATCTTAAATGGCAAGAATAATCTTATATGAGAGATAGGATTAAACAATAGTAATTAGCTGTCAAGAAAACAGATTCGTAAACTTCACTGCGAAAAATGTTTAAAATCACAGAAGTGGAATTTTGACCTGGTAATTTACGACAGTAATATTTAGTTTTCACTACATATTACATTAGTTTTAAGTTTTCTGATTTGAGCAACTTAAGTGCCTCTAAAAATTCACTCTTTACGGGCTGTTCAGTTTTTGGCAGATTATGTCTTTATTTTGCATTGCTCTCATTACTTGTGTTTTGTGTGGTTCTTTTGATCAAGGAGCAATGCACAACTGTAGTAAAAGTAGTTAATATTTAGAATAAACTCATGATGTGTCTTTGTTGTAACTATGTGGATTTTATTTATGGAGGCACTAACCCCTCTAATCAAGTTTTATGTTGAGATTTGTGTAAGAAGAATTTTTCAGGAGGAAGAGTTGAGTGAGATGAACAAAGATCAAGAGGGACAACCAATCAATAGTGGGGATGTACCCCTGGGCTAACCCTACATGTATCAAATAAGTACAAGAATTCAAGCTTGGGGATGTCGAGCCACCTCACTCCAACCATCATGATGTTAAGTAAGAAAAGCCTAGCTATACGGCTATCAACAAAGCGCTTTACGGGAGGCAACCCGGTTGTTCTTAGTTAGTTTTTCCTAGTTTGCTCTTGCTGTAACAAGAGAATTAGTCTTTGGTTTAGTTTCTGGAGTTTTCAATAAAGTGTCAAGTTTCACCCATTTGGATTTAAAAGTTGCTATCCTAATGCTTGGAATTTCTGTTTCAGCACGATTCTGCTCACCGTATGATTTTTCATTTTTTATCTGTAAGTCGGATTGAGCTATTTTTTTAGTATGTTCTGCAACTTTTCGTACTCTGTAAGCACAAAAGATGGATTAATTTTTTGATGATTCTAGCTTAGGGAAAACGTTCGTTTTGCTGCTATTGCTTTTCTGGACAGATTTTGCCTTCTTTTGTTGGATGCACTCTTTGGGTTTGGGACTTGAATTTCCTTGATCTTTTAGAGCTAGAGAGTGAACATACAACATTATGAAACTTATTTTCTATCTTATGGATCATTTGTTTTGGAATTTTGTGCAGCATGCATACGTTTTGTTTGTCCTTGCTAATCTCACCCTACAGAAAAAGAATGGGAGAAACATGTTTTGTAATGTTTTTTTCACAGGGAATAGAGGAGCTGCGCCAAGAGAGATCCAAGAGTGGTGAAAAACACAAGCTTGGGATGTGGTGAACACCCCCCTGGAGCAACTCTCTTTTGGTTAGCACACGTCTACTTTCTGTTTTTCTAAGCAAAGCATTTATCGCAGAAACTTGAAGCGTCTAGTTTTTATTTTTATTTTTGTTTTGATAAGACCACACCCATAATTTTATATGAGATTGAGCTACTGGAGTTTGGGGTTGGAATGTATTGGATGCTAGTATTATGACTTGGAATAGGGATGCCATGGTTGATTTGAAGAGCTACATATGTTTGCATGATTTATAGGCTGTTGATGTGTAGAAATTTCCAATAATGTTGTCTTGAGCTATTTCTTATTCATGTCCTTGATGTTAATTGATGGTTTATTTAGTTTTTCATGAAATTAGTAGTTCTATGGACATATGCATGCATAGTAGCTGGTCAACTATCTCTCTCTTGCTAGCCAAAAATTTAAAAATTCCAACAAGTAAAAACTTGTTTCCAACACTCCTTAGCCAAGTATTTCCAGTGATTCCACCGTATCTTCCCATTAGCTTGATTGCTATTCCGAGTATGTTCACCATGTTATTGTGTTATTTATGTTTTAAATTAAGATATTAACTTTATTAATTGTCATATGTTGAACTTGGGATAGGACTCTCACGAACTTTTGAAGGCACACTTTACTCTTTATGCAGCTAATAAACATGACCCAATGATGGGAGCCACAAGTTTTGCGTTTGACAAGTGTGTGGTTGGGAGCTAGCTATAAACGTGTATCACCGGAAAGCTTTCAACATTGCACAAAAATTTACATTTGGTTGATATCATGTACTTTTGTTTTTGGACTCCTGCCATGCCGAAATGAAATAGAGGAATAGTAAGTTTTGATGAGTAAGTATCTATATGACTAGAGAAACGCATTGGTCCGCTAACCCAAGCCATGCTTTATCTTTGTGGAAATTCACTTACAGCTTGAGTGACTCTACAACACATCCTACAATAAAATAAGAAGCTATGCATAATAGTGAATGAAAATAAAAAGGATGATGAGTCTACTCCGTTTGTTTGTCTTGTCATTGTGACATGGGCTTGTTTCCATGTCATGGGGCAAGAGGTACCTCTTCGCGGTTCTCTATGATGTCAGTAATACTTATTATGATTGTACAAAGCTTATTAGGAATCTTAAGTTGAGTAATCATGGAGTAAGTTTTCACACTCACGGGACATGAGGCTTTCAACCACCTTGTCATTCACATTACTTCAACATTCACCATTTAAGATGCTAGTGATAAAGGGGCAATGAGAGTCCTAGATCAATGGATACCACATTTCAATTAGTAAATTTAGTTGAATAATTTAGAGGCTAAATAAGACTTGATCATGTTTTACCTCTAATCAATTTTTCTCAAAAGTGTCCACCATATTTTGTATTTTCTATTATGCTATTCTTTGACCAATATAGGATTTTATTTTTCATTTTGTGTATGCATTTGGTCCATAGTGCTTTTATTTCATTATACATTTTGTGAACTTTCATGAAGCATCTTTGCTTGCATATTTGATATTTCTTACAACATGAATTGTATATTGCTACTCATTTCTAGTATTAATCATTTGATTATATGTAGCATGAATAATCCTCCTTGATATCCCATGATTGTTTCAATATGCAAAGTCCATGTTAGTTTTATCACCTTCATACTCGAGGACGGGCATGGGTTGAGCTTGGGGATGTTGATGCATGTAAAATGCATACATGAACTTTGCATGTTATTACTTGTTTTTCCTACATATTAGCAACTAACATTCATGTTTTATAATGATTTGGGGGATTTTCTGAACAATCCCCCTTCTTTTGGTTCTAACCCTGTTTTTTCAGAAAACGTACTTTTTAGTGTTTCAGACTTTCCGGGAGCTTCGGGACTCCAAAAAGGGCAAGGCCAAAGAGCACGGTTCAGAATTTTCGAGACAAAGACCATGGGACAAAGTAGAGGGCCAAAAGGCCAACCAGGTGGAAAAGAGGACCCTCCATGCAGCCAGATTCCTTGGCCGCGTGTGGGGCCCCTTTTTGCCCCGGTGGCTCCGATCCCGTCGATCTTTCTTCTCCCGAGTGTCTCGTGACCTAAAAACGACTATATAAAGGGTCCCCTGGCCTTTTCGAGAAAGAGGCGGCGCCGAGAGACGAAACCACGAAACAGAGAGACAGAAGGCTATCGCCGGAGAAGATCGGAGGGGGGAAATGCCGCCGGGATCAGCCCCGGAGGGCTCCACCTCCCTCCGGCGTGTTCATCATCAACATCTAAAGCAAGATCAGCTCCATCGCTCCACTCTAATATCTTGGCAAACACGATGTATGATGCAATACTATATTCCCTTGATGTATTATGTCTCCCCGTCTATGTTTGAGTAGTGAATTGTTCTTGGCAATGGTGAAATGGTTCGTTGATTGGTTGCATACAAGTTTGTTATGTTCTATGATTATCTTTATGTACAATATATGAGTGCACGCATATGTTGGGGAATGCATGTAAGGTGATCACCGGTAGCATAATGGAGTGGTGGTGACTTGGGAGTGACAGTAACCTGAGACCGAGCCACAAAGTTATGTTATTGGGGGGTATATATAGGGGACCTTAGAACATAAGGCTATGGTGGGACTTTATGTCTTAATCAATCTTGTGCAGTCATTTACTTGGCCACATGATCCATCATAAGGGGTTGTAGATCATTTACTTGACTATACCTATTCATGGCTCCTTCCTAGAAGAAAGAACTAAGACTAAGGGTGTGTTTGGTTGAGCTGTGGATTCCGAAAAAGCTGATGTAAACTGTGAACTTTGAGAAACCTGTTGTGAGCTAAGAACTGTGGATTCTCTCAAAGTTGTTTGGTTGTAACAACTGTGAACTGTGGGTTTTGTTTAAAATGTTCGTAATACCTCTAACACATGTTTATATACCAGTTTATCAGAAAATGTCGATATATGCACTAATTGATATGTAAATTACCATTTTGAGACATATTTTTAAATTTTTGTAATGTAGAATATTTATAGATAATATAAATATAATGTGATGTCCCAAATTATTACAAAATACTTATGGATCACTCAAAAAAAAAACTTGGTTCACATGATATTGTCCTCGCCTGGTATAAATATTCTATTCATCTCTTGCCATAAGCAAAACATCGGCTATCCTACTACGAATATCGTTTATTGATTCCTCATTTTTCCCTTCTAGAACGTCATACCCTTGTGTGTTGTGTGTTGAACGTGCCGCTTCAGGTAGATATTCCTCATCTTGATCACACTTATCAAACTCCTCATCACGCAAAGGAATTCAATCACTTGATTAGATTAACAATTTTGATGAAAAGTATACCAGCTCAAGCCCAAATTGTAAAACAAACTATTCTTTTTTTTTAACAATTCACCGCATTACAGTACTAACATATCTTTGCTGACATAAGCATATTAGCTAACAAAAAAAAGGAAAAAATTTGCGTGAGATTTATTGGCGTGGATCAAAACTACACAACCGACGGTACACGGTGTAGAAAGCTAGATCTATTATCACCAACGAGAGGCATGTTGGAAGAACAAGCTAGTCCCGGGACACACGTAAATACATACTACAAGCAAGCACCTTGATGAAATCGATCTGCTGCTAGCTTTGCATGCACGTACCCAATCTGCTGCTAGCTTTGCATGTACGATACGATGCAATACGTAAGAATACGTTAGTGAGAGAGCAGAGATTGAACGCTCGACGGGATATCTACGTCTTGTCGCGAGGCGGCGAGTGGCGGCGTCGATGGGGGACTGGACAGAGAAACACGAGCGGGAAGCACCTTTGCCGCCGGCCGGAGGGCCGAAGGACGGGTAGCGAGGGACAACAGAGGAGGGGCAGCTGAACCCTAGCTGCCACGTACGTGTGCCTGTTGTGATAGAAAGGAGAAGGAGCAGGATGTTTCCCTCGCGAGGGTGGAAGAATAGAACGAATCGGTACAACTTATCCGATGGCAGTGGGTAATTAAAGGCAAACTTGGATTTCTAACGCGATGGAAGCTGGTCTAGACCCGCTACGGGATTCCACAGGAAAACGCAGCTGCGTTTGGAGAATTCGGGGTGGTAAAAATACTCGTTTGGTTGAGATTCTGTGTTGCCACCGCAGAAGTTGGTCTCGGAAGCCCAACCAAACGCACCCTAAAACATGTGCTTCACTAATTGTGACAACCACACGAACGAAATACTTATTGCTAGAACACTTGCTTCCTTGAGATATTTGAGATATTTGCTGCTTGCTACTTATGAAACTTGCTTAGAAACTTGCTTTAGAAACTTGATTTAGGATTACTTGCATTTTAAAGTTGTTTCACTAGTTACTAGACAAACCACACTCCACGTCATTTGCTTTTAATTAGTTAGTTCCTTTTAGTCAAACTTATTGCTTTGCATAAACAACCATATAAGAGTGTTATAGGGCTTTAGAGACTAGATAGTTTACCTTCAGCTCCTCGTGGGTTCGACACTCAAATACTTATCGAAAGGTACTACAATTGATCTCCTGCACTTGGGAGTCATGAGGTATCTTTACAGTTAACAAGAAAACCATGGGGAGGAGTGGCAGATCCACTTGATAAATTTCTAGAGTAACACACACCATGTACCATGAAGAACATAAGAATATAGTTGTCATGCTAAAACATCCTAGGGAATTGCTAAAAGCTCAAGCAAGTATCTTTCTTAGATGAATAATTAAGGGCCTCTACTTTTTGCATCATTGGAAGGGGCAACTAGATCAAGTGTATTATGTTGTTATCAGAACAATTAGCAAATAGGGGCATAAAACATAAGAAAATGGATCCATAAAAGAATCTAGCTCGCAAGATTCAGTAATTTCCATAGTAGCACACACTGTCATAAGTATCTGGATAAATTTGCAGTTAAGAAGAACACACATGGGAGCAAATAGGGTATCTTTCGAGAGTAGCAGATAGGGTATCTTTCCAGTTATAAAGAACACCCAGGGGAGGAGCGACACATCCTCAGGATATATTTCCAGAGTAGGATACACTGTCATAAGTATCATAGAAACACCATGATAGTGTTTAGATACATTTTGTTCACGGGTTATTCTTGAAGCTACGTTATGGCAGCAATTAAGGAACATACCAGATATAGCACTAGTAAGCCCATCTATCTAGCACATGGGGGTAGTTCTATGTTCAAATAGGCAACAAGCAAGAAGTACCCTAGCAGAGTGATCCACAAACTCACAGCACACACCATAACCACTACAGGGAGAGTTTATCAGTTCATCAGGCATGAGCACAGGCTCGAAGGCCTTGCTTCAGAACTGGTACAGAGTGGCAGAGGAGAGAGTTGCAGAGGATGGGTCACAGGAGGCACTCACCAGTGATCACCATAATGGTCATGGACCATGCGGCGTATCAGCGGCGATGGAGAAATTGCGGCGCCCTGGTTGCTCCTAGAGGATGTCTTGACAACATCCGTAGCGCCACCGTTGCAGCAGCAGCACAACACGATCACCAGGAGCGTGGGGGGAGCCACCGGGACATCCTGTAGCGGCGGGGCATCAGGTATGGCAGGCGACCATGGGCCCCGGCTTGTTGGCCGGACACACCGGCTCCGCTTGTCCAGCCGTTCGTCTGTGGCGCCACGACTACCCGATGCCGCACCGCTGCCGCCGCCATAGAGGACGAAGAAATTACTTTCTTGTATGTGTAGATGGGATCCTGGGCGGCTAGGGTTTGTGGTTGGGCTGCAAATTGATGGCTCGTCGCCATGAAAAATTGGGAGAGGAGGGTGTGTCGGGACAGGGGTCCAAGGCGCGAGGGACACCGGAATCAGCCTACAACGGAGGGGATCATGAGAGGGAGGCAACGTTGAGAACGGAGGGGTCTCATTGTTCTGTCTATGTGTGTGTGTGTGCGTGAGCGAGGATGGTGGAGGTGGTCGCCAGACGGGCCTGGTATACTGGGAGATGCATCTCCACCGCGCGATTAATTGTACGGTAATAAAATACCCCAGGTGCACACACATCTTCGTGCGCAGGCAGTAATGAAATACCCCCGGCACATCACATACACAAGCGCCCGCGGTAGCTCGTGCCCCTCCAACTGGTCCGTGCAACATGTTACCGCGGACGCATAAGGATGTGGTGCGCCAGTAGTAGTGAAATAGCACCAGCGCACCATATATTTGGTTCATGAGTGGTAGTTAGCACCTGCGCGTCATATATTGTGTGCGCCGGCTGTAGTGCATGCCGCTATAAACATTTGTCTTGCAGTGAAACATGAGTAAACACGAAATGCGTGCCACCGCACATGAATATGTAAAAACCATACGAGTATTGATCGATAACTACGTGTTTACAAAAAGTATAATACTTAAACAAATTCTCTTATGTTAGTTTTTCGGATTTTGGAACATCACAAAGAGATTAAGTATACATTTTCAATAAATACATCGTTAGATATTTATAGATACACAAATCCTTATTTCACTAAAGCATTCAACGAGTTTGAACTTCGGGTTTACACTTCACATATCACACAACATGAAGACAAAAATTCACCAGCAAAACATCGGAAACCTAAGCATTGTGTCTTTTAGTATACAACCATTCATCCATAGCGAGGACGAAGTACCACATATGAATCCACAAGGCCGTCATGTTGATAAATTGCAAATAATGGGCAACACCTAATTTGTTAAAGACAATATCATTTCGGCAATTCCAAATTTCCCAATGACAAACTGACATGCCTATACGTCTATCAGTTTTTACCTTTTTAGTATTTTTTAATCAATTATAATAATCCAAAACATATTCGCAATACTGGTAGGAGGTGTTATGCTAAACGTCAAGTAAACTAGTTTCCAAATACTGGAGAGTCAGCCGCCATCGCCTCCTAGATCCGGTCATTCCTACCGCTGGCGCTTACCCTGGCTGGTTTGAAATGAATTAGGGTGCTTCCACGCTCTATATAGCTGTATGTTAGGTTTTAAATGTAGATTTCTCTTTGATGCTGAGTTTTCTGATGTGCATTATGGTGTCATGCCTCCAAGTATCGGCTGGTAGATGCAGCCAAGCCACGTCTACTAGACGGTGATGCTTTGCTCGCCTCCTGCACCACCGGAATCCGGACAGATGCCGACGGCCGGCGGCCCTCGGGCAAGGCCATTTCCCCCTCGGCGTACACCTCTCTCGGTGTAGCTACGTTGGCCGTCTGCGTAGCGTTTCCCGTCGGTGTAGGCTTCGATGGGACCCACTGCTGTCAGAAACGGAATCCGTTCGACGGATTATAGACGTCGACGGCCAGGATCCCCACTCGGCGTATTGAAGGCCACGTGGAGGCTCCTGCGGGCCTAGTCCAAAGGCTACGCCGACGGTCCCCACTCAGCGTAGGGGTCCATACGCCGACGGCCTCCCCTCGGCGTAGGCACGCAATTATTTTTTTAAAAAAAATTCAAATTTTTTATAATTTTTTCCTGCATTTTTTATTTCACTTATTTAACCACTTAATCACACTATAGTCACATTTATCTTTATCTTTAACCATTTTTAATTATAATCTAAATTACTCGTTTCTACTAACACTTCCCGATCGGTCACCCATCATGAGATTGCTCTAGGCTACCTAGAAACAACGGATGTGTTGTTGACAATATTATCCAATAAATCATGTTAATATTAACCCTTGGACCATCATGTCACACTATTTAATTTTGTGAATTCAAACAATTATTTAAATAATAAATAATAATAAATTTGAATTCAAACAATCTTTAATTTAAATAATAATTAATATTTTTACCTTTTCTATTTAATATTGAAAAATTCATATATAAAATTTGACAAATAATATATCTATATCGATTAGAAAAATGAGAGAAGTTCAAATATGAAATCCATATAATATTTTCCATCATATATAAGACTTTTTTTTCCTTTTCATTGTAAAAAAACCATTTTCCATTTTCCCAGTGTAAAAAATCGGTTTTTTTGTGAAGGACCTACCAGAAATATGTTCCAAAAATTGATAGCTATAATTTTTGAAAATACTAGAACATGTTATATGCACAAATAACCAATTTGTTTCATATGAAAAGATTTCCATCCACATCTTTTGAAAATCACAAGTTTCTGCCGATTCCGTTGGAAACTAGTCAAATTTGAACTAGAGGTACCTCATAGTTTGCTCATGATTTTTGGAAAAAAATCATTTTTAGGTATACAAATACATATTTCATCATAGATACACCAAGAGTTTCTAAATATTCAACCCCTAGATACAAACAGTCATGCCCGCCGCCTTGACTTTTTCCTTAAATAGGCTTAGAAAATTCCAAAAAAATCAAAACAACCCAAAATGATGCAAGACCTTCACGTGATGTCATTATATAGGTAATAGTATTCACCAAAAAAAATAAACTTGGAATACGACAGTTGTGTTGGATATGTGTTCACAAAAATAAGTTATCTCCTCCGAACATTCCAGGTATTCGGGCCAAATGACTTGTGTTATAGTCATATCCATGGCATAATTTGTTTAAATGTTTTCATATTCCACACACAAATGCATCTTGGAAGCACGGACAATGTTGACGGAGGAAGTTTTCCATTTCATTGAAGAAAAAAACCATTTTCCATTTTCCGAGTGTAAAAAATGGTTTTTTTTGTGAAGGACCTACCACAAATATGTTGCAAAACTTGAGAGCTATAATTTTTTAAAAATACTAGACCATGTTATATGCACAAATAACCAATTTGTTTCATATGAAAATTTTTCCATCCACCTATTTTGAAAAGCACTAGTTTGTGCCGATTCCGTATGAAACTAGTGAAATTTGAACTACAGTTACCTCATAGTTTGCTCATGATTTTTGGAAAAAAACATTTTTAGCTACACAAATACCTATTTCATCATAGATATACCAGGAATTTCTCAATAGGAACAAAAAACACATGCTTGCTGGAGAAGCACCGGACTTATACGAATACACGCGGTAATAGCGTCGAATGGGGTAGCAATGTGGAACTAGTTGCTTGGATGTGTTTGTCTAGGCCATAGGAACACAAAACACAAAGATAGAACCCAACTCTTTGGAAGATTCCCGACGTTTTGTCCGATACGGGGGTTTCAGCCTATAAGCGCATGTAAACTCCGTAGAGAGAAGTGGATGTCGGTGAAGCGGGTCACACCCCGGAGTGCAATATTATCCATCCAAAACAAACAACACACCTATACTAACATGGTATGGCACAACCTAATTTGTGCCAGGATCCGGACGCTGTGGAGCCACCCTCCGGTGAAACCCTAGACCCGCTGGAGAAATACCAGACTTATACGAACACACGTGGTAACGACGTCGAATGTGGGTAGCAATGTGGAACTAGTAAGCATAAAAACAATGGCATGGAAAAACTCTTTGGGAGATTCCCTC
The DNA here is from genome assembly GCA_028641055.1 of Alopecurus myosuroides. Lineage (NCBI taxonomy): Eukaryota > Viridiplantae > Streptophyta > Magnoliopsida > Poales > Poaceae > Alopecurus > Alopecurus myosuroides. The sequence continues at coordinate 26,668,589 of CM054058.1, forward strand.
CCATTTGACCGCTACAGGAATTTCTAGGCGTGTTGTGAGAACAATAAACCGCGAAACTCCCGCTCCGGGTATATCGCAATGAATCTTCTTGAATTCTGGGGCCACACTTGTGACGCCCCGAGATCGGGCACTATGCAGATTTCAGCATTTCCGCCAAAATCCACATAATAACCGATTCCAGGTTGCCACTTGTGATAACATTACAACAGTTCACGAATAATCCACAACAACAACAGAGGGGGTATATACAAGACGACTCAAATGAGTCAAGGATACAACTGATACAATACAAAGATCCAAATAACAGCGGAAGAAACAACATAGCGTCCGACTACGGACAAGATACAAATTGGACTAAGAGTCCTGAAGATAACCGATGGCGTCCAATCCCTGCCCAGGCCAAGACGGAGGGATTCCCAAGCTAACGTCGTCAGACTTCAAACCTTTTGACTGCAATGTGGAATATGCAGCCACGAAAAGGATTCGTGGGTCAGTACGGTTAAGTACTGGCAAGTGGATAACCCATACTCACAAGATACCATCGTAACCGATCATCACAAGGTACAAATACTTTGGGTACAACGGAAAGGAAGGGATTATTGCAAAGAGGCGCCAGCGGCTGCACTAACTAACTACAGGGACTCGCTACAACATCCGGCTAAAAGAAAGGGGTAAGATAGCGTATTATAACCAACTACAACTACTCACCAAACAATACCCATCCAATGTTACCCCCTACTAAGGAAGCAACCCAAGGAAACTCACACGGTTGATTAGGGTGACATTCATTTTTATGGTGGAGGTAATCTATATTACTAGTCAAGTTATCATCGTTAAGTGTAAGTTGTCTGAGTACTTGTTAGCCAGCACTTTCACCAAGTCATCCATAACCGCGAACAACACGGCTTCTCGAGAAGATTTAACCCTGCAGGGATGCACCAATTTGGCCGTACACGTAAGAATAACCCGCCAGACGGGGGATCAACCCACCAAGCGAGGTACTCAACACAACCCAACTCTTCTTCGCATCAAGCCCAAAGAACCATGTGCTGTGCGTGCGCGGCTAATCGAGCCCCCACGAAGAAAAGGGGGACCCTCATAGCACTCTAAGACCACGCCGCCCTAAATGCCGACTACAAAAGTTCCACCCTGGCGCCAAGGGCTCGCCCCTGAATATGCATGCATCAAATGGAAAGCCCGAACTAAGTGTGGCGATTTGGACGAGATGCGAATCGAATCAGAATTGCGGGGGGCGCCCATACTCGCTTCCCACATGTGGTTAGTGCGCTCATCATGGATCAATGGACAAGACCCTTTTCCTAATTAGGGTCGACACTAGCAGGCCTCAAAACCACGCCGTGCCTCCTGCCGGTGCCTTATCATCAAATTATTATTACCCAAAACATTAACATGTTGTTGATTGAATTGAAACCCAGCTATCAACTAAACAGGTGATAAGACGGACAACAAGACTCGAGCGCAAACAACACTAAGCATGCAACTACGACACGAGGGCCAACAAGGTAAACAAACAACAGTTAATAGGAAGTGGAAGGAAGGCTATATCATGGCTGCAAGGTAAACATATGATAGGATCGAGACACAAGCATCAAATCGTAAGGCTAGCATAAGAACAACGGAAAGAATCGGTAACAAGTGATGAAAGGCAGACATAGGCAGCAAGTGAGTATACTTTCCTGGAATCCAGCAAGTAGAGGTACATCCGAAGAACTTGTCGTTGCTCACATCATCTCAACGTCCTATCCGCGAAGAAGCAACAAACTAGAACAAACACCGGATGCAACAATTACTACTACGGCAAAAGATCCAGCATGATCAAGATATGGATGCATGACAAGCTTAAGGATGCATCGAGGATAAACTAGTTGACATGGTAAACATATTTAAATGGGCCCATATGCAATTTGGATTGCATATGGAAAAGCCCATGAATTAATGTTGAATTAAATGATCTACAAATAACCATCATGTGAAAGTTGATTAGAATGATGCATGAATGATGAAAACAATAAGAAAACAACAATAGCTTCAATTTGAAAAGGTGTTTACCAAGTTTGGAATTTTATTTATTAAGTTATGAAATTTGGCTTGTTAAGTGGGTTACACAAACATTTCTTGTTTTCACCCATTTTAATTGTTCAAAACAGATAACAAAATTTATATTTGGAAAGAACACAAAATTTTAGATGGAATACATATTTCATTTGTTGAATTTGGATTTTAGATGAGCAAGTTAGGAATTTGGCAATTTTAAATGCATTAATTAAGAAATAGTTGTTTTCAGCAATTTAATTTATTCAAAATAGAAAACAAAGTTTATATTTGGAAAGCTTATTCAATTTTGCATGGAAAACATATTTTACATGTTGGAATTGGATTTGAATTGCAATTTAAAAGGGTTTAATTAAAGCATTGAATGCACCACTTTTAATTAGGAAAAACAGTAAACAAATTGTATTGAAAAGGTTGAAAACATGTAGCAAATGTTTCACTGAACATTTTGAGCTATTAAACATAATTTTTGGGTTATTATTGAATTTATTATGCAATTTTTCATAAGCATTCTTATTCTGCCCCTTTTAGTAAACAGAGGGAAACATGATCAAATTTAATTCAATTGTGACCAAATAAAATACCAATGTGTAGAGTTTGTTAAGAAAAATTTTTAGAGCCCAAGTTTGCTTAAATTGGATGAACAAAACTAAAGTTATGAAATTCCAAAGTTTCAACTTTTAATTGCATTTTCAGTATTTAATTATTTAGTGCAAAAATTATTACAGAAACATATTGCAATTTTGTTACTAATGGAAAGAGCACAAGATTTTGAATCCACAGAAACTTGAATCGTTGAATTTGGAGCAATATTCAATTTTATATTGATTTTACAAATAAGGTTTCAGATCTGCTTTTTCTGAAATTCGAGAGAAAAAAGGAAAAGGCTGAGAAAAAGGGGGTGGCTTTGTGCCTTGGGGGGGGGGGGATCGAACCCAGGACTGCTGGGCATGCGCGCACGGTGTGTTACCAACTGGGCTGGTCGCTCGGTTTGATTAGGTACAGATAGTGTTCGTTTTGAGGTAGCATGTGCGGGTGGAGGACTGACGAAAACTGAATCGGATCCAGTTAACTGCACGCGAGGAACGATCGACGGCGAACTGCCGCTGCGGCTGCTGCTGTGGCCGGCGTGGGCGCGCAAGGGGGGCGTGTGGCCGTGTGCTTGCGGATGGCGATGGGAGAGAGGGGAGAGAGGAGAGGGGCGAGAGCTCACCCGGGGGCCTGTCGTCGCCGAACAGAGGAGGAAGGCGGCGAGCTCGCTGTGGCAAAACGGGGAGGAACTCGTCGCCGGCGTGCTCGCTGCGGTTCACCTCCGGCCGCGCCGCCTTCACCAAAACCGCAGCCCACACCTCCACGATTCCATTCCCGGCGAGATGGAGGGCCGAGGGTGCCCGTGGTGGCCGCGCCATGGCCCGCAACTTTCGGCCATGGAGGCTCCTTCAAGGTTTAGAGAAAGGAAAATAAACAGAGGAGGGAGGGAGGAAGAAGAAGGTGGCGGCTAGGAGGAGGAGAGGGAGTGGCCTAGGGTTAGGGTTGGAGGGGAAGGAGGGGGAAGAGGGGCAACTATAAGGGGGAGGAGAGGGGAGCAGGTGCACATGGGGGGGAGCTCGCTTTCCACCTGCTCTGTACGGACAGAGGTAGGGGAAAGGTGAGAGCGGGCTGGCTCGTGGGGTGTGTGGTGGGCTGGCCCAATTGGGCTGGCCTGCCCTCCCTTTTGGTTTTTTTTGTTTCTTTTTCTTTTGTTTCTCTTCTTTTTTTTGTAGGAAAGAAAAGAAGAGAAATAGAAATAGGTTTTTAGGGTTTTATTTTATGCAATAATTTTTATTGAATTACCAAACAGTCAAGTCAAAGCATGTTAACATTAATTTCAAAAATTTGAAATGTCAATTTGATTTGAAATTCAAATTAGGGTTTTAATAAAAGGAATTTATTTAACCAAGCAAATATTAATTCCAATCCAATTTTTATTGAAAACAATTTGAGTGTGAAACAATAGTGCATTGTTTGAATTTTCTTAAATTGGTTTGAAAGTTTTAATTGGTTTGAAAACAAGTGCAAGGCATATGATGCATGATGCTATGTGATGCAAAAGAAAAAAAAACAACAAGCAATTCTACTTGGAAAAACCCCGGGTGTTACAACACTTGTCTTACATGTTTCGATAACCTATCCATGCATAAAACAATGAATGGTCTACTATTCTACCTCCTTCCGATGCCCGTCTATGGGGTTACATGATGCAGTCGCAAGTTCCAGGTTTCCCAAAAGAGGGGCACCTACGGGGTCTCGGGATCCGTACAAATCCATTTATATTTTTAATATTAATTAATTTTTAGGTATATCATATAATAAGTATGTTAATTATTTATTTTAGATTAATGTTTTGTACGTAGGGTCGCGTCCGGCAGATTTCACCGTGTTATTTCATGGGCGCGGGTGGCGGGATACTCACATTCGGAGGTATACAACCACTCCTATTAACTTAGAAATTATAAATATATTAAAATCATATAGGGAAACAAAAATACTATATTAAATGTAGACACATTTTTTCGACACGAGTGGGATTTTTTCCAGCCGACGCCCCCACCCCTCGACGTAGCCTATGGCACAACACCGACGGCCCCCCTCGGCGTCTTAGCCCTGTAACGGGGGGGGGGGCACGTTCGAATTCCGTTCTGTCCAAAAGCTACGTCGACGGGGTAACCAAAGCCGACGGTGGCCGTCGGGGAACGGTAGTTACGCCGAGGGGAACACACGCCGACGGCCAGGTGCGCGGCCGATCCTACCTACCACCCTACGCCGAGGGTTCCGATACTTGGCCGTCGGCGTCTTGGCCGGCCCTCGTCATTTATTGGCTCTCCCATAGTGCTGGTGGAGCTCTGCTCGTCTGGGCTGCATATAGAAGGTAGGGGCGTTGCGTCTTCCTTCCCACATAAGGCTAGAGGTCAGCGGAAACTAGCCTGTAGCGGTGGGAGCTGGTGATGCCTCTTCCTCTAGCCAGCAAATGGCGGCAAGGGCAGAAGAGGTGCTGGGGGTCTTCTTCTTCCTTTGTAGGGTGGTGGTTTGAGTTTGTCATGCAGTTTAAAGCATCACACGCAGGGGCCTTGATTTCCGTTATGATCTTTGGCCGTTTTGGAGGCCTTTCTTCAACGTTCGTGTTGGAGGCCCGTTGGACCCTACGCTGGAGCTCGGAAACTTGTTGTCGTCAAATGGTTCGTCCCCGGAGACTACGCGCTAGCCAACGGAATTGTTCATCGCCGGGGGAGAGTTTCCGAGCATTCCTCGCTCTGATCTCGATGTCCTATGCACCTGGAGGAGGAGGCCGAGTATCTGATTGCTTTTTATCTTATAGTCCTGGGGTGTTATTTGTAATTGCAAAGGCCTTATCTTCAAATGTTAGGTTCTTTCGTGCGAGTGTTGTAAAGGGCATCTTTGCAAATTTGAACACCCCGTGTGTTCCGTCATAATGCAGCTCTAGGGTCTTTGTTGCCCCATCCCTTCTTGAAAAAAAAACCAGTATCCCAATATTCTTTTTCGATGGATCTTTTAGTTTTCAAAGATATATTCGTAAAAAACGTGTACGTCCATTTAACAATGCACATATAAAGATTTGAATGAGAACAGACCTGAGGTTTTTGGAGTGAATGGTGTGGCTCCAATATGTAAAGTACATATATATTAATGGTCGATATAATTTGTTTTGTATTAAATTGGTAAAATAGATTAAGTTTTAGAAGGTGTTTGAAATCACCTTTTTTCTCAAACCTCGGGCCATGTTTTAAGAGAAAATTTAAAATAAATAATTGAATTAATAAAAATGTTAATATTAAAAACTTAATTTATATTTAAAAATAACGGTGCAAAATTCTACATTTATTTACAAACATAGTATATTCGAATTTTGTGATTTTCTACTAGTCACTGGTGTGATATGTTTCTTATTTGTTTTTCACTCAATATTTTTCTCATATGTTTCTTATTTGTTTTTTCACTCAACTTATTTTCTGCTGTGATCCCACAAATCTGCGGGAGTAGGGATGGGAGGGCATAGTTGTTATCTTTCTGGTTTCATACATAAAAATAAAAGTAGAGACTTGTTATGTTGGAAAGAACAGAGACACTATGGGAGGCCAATCGATGACCCGCTGGGTGAATGACCTCCTCGATCCAGCGTCCCAGCCCTCCTCCACCAACGTTGTGATTGGAAACAGTTGAGGTCCAAACGAAGTTTTTCAAGGCAATCACCAGATCGAATCCGAGTGCTGCGAGGCAAGTTTTGAATCTAGTGTTTTAACAATCATGGATCGCCGCATGATGTATGCAAAAGGTAAGATTTGGTAGCACATTGCGCCCGTTTGTCTGGATGCATTGTGTACCAGTTGAGTGCACCCAGACGGATACGGCGGTAGTGGCGGAAGAAAGCTTGAAGAATTGAGGATTGGAAGACGGAATACAGAAACACGGCGCCAAGATCGGTCTATGCTCGACCGTTGAAGCATGATGTATGCATGATGCAAGGTTGATACGCTACGTGATCGGAAGATGAGATATGTTGGCGTGGCGCTGTACGTCCTGCTGTGTGACTCCAATGAGTACGTGATTCATCTTGGAATGATGGTAGCATTGCTATAGGTGCATCCATGAGGCAAGATTGATAGCTGGCTGTAGATCCGCATGCCTGGTGAGCGGAGACCAACCGGCTGAGTGCATCTAGTCGAATACGGCGGCAGCAAGCCGTGAGAATACGGTAGATTGCATGGTACTCACTCCGTTCCATATTAGAGACTCCCGCCTAGATGTATTTATACATATTTTAGTATTAGATATATCTGTTTGAGAATCATCTAATATGGAAATGAGGGAGTAATTTTTAGCTAGATCAACCTGAAGGGGTACGGGATTTACTTCCCACGTTTGTGTGCAACAAAGACGTACCCAATATAGACCAGGGACTACACGATTACCTAGACTGCTACATGATACTATTATGTATGTAATTTTAGATCTGTTTATCTCAACCATTATAAACTAAATCAACGGATGATATATTGTAAGCAGTTGAGGTCCAAACGAGGTTTTTCAAGGCAATCACCAGATCGACTCCTCTGCTTCCTCATCCACCATGGAAGGCAATCACGAGAGGAAACCGCCAATCTGCCCCGAAGTGGTTCGAGAGAACACGAATTGATTCGATACGGACACGATTCATTGCGGGCGTGGATGTGCTGCCTGGAAGGCCAACGTGGATGTGCGGATGAAAACCAGTTCCAGTACAAGCTTATAGTCGTAAAGAAGACATCATTAGAGTAGTAATAAGCATGAAAGGCTGATCATTGACAAGCAAATAGCGATCGAATATTTTCATAGAGCAACGATAACAGATCCAAGGACATGATTATCTAGGTAAAGCGAGCCAGAAAGTAGTAAACTAACAGAAGCAAACTGAAGACAAATACTATATTTCTAGTTAACGTGCATAGCATTCATGCATGAATTGCATTGCGTTCACTCGTCATCGTCGCCTTGCAGGGAGACAAGCGCGTCGGCCGCAGACCTCTCCCTTGCCGACACGTTCCTGTAGAGCAGCTGTACGTCCATCGTCCGGCCATGGGGACGATCGTCCTCGTCGGTTGAGGGTCCACGGTGGCGACCGGGGCCGGGGACGGTGACCCGTACATCGCCTTCGATTTCGTCAGCCTCCGGCCTTGGAGCCGCTCGGACTTGGACGTTGTACTCGTATTGGCCAGACATTGTTGATGATTGCCTCGCTATTGCTGCACACGTTGGCATTGCGCACGCACACCCTCGTGTATATATACACGTGCGTGCATGCATTTTTGGAATGCATGGTTGTTTCTGGAAGCTGACTGCAACGTTTGCTTCAAGGTCTACTCCCTCGCAAGGTATGGTAATAAATACTGAGACATAAGGCATGCATCGCCTAATCGATCTCAACTAGATCGATCTCTGACTTCTTTCTTACCACATGTGTGTACTACAATTTCCTTGATTACACTACAAGAACAGCAATATGGCAATGTTTTGTCGCCTGCAGGTTCCAAATGTTCTACGAGACTACGACCTTACCTTGTACTACTGCAGTAGAAAGGACTAGACCGAGTATATATACACGTGCGTGCACGCATTTTTTGGAATGCATGGTTGCTTCAAGGTCTAGTCCATGATATAGTTGTAACTAGATCGGACTCGACTTCTTTCTTGCCACATGTGTGTACTACAATTTCCTTGCACTAGTGGAAACAACCCCTCTCGTCCAGGGTGCCGGGGGGCAGCTGTCCCGGTTGCAACCAAATCCGGGACAAATGCCCTGCATTGGTCCCGGTTCGTGCGCCCGGGGCAACAGGAATCGCCTGGGCGCATTGGTCCCGGTTCGTGGGGGGCATATCGGTCCCGGCTCGTGCCACGGACCGGGACCAATGCCTAGCCATAGGCCACGTGGCACGCGCATGACCTGTTGTCCCGGTTCAGTCCACGAACCGGGACCAATGCCCCCTTCCCCTATATATACTGCCCCAGCCCCCCCCCCCCTCCTTCCATCTTTTTTTTTTTGCTTGGAGGTGTGAGAGAGTGTGGTGTTAGTGTGTTTTTTTTACTATGCACACGAGGTGTTCGACGAAATTCCCGAGACGCACACAAGCTCACTGAAAATGGTATCTTCGACCGAGGTTAACAAATTATCTTTTTCATCTGTAACTAATACATAAAAAAGTATTATTTGTCGATGTACTGTGGTCATCTCTGTATTAATATGTATTTTGATAAACTTAATTATATGATGCAGATGGATGCACGGCAGCGATGGATGTACGGTGACCGACGCACCTCTGAGTATATGGCAGGCCTGAATGCATTTCTTGCTGTAGCTCAGGCGAACAAAGATAATGGCTTCATGTGTTGCCCATGTGTTGATTGTCGGAACGTCAGAGAACATTCTTCCGAAAGAATCCTTCACGGCCATCTACTTCGGAGAGGTTTCATGCCCAGCTATAATTGCTGGACCAAGCATGGAGAAAGAGGGGTTGTGATGGAAGACGATGAAGAAGAAGAAGAAGATCCTTTGTTCCCTGAATACGACGATACTGCAATGGAAGAGAATGCAGAAGAAGGAGGTGATCAAGAACAGGCATCAGAAGAGCCCGATGATGATCTTGGCCGAGTTATTGCTGATGCAAGGGAAGACTGTGAAAATAAATTGGAGAGGTTGAAGCTGGACAACATGTTACAGGATCACAAAAAATTGTTATACCCAAATTGCGAAGATGGTAGCACAAAGCTCGGTACCACACTGGAGTTGCTGAAATGGAAGGCACAAAACGGTGTGACTGACAAGGCATTTGAGAGTTTACTTCAACTAATGAAGCCAAAACTTCCAAAGGATAACGAATTGCCTGAGAGTACGTACGAAGCAAAGAAAGCTCTCTGCCCTCTAGGATTAGATGTGCAGAAGATACATGCATGCATTAATGACTGCATTCTCTTCCGCGGTGAGAAGTACGAGAATTTGGATGAATGTCCGATATGCACTTCACTGCGGTATAAGATCAGAGCAGATGATCCTGGTGATGTTGACGGCGAGCCCCCCCGTAAGAGGGTTCCTGCTAAGGTGATGTGGTATGCTCCTATAATACCACGGCTGAAACGTCTGTTTAGAAACAAAGAGCATGCTAGGTTGTTGCGATGGCACAAAGAAGACCGTAAGAAAGATGGAAAGTTGAGGCACCCCGCCGATGGATCGCAGTGGAGAAAGATCGAGAGAGACTTTCCAGACTTTGCAGGAGAGGCGAGAAACTTATGGTTTGGTCTAAGTACATATGCCTTTAATCCTTTTGGGGAGCAGAGCTCCAGTCATAGCACTTGGCCTGTAACTCTATGTATGTACAACCTTCCTCCTTGGTTGTGCATGAAGCGCAAGTTCATTATGATGCCAGTTCTCATCCAAGGCCAGAGGCAACCTGGCAACGACATTGATGTGTATCTAAGGCCATTAGTGGAAGAACTCTTAGAACTGTGGGGCAAACCAGGTGTACGTGTGTGGGATGAGAACGAACAAAAGCCATTTGACCTACGGGCGTTGCTTTTCGTGACCATCAATGATTGGCCAGCTCTTAGTAACATTTCCGGTCATACAAACAAGGGATACAATGCATGCACACACTGTTTAGATAAGACTGACAGTGTTTTTTTGGATAAATGTAAAAAGGTTGTATACCTGGGGCATCGTAGATTTCTTCCGATCAAGCACCCCTTAAGGAAAAAAGGAGGGAAGCATTTCAGAGGTGAGGTAGATAACCGAAAGAAGCCTGAGCTCCGTAGTGGTAATGATATATTCGATATGGTCAAGGACCTAGAAGTAATCTTTGGTAAGGCTGCTGGCAGCCAACCAGTTCCGTACGGCCCTGATAAGCGGGCACCCATGTGGAAGAAGAAATCTATATTTTGGGAGCTACCCTATTGGAAAGTTTTAGATGTCCGGTCTTCGATCGACGTGATGCACGTGACAAAGAATCTATGTGTCAATCTGCTATGCTTCCTGGGCGTGTATGGGAAGTCAAAAGATACGCCTGAAGCACGGGAGGACCAGCAACGTATGAAAGACCCAAGCAACAAGCACACAGATACAGGGCGCCATTCCTTAAGCAGCTACGCTCTTACTAAAGCTGAGAAGGAAATATTCTTTGAAGTCCTTTACAGTATCAAGGTTCCGTCTGGCTTCTCGTCGAATATAAAGGGGATAATAAACATGGCAGAGATAAAATTCCAAAACCTGAAGTCTCATGACTGCCACGTGATTATGACGCAATTGCTTCCGATTGCATTGAGGGGGCTTCTACCGGAAAATGTTCGAGTACCCATTGTGAAGCTATGTGCATTCATGAACGCAATATCTCAGAAGGTAATCGATCCAGAAATTCTGACAAGATTACAGAGGGATGTGGTCCAATGTCTTGTTAGTTTTGAGTTGGTGTTCCCACCATCCTTCTTCAATATTATGACTCATCTCCTTGTTCACCTATGTGAAGAGATTCATATTCTCGGTCCGGTCTTTCTACACAATATGTTCCCCTTTGAGAGGTTCATGGGAGTCTTGAAGAAATATGTTCATAACCGTGCTTGGCCAGAAGGAAGCATCTCGAAGGGCTATGGAACAGAGGAGGTCATTGGGTTCTGTGTTGACTTTATTCCTGACCTTAAGACAATTGGTGTTCCTGAATCGCGGCATGAGGGGAGACTGAGGGGAAAAGGAACGCTGGGAAAGAAAACAATGATACCTAGGGACGGGCATTCTTTGACCAAAGCACACTACACAGTTCTACAAAATTCTATGTTCATGGCTACGTATGTCGAGGAACACAAGAATATTGTACGGTCTGCAAACCCGGGGAAGGATGACTCATGGATTAAACGCGAACACATGGAGACTTTCGGAAGTTGGTTGCAAACACGTCTTATAAATGACACCACTGTTGAAGATCAGCTATACATGTTGGCAGGGTCACCATCTTCGACTATTGGGAGTTTTCAAGGGTACGAGATAAATGGAAATACATTTTACACGAGCTCCCAAGATAAGAAGAGCACCAACCAAAACAGTGGTGTCCGCTTTGATACAACAAACGAGAATGGAAAAACTGACACATACTATGGTTACATAGAGGAGATATGGGAACTTGACTATGGACCTTCTTTTAAGGTCCCTTTGTTCAAGTGCAAATGGGTCAACCTGAATGGAGAAGGGGTAAAGGTAGACCCGCTTTATGGAATGACAACAGTGGATCTCAACTGTATTGGTTACAATGACGAACCATTCGTTCTAGCCAATGATGTGGCTCAGGTCTTCTATGTGAAGGACATGTCTTCCAGACCGAAGAAAAGAAAAAATAAGGGAACAATTTCATCATACGATGAGCCGAAGCGTCACATAGTTCTCTCAGGGAAAAGGAACATCGTGGGAATCGAGGATACGACAGACATGTCAGAAGATTATAATAAGTTTGTTGAAATTCCACCCTTCACAGTGAAAGCTGACCCCACCATCCCGTTAAATAATGAAGATGCTCCATGGTTACGGCCGAAGCGATCATAAGCAAGGGACACGAAGAAAATTCAGAAGACTAGATAGGGATGTTGTTGGTGATGTGTAATAATAAACGTGGAATACATGATCATAGTTCTTATAACGTAGTATGAACGAGATTTTGTTAACCAAAATGATATTTATACATATTATGTGATTATGAATGGAGTAGGTGCAAGTTTGACCAATAATTTGTATTGATCGGTCAAAAGCTGGCAAGCATTGAGTGCTTGACAACTATGACCAGTCTGACTTCATTATTATTCCAAATGAAAATGAGGCCCTAGCTCCAAAAAGTGTATGGGTGGAAATTTCCAGAAATTTGTATGACATAGAGCCGGAGTTTGTGGATTCTAAGCACTTCTGTGCAGCTTCTCAAGAAAGAGGCTACATCCATAATTTGCCAATTGAGAATAACAAGGTTGCCCCTCTAGAGCCAGATGAGATGGAATTTTTACTCGGTCTCCCAAGAAACCACACAAGGGGAGTCGCGAAGAGAGAGAGGTACAAATCTCTTGGCAATTCATTCCAAATTGATACTGTGGGTTGCCACTTGTCGGTGTTGAAGAACATGTTTCCCAATGGTGTTAATGTGGTGTCCTTATTCTCCGGTATTGGAGGAGGAGAGATAGCTTTGCACAGGCTTGGCGTCCACATGAAGACAGTGATTTGAGTTGAGATAGGTGAAGTTAATAGGAGGATTTTGAGGGGTTGGTGGGATCAGACACAAACTGGCACTTTAATTGAGATTGCCGACGTGAAGTCTCTCAGTAATGATAGCGTACACGGAATGCAATTCATTCCAAATTGATACTGTGGGTTGCCACTTGTCGGTGTTGAAGAACATGTTTCCCAATGGTGTTAATGTGGTGTCCTTATTCTCCGGTATTGGAGGAGGAGAGATAGCTTTGCACAGGCTTGGCATCCACATGAAGACAGTGATTTGAGTTGAGATAGGTGAAGTTAATAGGAGGATTTTGAGGGGTTGGTGGGATCAGACACAAACTGGCACTTTAATTGAGATTGCCGACGTGAAGTCTCTCAGTAATGATAGCGTACACGGAATGCAATTCATTCCAAATTGATACTGTGGGTTGCCACTTGTCGGTGTTGAAGAACATGTTTCCCAATGGTGTTAATGTGGTGTCCTTATTCTCCGGTATTGGAGGAGGAGAGATAGCTTTGCACAGGCTTGGCATCCACATGAAGACAGTGATTTGAGTTGAGATAGGTGAAGTTAATAGGAGGATTTTGAGGGGTTGGTGGGATCAGACACAAACTGGCACTTTAATTGAGATTGCCGACGTGAAGTCTCTCAGTAATGATAACGTACACGGAATGCAATTCATTCCAAATTGATACTGTGGGTTGCCACTTGTCGGTGTTGAAGAACATGTTTCCCAATGGTGTTAATGTGGTGTCCTTATTCTCCGGTATTCGAGGAGGAGAGATAGCTTTCCACAGGCTTGGCATCCACATGAAGACAGTGATTTGAGTTGAGATAGGTGAAGTTAATAGGAGGATTTTGAGGGGTTGGTGGGATCAGACACAAACTGGCACTTTAATTGAGATTGCCGACGTGAAGTCTCTCAGTAATGATAGCGTACACGGAATGCAATTCATTCCAAATTGATACTGTGGGTTGCCACTTGTCGGTGTTGAAGAACATGTTTCCCAATGGTGTTAATGTGGTGTCCTTATTCTCCGGTATTGGAGGAGGAGAGATAGCTCTGCACAGGCTTTGCATCCACATGAAGACAGTGATTTGAGTTGAGATAGGTGAAGTTAATAGGAGGATTTTGAGGGGTTGGTGGGATCAGACACAAACTGGCACTTTAATTGAGATTGCCGACGTGAAGTCTCTCAGTAATGATAGCGCACACGGAATGCAATTCATTCCAAATTGATACTGTGGGTTGCCACTTGTCGGTGTTGAAGAACATGTTTCCCAATGGTGTTAATGTGGTGTCCTTATTCTCCGGTATTCGAGGAGGAGAGATAGCTTTGCACAGGCTTGTCATCCACATGAAGACAGTGATTTCTGTTGTAGACGAAGATCCCAAATTCACCGTGTCAATAAGGTACAACTCGCTTTGAATTAGGAAGATCACGAGAGAAATCAAAAATTGTAACATTTTTATATTCAAATTATATACAAATGAAAAAATAATTAATAGTTTCAATAGTTAGAATAATTATTTAGTTAAACGAAAAATGGATTTAAATTAGTTTTGAAAATTCTAGCATTTTTCATGTTGGAATTTTTGTCAAATTTGAAAGTATATAGAAGTTGTTAATGTGCAAACTTAACCCTTTTCAAATTTTGGCGCTAAAAAATTTTGGGCGCGCAGGGGTGCCACCGAAATTCGAAATTTGTTTTTGGTCCCGGGCCGTGGTACCAACCGGGACCAAAGGGGCTCTAGTCCCGGTTGGTGGCAAGGGCCGGGACTAGAGGCCCAGGTGTATAAAAAACGCGGCCCTCTCTCCAGGCCGAACGAAGACCCCAGGGACAGGTACGAGTGGACATGGCTGGGCGAAGCCCTGCCGGAGGCGGGAACGAGTCGTCAGATCCCGCCGGCGGGTATGGGCTAGGGACACGGTGGACTAGGGGGCACACAACTTATATTAAAAAAAGGCCAGGGGCCTTGCTTACATAGATAGGGGGCGGCGCGGCCACAGGCGGCCGGCCGTACTTGCATAAAGGGGCGGGCGGCGCGGCCACAGGCGGCCGGCCATTTCTTGGGGGGTAGCTAGGGGCCTTGCTTACATAGAATAGGGGGCGGCGGCACGGCCACAGGCGACCGGCCGATCTACTAGTCCTCCTCGTCGTCGGAGATGCAATGTTAGGGGGGCGGCTGCCACAGGTGGGCAGGCGGCGCCTGGGCCAGGGGTGCAGGCATCGGGGGCATCGGAGGCGGGTACGGCGGTGGCGGGGGCAGCACCTCCTGCGGCGGCGGCGGCGGAGGGGGCAGCTCCTCCTCCTGCTCCGGCGACCCCGGCGCCCAAACGCCGCCGGTCCAGGCCCAGGACATGCCGTACTCCAGCCCGGGGGGGAGCGGCTGCGGCGGCGGCTGGTCCTCGGACGCCTCGTACTCGGCGTAGAGCGCGTGCCACCAGGGGGTAGGCTCGGTAGGGGGCGGCGGCGGCGGCGGCGGCGGCGGCGGCATGGCGGCAGCGTCGGCGCGGGCGGCGGCCACGACCCGCTCCCACCGCTTGATCTCGTCCTCGACGAGTGAGCGGCGGGAGGCCTCGCAGGCATCCTCCATGGCGGCCCGGAGCACGGGGTCCTCCTCCCCGGAGAAGTCCTCCGGGATGTCCTCGAGGAACCACAGCTCCCTCTCGCGGCTGGGCGGTGGCGGCGGGTAGTCCTCGACGTCCACCTCGTGGGGGGCGGGGATGAAGGAGCGCCGGCGCAGCTCGTGCTCCTGCTCGAGCCAGGCGGCCCAATAGGGGGAGCCGCGCGCGTACATCCGCTCCCTGCGGCGCGGGGCCGTCAGGAGCTCGCGCCGGCGGTCGACCTCCTCCAGCAGCGCCTGGCCTGTCGGGACCGGCGGCACAGGGATCCGTTGGGGGTTCAGGTGCCAGCCGTCCGGGAGGTGGACGTCGGCATAGAACACCGGCGTGGCGTTGTTCCAGTGCCACTCGGCCTCGTCCACCCGGACGTACCGCGGAACCGCTTGCCCTTGGGCCCGGCGCTGGGGCGGCGGGCGTGCAGCCGAGGTGGCGCGGGGACGCGCGGCGTCCCCCCGAGGCGGACACCTCCAGGGCCGTAGCCGAAGGCCTCCGCCGGCGGTGGTGGGACGCGGCCGGAGCCGCTCGAGGAGCCGCCTTCATTCCTTGGACGCTTGCCGGAGCCGCTGCCGAACCAGCGGGACATGGTGGCTACGGTTGGTCTGCCTTGGGCGCGGCCGGGGTGAATGGGTTGTACGGGCAGCGGGGGGCCTTTAAAAAGGACCCGGGGTGGGCTCGCATGCCAACCGGCGGCCTGGACGTGGCGGCGGTTGCAGGCGGCCATGAATGCGGGCAGGAGCCGAGGCGTGGCGGCGGTTGCAGCCGTGGCACGCGCGCGTGGGGAAGTGGGGGGGCGCGGGCAGAAGCCGAGGCGGGGCGGGAAGACGAGGCGACTGGCCCTTTGACCGTCCTGTAGTCTTAATTTAAGGGACCAGGCGAGCCAGCCAACGGGCCGCTGGCCAGTGGCCCCTTCGAACCATTGACTGACCACGTTGGCCAGTGGGCCCTTCGAACCGTTGACTGACCATAATAAAAGACGCGGGCCAGTGGGCCCTTTTGACAAAAAAATGTGACCAGTGGGCTTAATAAAAGACGTGGGCCTGGACGCGGTTGGGGAAGGGGAGGCCGGCTCGTGATTGGGAGACAGGAGCCCAAAAAAACGTGGGGCCTGGACGATTATATTTATTTTGTCAAAAAAGTATCCATCCCGGTCCCTTGAACGAACCGGGACGAACTCCCTGGCCCAGGTTCGCCACGTGGCCTGTGCTTACCATCCCGGGTCCTGGCACAACCGGGACCAATGGGACGGGCCATTTGTCCCGGCCAGCCCATCCCGGTTGCACAACCGGGACAATTGGCCCTTACGACCCGGGACAAAAGGCCCTCTTTCCACTAGTGTTGATTCCACTACACATACAGCACTATGCCAATGTTTTGTCGCCAGGTTCCACATGTTCTACGAAACTATTTTTTTTTAAACGAGGCAAAAGATTTTCCTTTTATATTGACGTAGGAAAAGCAAACATGATAGGGCCGAGGACAAATTACAAAGATCGCCGCCAGAAAACTAGCACCCACAAGGGTCCAGTTCAACCTACACCGTCCAATCTATCCGAAAGAAAAATCGTCATTTCTTCAGCTTTCGTCTCCTAGAAACACGGGTTGAAACTTCTCGGCCTGGGTAATTCACAACCGGCGTCGGTGGAAGAGGCGTCGGCAACAACGGCACAACCGGCATGCTGAACAGATCCGCGACACCCCGCGGCGCGATGTCTGATGAGGCGAGGAGAGAGACATCATCATTAGCGTCGGCGTCGAGAAGGCATCCAAGCGCATCGGCGTCCGCGTCGATGTCGAGGACGTCTATTTCTGAGTCGACGATGACAACCTCAGTGACAATGATAGGCTCAACGAGCGCCACCGCGTGCGGGACTTCATCACTCAGCATCATCTCCTGAACCTTCGCCTCGACCTGTTGCCCACTCGTCGGTTCTTGGCTTTAACGGACCTCCCA
The DNA here is from genome assembly GCA_028641055.1 of Alopecurus myosuroides. Taxonomy (NCBI): domain Eukaryota; kingdom Viridiplantae; phylum Streptophyta; class Magnoliopsida; order Poales; family Poaceae; genus Alopecurus; species Alopecurus myosuroides. The sequence continues at coordinate 26,686,006 of CM054058.1, forward strand.
TGTCACCTCCGATGGTTGTGGCTCGTGCTGGTGTGACACTACTTGCAATTTTATACATTTATTTACAAACTTAGTATCTTCCAATTTTGTGATTTGCTAGTAGTCACCCGTGTGATATGATTCTTATTTTTTTTCACTCAACTAGCACAGTGGCCCTCGCAAATGCGATGGAATCAAATTTAATGTGTTAAAGTGTATCAGAAGTAACCTTTTGATTTGGCGATATTTAAATATTCTTTGAATGATATTAGAGAAATGTAACAAATTAAAGTGCATATGAATGCAATTATGGTTGGCGGTATAACTTATGCATTTGTGGAAATCTACTTGTTGTGGTATAAATAATATAAGAGCTACATGTGCAATTGACATATGATGCAAAATGACCATGCGGATGAAGTAAAAGAATAATATGTTATATATCCTTTTTAACACCAAGTCCGACTAAACTGTAAGAAATTAGACGGCCATCGTATTGACGATTGTATGTTTTGGTAGGGTGATTTCTAATATATTTTTTGAGTGATACTTAATAATAAATTTGTGCTTGTGATATTTTTAGTTCTTCGTGAGGATATTTCTGATGTGATTTATTTAAATAAACATATAAATATCTGATGTTTCAGGTCTACTAAGAAAACTACATGCGTGTTTGTTTGAGAACCAAGTGATTAAAAAATTTCATGTGGTTTTCTTGCAAGCACGAAATTTATCTAAATTATTGTGTCCTAAGGTAATTTTTAGATATTTTTCTGTAGGAATAATGATTTTTTTCAATATAGCAGAATTCCATATGGATTGGACACAAAATATAAGTAGGATGGATAATCGAGAGCGTGTAAATGTCCAACCTTTATCCTAGTAAGCCAAGGCAAGGCTAATTGTTCAACATTCTAATCTTTGATTTTTACCCTTAACTTTGAAAACTCCTGTGATGAATGAGAAGACCGGGAAACAAAGGGCTTCTCATGTATTTTTGTACCTATTTTGTTAGATTTGTGTGACTTTCACGATGGCACTCCGACAATGAATATGACATCTTACATTATTAATGTTGTTTTCTGAATGGCGTACTCAAGTTCTCATACAATGCTTCTCGTGGCTTTCATTTTCTGAGTCAGGTGATGTTTGTGGGTGGTTATACTCTAAAAATGGTGATTTTGCATATTTCCTTCCATTTACACAACTAGTCGTCAACCCGTGCAACAACACGGGCGAGAACATTCTAGAAGAAAAAATATCCCAAAGATTCTTTGTCATTTTATTATGCCCAATACATGCGAAAAATATATTCCAGATATGTATTGTTGAGTTGAAAACAATTTATTAGCATGAGATTTTTATGAATGTTCTGTTATTTTTATGTGGAAATATTCCTTTAGAATCCATCACAATCCATTTTTGTTAATTTAGGGAAATTTAATAGGACCGTGCTCTAAACTCGTGGAAATCATGGTTACTTAAATACAACATAACAGAAACGACATGCAGATTATTTTCAACTCCAAATAATTTCTTTACCTCTCTTAATGAATGAAACAGATTTATGCATAAAGAGATACTTCTATGTTAAGTCAGATAAAATGTGTTCTTCAATGACTCTTTTGGTGCTTTCACAGTTCTCTAAAAGTCACAATATATGAAAAGTTCTTGTCCTCTGAATAATCTATTTTAATTAAAATGACCTACTCTAGTAAAAATATATTGGGTCGTAGTGAACATTTTTTTTTTCATTTATGGATAACAGAATTTGTAGAGTTTCCTTGTTCTTGGTCATCCAGTTTGTTCTCAAAAAATATTCAATATTGTCTATTTATAATTGTGTGTTTAAGTTAATATCCCAAGGAAAAGGCAAAAGTTACATGGACACTACAATAATGGATCAGACACAATCGATCAGTTGAACAGTTAGGCGGGTTTTCTGGACAATTTTATTTTGTCTGGTCCAATGGTGTATCCGCGAATGTAGTTTTGAACCGTGGCATACTTTAGAGGCCTAAAAGAAACACTTTCATTATTTGTTATCGAGAACATGAAACACTGATAGAGCTGATGTATCACATCGGACATACCATACCTGAAAAAAGCGAACATGCCTCCAAAAAAAAAAAACCACGCTATGTGTCGAAGTCAGCGTAAGTTTCAATCAAGAATATAATTATTAAATCTATTTTCTCCATGGATTTGGAGACCCAAAGTACCGTTTTGAATTAATTCTAAATCCATATGCTGCGCTATCAGCATTAAGCAATGCAACATTATACATATGACCGGCTTGCTTATTGCTGGTTTTCCCAGTGGACAGAGTAGCCTATAGAAAGGCTTATCCAACAATAGACTGCACGTCGTTGATCAAACCAAACTAATCTAATGTTAGTAATGCAAAAAACATGACTGCTATCTAAAGGAATCCAGTTGTTTTCTATAAGGAACCCAGAAACAAAAGACCTCTGCTACACATAAAAATGTAAGTAAGTATACAAAAGGTAAATTTAAGGAGTTGTGTTAGTCCAAAAATAAAGTTATATAAGTAATTAGAAAAGTTGCATTTTGTATCCCAATGGCGAGGAGTTGTTTCTGTGACTTGTGCATAATTTTGGTTGCCTACACGGATGCATTGGAGCAGACATTCAGTTACACAAAGATAATCATTTGGCCTGAGCTCTAGTACGTACCTGATGAGAGGGAGACCATTACCACAGCGGATGCAGAATATAAACACGATTTGATGCATATACTTTGTTTGCAAAATCAGAAAAAGGAAGCATAACAATGCAACAATACCAGGGGATTGATCTTGGACTCTTGGCACAAATATAATAGAACTCCTGTACTGCTTGCGACCATATATTCTAGCATATTCTGTATTCATTAACAAACAGCTTCGGGTTAAAGAAGGTGGTCAATAGTAAGTGTAAGAGTATTTACGCGAAATTCATCGGTTAAACCACCGGTCAAGGGAACTTCACATCATACACTGGACGGCGGCACTTAATGCAAAGCCTTAATTTGTGAAACACTTGACCTATCATAACCTACAGAAATTAGTGCATGTAATGGATGACATAACCTAATTAAGACATGACTTAACTAATAACATGATGGATAGAGGTTTTCTAGCGTTAATGGACTGAACTGTACAAAAAACACCTAGGAAAGATGATCATGTCAGACTCACTTATGTTCTTGTGGATCGATTTCTTTGCAGCAGGTCTTTTTGAGTACTGGATGCTGGTAGGGTCACAAAAATCCATGAATTCCAATAGTAATGTGGATCCTAATCAACTCTTAGTAATCCCTCCGTCTCGAATTAATTGCCGTGGATTTATTAAACTATGGATATATCTAGACATACTTTAGTATATTGATACATCCATATTTTAATAAATTCAATACAATTAATTTGGGACGGAGGGTGTATAACATCTTTACACCAATGATCAATCAAAGACATCGATAAGAAATAGTGAAGTTAGTACCGTAGATGCAATCTGATGACATCGCCCGCTAATTTATTGCATAAGTAGTTCGGTATGTATTACATGCCTCCATCTAAGCGATTGGTTCTGAACATGAAATTGAAATTCTTCATGGATACTGAACCTTCCGTCATCAGCTATACATCCGGCATGCATGCATCTTGGCTTCTGCAATATTACCGGCGGCCGGGCGGCGTCGTAGTTTGTAATCATCGTTAGATACCTGGTTTGTTAACACGTCATGCATCCATCTTGATGCCTACAGATATAGAGCAGCCGGCCGCCGGCATCGTAGTTTAGATTCAGCGAGATATGTTTGCTAACCTTTGATGCCTCCACGGATGTGAGCAGCTTCAATTGGATTGTATCACCGGGGCCTATGCGTGCAAGGGTACTACTTATACGTGGGACATTGCACTATGCATGCCATGCCTCTCCTCTGCAGACACGGGATTGAAGAATATTGGAGCTAGGATGAGGGTCTCGGCATGAGAGAAACAGGAGGCTAGATTGTTTAAGGAAAGCCATCGAGGGATGAGTCGTGCACGTGGGAGACCGGCGAGGGTGCTACTGTATCCAATGGATATAATTGCTCCATAATTGCTCCTTAATCGCATCAGACGGATGTTATTGTGTTTACTCAAGGATTAACGTGGAGGCTTTTACGGTGCCTCCAATTAGTAAATATAAGATTGAGACCTCAAGTATATTCCAGCTACATCACAGAGGCTTTCCAGTTATATATTTTTAGTCCATTTTTTGTGTTTCTTCTTGGAACTAGAAAGATTATCAATGTTATTGCTAGATAACAACTTGCTAGGTGTTGTACGGTTTTCATCCCTGGTTTCCCGATAAACTGAGCCACTTTGGCTACGAGCCTTTCTTCTATTGATCAATGAAAATAGCTCTGATTGCATTTCAATAAAAGAAAAATACTACAAGGACTACTTCATAGAAAACAAAACAGTTATTTATCTACCATTTAGTTTGTTGTCTATTTCAGAATTATGAGATTCATCATGTTCTTATAATATCATAAAAATGCCACCGAGAATATATGTTGAAAGATTATCTGGGATCCATATGCAAACTTGGCGTATAGAAACTACAATTGCTAAATAACACTATAGGTTACATCAAGATTAGTGAGAAGAATAAAAAAATTGTCGAAAAAAATCCATTGCTATGAATTTCTAGTCTACCAGTTCGTTCTTATTAATTCCTAATAAACCTGTGTTTCCTAGTCACACTAAATTATATATAATTTAATACAATAGCTGAGATTCATAGGCCTACTTAAAGGACATAACCCATAATATTTAGATATTGTCAAAAGATATAACGGAAATGCAATAACTTTTTGTAGAAAATAATCATTGGTGTGAACCGAGCATACCAGTTGTTTCCGCCTCTTCTCTTGAGCACAATCAGTGGGTTTTTCTTCGTAACCATGATTTATCGAGCAAGAAATAACAAAGTATAATTTACAATTATGTGCTATACTGCTTCGTCTCGAAAACACCGACAATTTATAATTTTTTGGGGCATACTTTTCTTGGCTGCCATGTTCACATACTCATGGTAGATGCGCACATCATTTGTACATAATTGATGTTGAGTATATTCAGTAGATTCCACACTAAAGTATACGGGATATCATACCTGATTAGGTGAGAGGTAAAAGCATAAATACATACTCCCTCCTTCCGGGAATAAGTGTACTTTTTCCTTTTTGGTCGGTCAATCTTATTTAACTTTGACTAAATTTAATGGAAAACATATTAGTATTTATGGCATCGAATTGGTATCAATAGATTGTCTTGAGATGAACTTTTAAAATATATCATTTTAATGTCATATATGTTGCCACTATATACTATAAAAGTGGTCAAACTTTAAAAAGTTTGACTAAGCGTAAATCTAGATGTACATTTATTTATGGACAGAGAGAGTAGTCACGTACCAGTATCTATCTTTTGGGATGTGAGTTTGAGGCAAAGTTTCAGATCGATCGCGTACACTGGTGGAGAAAGGGGTATTAGAACCGGTTAGTAAGGGCCTTTGGACCCGGATACACATCCGGTGCTACGTATCCGGGACTAAAGGCCCCCTCCTCCCTTTAGAACCGGTCTCTCATAAACCGGTGCTAAAGGCCTCCACGTGGGCGCCGAAGAGTGCGCGCAGGCGGAGGACCTTTAGAACCGGTTGGTAACACCAACCGGTCCTAATGCTTTTTTTCCTTTTCTTTTCAGGGTTTCCGATTCCGTATTTAGGGTTTAGGGTTTAGGGCGTGTTCCGTATTTTCAGGGTTTCCGATTACGTGTTTCCGGTTCCGTATTTCCGTTTACGTCTTTCCGATTCCGTATTTCCGATTCCGTGTTTCCGATTCCGTGTGTCCGTGTTTCGTTTGTTACGAACACGTAATCGGAAATACGTATCCGGAAACACCGATTCCGTGTTTGCGGTTAAATATTGATGCACCAAATAAAAGTACATGTATACATGTAACACGAAGTACTCGACCTATTATCATTACATAATCTGAAGTTCGTTTCCAATAGCTGTATACTTGCATAGAGAAGGGAGCTGGCTATTGGTTCATAGGATGGAAAAATTCTCCGCCTTCATCTATGACTTGCGTGAGGAGAAATCCTGCCAATTCCTCTGCAACTGCCTTGCCACGTTGGATTGGTCTGAGCATCGCCCGTTTTCGTTGCAGCTTTAAAAGAAGTAGATGAAAACAATTAAGTTATGAACAAAACTAAACATAATTGATGGCAACATAAATAAAGTTGTGAAGATCGGGTTACGTACCTCTAGATTTCTGGAAGTACGGAATTTCTCATTGATAATCCTGTGAATATACTCGCAAACGTAGTATCCACAATAATCAGTGCCCTGTGGTTGTTGCGGGACGCTCGATATACGAGAACATAATTCAGTCAAATTAATAATAATCAAGATAATGGTAATGGTATTGAAACCAGGGTACGTAATACTACTTACTTTGTTAATCTGAAAGTGGAGCTTGTCTGCCCATGTACCGGGTTCTTCCTTGATGAACATTTGCCAAACCCTGGCCGACAAAGAAAAAGAATACAAGAGTTAGTCATTACTTACTTGATATCATGAAATGAACGAAAAAGGGGCCGATGAACGAAAGAGGCCGATATATATATACCTTTGAAGCATCTGACGCACGCTCTTCCATGTGTCAGCGTCCCAGGTTAACGAGTCCCAGACATCAACTTGTCCTTGATCAATTCTAATGATGAACAATATGAAGTGGGACCTGCGCACGAGTACACACGCAGTCATGCATACTCATCAATTACACTTAACATCAGGTAAGCAAAATGGAATGTCTACAAGACAGTAACACTCACTTGAATCCGTAGGGCCAAAATATTTCTTTTTTGGTACTTTGTCGCTTCAAAAACCTTAGCAAATCATCCGGTGTATCCTTGTTGAATTTTTCTGTTGTCTCTTGATGAAACGAATATGAGTCAATGAACCCAAAGTGCCAGATTCCTGCCAGTCTGCATTCATGAATCTTCATTATGCATAGTAGCGTACAAAAAGAATGTCGTGAGTGATAATTATACGGGCAATGAACGCGAGCTTAACTAAATAATTAAATTACACAAATAAATCACTTACAAACAGTAGAAGCTGAGGATAGCTATGTCGAGGGCACGTTGATTGTACATCTGGAAAAATTCATCGAACCCAACCTCCACACCGTACTCTCTGAAGTAGTGTTAATACTGAACTGCCGCCATGATACAGTCTCTCTTTTGCCTTGCGGCCTCCAAGTACCAAACATGTAAATTCCATGGTTGGGTTGTTAGAGCACTAGGATTTTCGACCAGAGGGTGCTCGGGCTTATATTTATATACCACATCAGCAATAGCGTAGCCTGCATCGCCCATGCGTGGACCGGACACTGAAGCCTGGTCAGATAACACCTTGAGCGGGGCAATTGACTGTGCTTCTTGTTTTTCAAGCTGGGGAACTTGTTTCCCGCATTTCGTCTGCTCCCCATGCTTCATCTGCTCCGCCTGCTTCATCTGTGCGGTGTGCATCTTTTCAATGTACCGTTCATAGTCTGAAAGGGGCGGCGGTGACGGCGGTTCAGGATAATATAAGTTGTGATGGTGCGCTCAATTTTCCACTTTGGTATGTTCTTCAAAGTTTCCTTCCAGACGTCTAGAGGGGGCTTCAGGGGAAACCGTGCGAACCATGCTTTGTTTTTGGCTTTCACGGCCTCGGCTAGTTCCTCCGGAGTCATCAGGCCTGGTAACTTCGGGGGAGTCTTGACTTTCTTGGGTTTCTTTTCTCTCTTCTTGGGAGGAGTCCCGTTTCTTCTGAACTGCAGCTTCCGCTTTGCCGTACCCGTAGTGGGCGCATCCGTCGGCTCACGGGAGTGCACGGGCGATGGACTCTCGGCCTCGGGCTCCCAATCTTCGTCGTGGGGTGGACTTGGAGGTGCGTTGGGGGGTGGACTTGGAGGTCGTGCATTCTCTGTACGAAAGTGAAAAAACTATTAAAAATTGGCTTACATGTGGTGCAACATTCAGTAATTGTTGGAGGTGGTGCATTTGTACCTGGAGGAGTCGGTGGCCTTGGCGCCGCGTTAGGAAACACGATGTGTTTCTTTTTCCACAAGATGATACCAAGCTCCATTTCTCACAGTGTCTTCTCGCCTTCACCTCCAGGAATATGAAGTTCAATTGAATGGCATCCCAGCGTAATTGTTGACAACCCGACACGAGCATGGGATGCTGGAATTTGACCACCATGGTAGGTTGCTTCAGGTTGATTCGGTAAAGCATAGCCTGACGCCACCATGAAGGATATGTTCCCCATTGGCATATGTATCTCACAGTTTGTCTTCTCCGTGATATCATCCACGGGGTAGTGAGGCGCCGACGGTTCGACTGCAGGACCGTCTTCTAGCTGTAGCTGCGTGGAACCCACGCTGCTTCTATGCTGAGATGGGACGACATTTGCTACAGGATCGTCTTCTAATTGCTGATCAGCGTTAGGTGCAGGATGTTCTACCTCCTCTTCAGTGTCAAGTACAGGGTGTCCCCTTTTCTTCAAGAGAAACGCCACCTTTTCTTGTAATGTCGATATCCATTCCAGCGCCTTTTTTTTTTGCTTCTACCATGGCTTCTGTAAGTGCCAAGGTCCGCCGGAAAACCTTGGCTCCACGGGGCAGTGGCTCCAAAGCCTCGTGTTCGTCCCCACTTTCCGGGGTTCCCGAGTGCCTTCTCTAGATCTGATACGACTTGTGTTATTTTTTCCGACCATGGTCCCTCCGCAACAATCATCCCAGTCTCAGCGTCCAACGTTGCCCCATGCGCGAACAACCATAACTTGGACCTAACGGGCCAGTCATGTATCTGTGGAATGATATTTCTTTTTAGAAGCACATCTTCATAGCGTCGCCACCTAGGCAGGACAGTCATGTAGTCACCTGACCCCAAAATATGGTGATATTTCTTATTCTTCGCATTCTCCGTATTTGTGGCTGATCGGGATGTAAAGACACCCGATTTCTTGTACGCCTTAAAATCAGGCCAAGCGTCTCTTATCTTCACTAGGTTCCCAGTGAAAACTGGATCTTCGTCCTTATATTTTCCACAAGTCTTTATTCCACCTCTGGAATTGTGTGGCCATCTTCTTCAAAGCCCACTCCTTGACTTTCTTCTTCTTATCTTCCGCTACGCTGAAATTTAGCCAGACCGTGTCGCAAAGCACTCTTTTCAATCTGTCATCGACATAAGTAGCTCCAACGTTGGCGCCGGTCTTCGGCTTATTCCATTCTATTAAGTTGATCGGGACCAGGTCTCTTACAACAACTCCGCACTGATTTACAAATTTGCGATAAGTTTCTGGGGTTTCTAGTGGTTTGCCATCAGCAGCAACTTTATCGATCGAGTACCTTGCAGTATCTTTCAACCTTGCGGCCGGGCCTCGTTTCAACTTTGTCTCAGTACTTGCGCTAGGTGTTCCGCAGGACGCCTAAACGGGAAAATAATGATTCGTTAGTAAGTGGAATAGAAATTAATTGTTGCGTCAACAGTGACTTGAGATATACATTGGCAGAGTTTGTTCCATAGGGCACTTCTGCATCGTCGACGTTGTCGTCGTCGTCATCTACTACATCTTCTATATTCTCAGCTCCATCACCGGAGTCGTTAAAAAATTGATTGCTAAACGCCTGTCCACCGTCGTGATCATGATATATGGCCGTTGCATCTTCAAAAATCATCTGGCACATGTATCTTTCCTTCTCCGCCTCACCCATTCCCGCGAGCTGATCGGCGTGCGGATCATGTGGTTCTTGGGGATCCGTAGCTCAACACCTGCTAGTAAATTTATAAAATGAAGAACTCTAATTTACAACTATGATATCAAAATAAAATTTTCACTTTTTAAACTCAGACACTTAGCAAAATTATTTCATCGGACACTTAGCAAATTTATTTTATCGGACACTTAGCAAAATTATTTCATCGGACACTTAGCAAAATTATTTCATCGGACACTTCGCAAAATTATTTCATCGGACACTTAGCAAAATTATTTTATTGGTTATTTATATAGAGAATGTGGTATAATAATTTATATAATGCAATACTCTAAAATGCAGAACACTAATTTATAAAATGAAGAACTCTAGTTTACAACTATGATATCAAAATAAAATTTTCATTTTTTAAACTCAGTTTCGAATCGAAGACGTATAAAGGAACAAATTTTGTGTTGTTTACAACTTAAACATAATTACGCCTATTTATCGGTACTACATTTAATTCATAATTGAATTACAAGTATTTGATATTTAAAAATATATTTTAAATTTAAACTTTTAATTACAGGTCTAAATATTAATTTTCTCTAATTCTAAATATTAATTTTCTCTAAGTATAAATATTAATTTTCTCTAAGTGTAAATTTTAGTTTTCTCTAAGTCTAAATTTTAATTTTCTCTAAGTCTAAATATTAATTTTCTCTAAGTCTAAATATTAATTTTCTCTAAGTCTAAATTTTAATTTTCTCTATGTTTAAATTTTAATTTTCTCTAAGTCTAAATTTTAATGTCCAAATAGAAAAAAAAACAAACAAAAAAACTCACACTGTGACGTCCTCTGTGACGTCACGCGTACGGCGTCGGGGGCGGACGACGTGGCGGCGTCGAGGGCGCGCGGCGAGGAGGCGAGCACGGCGGCGTGGAGGCGACGGCGTGGAGGCAACGACGGCGTGGAGGCGACGCGCGGCATGGAGGTGCGCGGCGTGGCGTGGAGGCGTGGCGGCGCGCGGCGTGGAGGCAACGGCGGCGAGCACGACGGCGTGTTCGATCTGAGCAGGGCTTCGCCCGCGGGAAGTGGAGAAGACACGCGAAGATGGATTTTTTCGGCTAAGGGACTAGAAAACGCCTGTACCAGCCTTTAGCACCGGTTGGTGCTAACAACCGGTCCTAAAGACCCTTTAGCACCGGTTGCTAACACAAACCGGTACTAAAGGTCCAAAAATTGGACCACATTCAGAGTGCGCGCGCGAACCCACCTTTAGGACCGGTTGTTGTTAAAAACCGGTCCTAAAGGGTTTTTTTCCTTTTTCTTTTTTCCTTTTTTCTGTTTCCTGTTTTCTTTTTATTTTTGTTTCCTTTTTCTGTTTCCTGTTTCTTTTTCTTTTTGTTTCCTTTTCCTGTTTCCTTTTTCTTTTTCCTGTTTCTTCTTTTATTTTTATTTTTTGTTTCCCTTTTCTGTTTTCTTTTACATTTATTTATAAAACCAAAGTAGACTCAAAAAATTGTAAAATCAAATATAAAAGCATATTTATATTTTCTCATATTTTGTGTAAAAATTGTGTAAATGTCATTTAAAACAATAAAAAAATAAAAAATAAGATATTTATCAAACTAATTTGAAAATATAAAGATATTTTTTTTGTTTCCTTTTTCTTTTTCCTATTTCTTCTTTTATTTTTCTTTTTTGTTTCCCTTTTCTGTTTTCCTTTACATTTATTTATAAAATCAAAGTAGACCCAAAAAATTGTAAAATCAAATATTTATAAAAACATATTTATATTTTCTCATATTTTCTGTAAAAATTGTCTAAATGTCATTTATAACAATAAAAAATATGATATTTATCAAACAAATTTGAAAATATAAAGATATTTTTTTGTCCTTTTTCTTTTTCCTGTTTCTTCTTTTATTTTTATTTTTTGTTTCCCTTTTCTGTTTTCTTTTACATTTATTTATAAAATCAAAGTAGACTCAAAAAATTGTAAAATCAAATATTTATCAAAATGGTCAACACAATTACATAAAAGGTTTAATACATTATTACACATCACCAACAACACCCCTATCTATTTTTCTTCTTGCCTTTCTTCTGATTGCGCCTTAACCATGGAGTATCTTCATCATTTAACGGGATGCTTGGATCATCTTTGACTTTGAAGAGAGGAATTTCATCAAATTTATTGTAATCTTCTGACATGTCTGTCTTGTCCTCGACTCCCATGATGTTTCTTTTCCCTGAAAGACCTATGTGGCGCCTTGGCTCATCGTCTGATGTATTCGCTTCCTTATCTTTTCTTTTTCTCGGTCTGCTAGACATGTCCTTCACATAGAAAACCTGAGGCACATCATTGGCTAGGACGAATTGATCATTGCCGTACCCAAGATTCTTCTGGTCCACTTTTGTCATTCCGCACTTCGGGTCTACCTTCACGCCTGATAGGGTTAACCATTTGCACCAGAACAAAGGGACCTTAAAGGAAGGTCCATAGTCAAGTTCCCATATCTGCTCTATGTAACCATAGTATGTGACCCTTTGCCCGTTGTCGTCTTTTGCATCAAACCGGACGCCACTGTTTTGGTTGGTGCTCTTTTTATCTTGGTCTGCCGTGTAAAATGTGTTACCATTTATCTCGTACCCTTTAAAGGTCAATACAGTCGAAGATGGTTGCTTGGCCAACAAGTATAGCTCATCTTCAACAATGTTGTCATTAATGAGACGTCTTTGCAACCAACCGCCGAAAGTCTTCGCGTGTTCTTTAGCAATCAAATCTTCAGGTTGCTCCGGGTATTCCGAGAGTAAAATATCCTTGTGTTCCTGGATATATGGAGCCGCCAAGCTGGAATTAACTAGAACTGTGTAGTGTGCTTGAGTGGAAGATTGCTCGTCCATACATGTTGTTGATTTCTTTCCTAGCGTGCCTTTTCCACGCAGTCTCCCCTCATGGCGCGACTGAGGAACACCGATCGGGTTCAGGTCAGGAATAAAGTCAACACAAAACTCAATGACCTCCTCTGTTCCAAAGCCCTTGACCATGCTTCCTTCTGGCCTAGCACGGTTTTTAAGATAATTCTTCAAGACTCCCATGAACCTCTCAAAGGGGAACATATTGTGTAAAAATACAGGACCGAGAACGGAAATCTCTTGGACTAGGTAAACTATGAGGTGCGTCATAATATTGAAGAAGGTTGGTGGGAACAACAACTTGAAGCTGACAAGACATTGGACCACGTCCTTCTGTAAACTTGGTAGAGTTGCTGGATCGATTGCCTTCTGAGAAATTGCGTTGAGGAATGCACATAGCTTCACAATGGGTACTCGCACGTTTTCTGGCAGAAGCCCCCTCAATGCAATCGTAAGTAACTGGGTCATGCTCACGTGGCAGTCATGAGACTTTAGGTTTTGGAACTTTTTCTCTTCCAGGTTTAGTATTCCTTTTATGTTCGACGAGTAGCCACACGGGACCTTGATACTGCTCAGGACTTGGAAAAATATCTCCTTCTCTTCCTTGGTAAGAGCGTAGCTAGCAGGAACTTTGAAATTCTCTGGATTCATCAGGTCGTCTCGTTCGTGCATAGGTTGGTGGTGCAGCCATGCTTCGTGCATAAGTTTAGCAGGTTCGCGCAATTTTTTTTCGTCACGTGCATCACGTCGATCGCAGAGCGAACGTCTAGGAATTTCCAATAGGGTAGTTCCCAGAATATAGATTTCTTCTTCCACATGGCTACGTGGTTGTCGGGGTCATTCGGAACAGATTGTGCGCCAGGACCCTTACCAAAGATTACTTTTATATCTTTGACCATGTCATATATATCAGTACCTTTAGGGAGGGTTGGCTTCCACCGTGTATCTGCCTCGCCTTTGAAATGCTTTCCTTTCTTTCTTACGGGATGCCTGTCTGGAAGAAATCGACGATGCCCCGGGTACACATTCTTGCCTATATTTGGCCAATCATTGATGGTTACAAACAGCAACCCTCGTAGGTCAAATTCCTCTTGTTTGTACTCGTCCCACACACGTACACCTTCGTCAACCCACAACTCACTACTAGGAAAATGGCTATAGGAGTGATGATACCCGTGACGCACTTCTAGTTTGGCACGTCACGCCTATTACCCGCGGCGCACCGTGCTTTCGCGCGTCGCGCCTAAAGGCATACCCGCGGCGCACCAAATGAAAGGCGCGTCGCGCGTATGTGTGGGGCCGGGAGGGCGAGCCTCCGAGGCATACCCGCGACGCACCCAGACCGCGGTGCGTCACGGCTATGTTGGGTACCCGCGGCGCACCTTTCAGTGGTGCGTCACGGCTATCTTTTCCACGGGTGGCATCTATAACCGTGACGCACCACTAGAAGGTGCGCCGCGGGTAAGCAACATAGCCGTGACGCGCAGCGAAAAAGGTGCGTCACAGGTATACCTGGGACGAATTTAAGTGGTTGGGACCACCCCCCACCTCCCATCCCCCCATATCTCTACCCCATTTTAGATCTGGTCGCCCCCCACCTCCTCACCACCCCATTTCCCCCATTTTCCCACCATTTAAAACTTATTTAACCTATTTTATTTGATATATATGTGTGGGAATGTAGTAAACATTTGTCTCCACCCCCATCTCTCACTTTATTACCACTTTCCCTTCCATCTTTTCACTTCCTATAACCACATACAAACGTACTCTCTCGGTCTCGTGTCGGCAAGATCTATAGTTGGTGAGTTGTTGGAGGGATATGTATATGTGTTGTATGTATGTGTGTTGATCTCGGTAGATCTCTCATAGGTCGATCTCGCTCGGTATCGGCGCCGTGCGTCGTCACAAAAGATTCATATGGTTGCATATATACATATGCGAAATTGTGTTGCGTATTTTTGATGAAATTTGTGGATGTCTTAAAAATGAGTTTACATGTGTTGCCAAAATGTTGATTCATTTCCATTTTGGCGACCACGCACTCCGAGAATGTCCTATTTTTAGCATAGGTCATGCCGAATTTTTCCGTCGACGACCATGCATGCATCATCCATATATTACGTAATTTGATTCTAATTAATTTTTCATTTGATCTTTTTTTACTATGTAGGCAACCATGCATATAAGCACAGGCACCGTGGCTAGATTTATGAAACATGCGACGGACGAAATGTTTCGAAATAGCATGACGGAGATAAGATGTCCTTGTCGAAGATGCAAACTGAAACACTTGATCAGATACGATTCTGGTGACTTGGAGTCGCACCTTATCCGTCGTGGTTTTATGGATGGCTACACTCTTTACCGTGATAAAGATGAAGAGTCGCCCGGACATGATGAAGGACATAATGATCAAGATGAAGGACATGATCATAATCAAGACGAAGGACATCGTGATGAAGATGTCGGACATGATCATAATCAAGACGAAGGACATCATGATGAAGATGTCGTGACATCGTCGTCGGACTGGGTGCGGGACCCTCATGTCCAAGCTCTGCTTCTCAAGGAGACTAGCAACACCAGAGCTGCTGCTAGAGAGAAATCGAAGTTGTCGCAACTGGAGATAGACGCCGTTACTCCATTGTATGAAGGATGCGTGAGCGAGGATACCCGTCTGAACATAACGTTAAGGACCCTCGAGATGAAGACAAAACACCGATGGACCGATGCGAGCTACGATGAGAACATGGCATTCTGGCACGGCCGTCTTCCCACGGGGAACAAGTGTCCAACGAGCATCGAGGAGGCGAAAAAAGTCGTGTGCCCTCTGGATTTACCTCACGTGAAATACCATGCTTGCATTAATGACTGCATCATCTATCGGGGCGCGGACGCGGAGAGAACCATATGCCCGGTGTGCGACGCAACTCGATACAAGACAGGGAAGAAGGCCTCTCCTCGAAAAGTGGTGTGGTACTTTCCGATAACTTCCCGTCTGCAGCGGTATTTCGCAGACCCCACACAGGCGAAGCTCATGCGATGGCACACGGAAAGGAAGAAGCCAGAAGAGCATGATGGAACCGATCCGGAGAATGATGACACAATGCTGACACACCCCTCAGATGCTAGCCAGTGGAAGGCGCTAGACATCGAATACCCCGAATTCGGCGACGATCCAAGGAACATCAGGTTGTGCATGAGTACGGATGGATTAAATCCTTTTGGCAACCAGAGCAGCACCCATAGCACCTGGCCCGTGTTTGTATGTATATACAACCTACCCCCCTGGTTGTGCTTGAAGAGGAAGTACATACAGATGAGTATGCTTATTCAAGGGCCGAAACAACCAGGTAACGACATCAATCTGTATGGCCAGTTGTTGGAAGAGGAGCTAGCCACGTTATGGGACGAGCCACCCAATACGTGGGACGCCTATGGAGAAACGTTTTTTCCCAATGAGAGCCACGCTCATCACGATGGTGCATGACTACCTCGGTTACGGATATGTCGCGGGGCAGGTGACGCACGGATTCTGTGCATGCGTTAGGTGCATGGATGACACTACGTATCTCCAGCTAGAGAGAAACCCCGGGTTTTCGAAAACCGTGTTCTTGGGGCATCGAAGGTGGCTTCGCAAGGATGACCCGTGGAGAAAACGCAAAGATCTGTTCAACAATGAAGTTGAGATGCGAAGAGCCCCACGTCAAAGGACGGCGAGGAAATCGACGAGCTGTTGAAGAACTGGAAAGAGTGCCCTGCGCCGGGAAAGAAGCGAAAGGCGCCGGCGCAGTTGGAGGGTGTATGGAAAACAAGGTCTGTTCTCTGGGACCTGAGGTACTGGAAGATTCTCCGCACACCCCACTGCCTTGACCTCATGCATATCACGAAAAACGTGTGCGAGAGTCTGCTTGGCACCCTGCTCAACATGCCGGAGAGGACCAAAGATGGGCCGAAAGCAAGGAACGACTTGAGATTTTTGAATATCAGGGCGAGCTCCACGGAGGAAAACCGGATGATGATGACGATGACGATGACGATGTGTTAGATGGGACGGAAGGTCGCCGCAAGGGCAAAAAGGCCAAGAAGACGGAATATTACTGTCCCCCTTCGTGCTTCACGCTATGCGAGAAGGAGATCGACCAATTCTTCAAGTGCCTCCTTGGAGTCAAATTTCCTTACGGTTATGCGGGGAAGATAAGCAGATACCTAGACGTACCAAAGCAGAAGTTCAGCGGAATGAAGTCTCACGACTGTCACGTGATGATGACGCAGATACTTCCAGTTGCAATTCGAGGGATAATGGACGAGCACGTCCGCGAAACGCTGTTTGGACTCTGCAACTTTTTTGACGTCATCTCTCGAAAGTCGATTGGCGTGAAAAAACTCGCAAGGCTACAGGAAGAGATCGTGGTGATACTATGCGAGCTTGAGATATACTTCCCGCCAGCATTCTTCGACATTATGGTGCATCTCCTTGTCCATGTCGTGGATGATATCATCCAGCTCGGGCCGCCGTTTTTACACTCCATGATGGCGTTCGAAAGGATGAATGGTTCCATCAAAGGATACGTCCGCAACAGGGCCCGTCCAGACGCAAGCATTGCCAAGGGCTTTCTGACAGAGGAGTGCATCTCTTTCTGCACGAATTTTCTAGACAAAGATGAGAACCCTGGTCTGCCCGTAAACAGGCACTTTGGCAGGCTCGGTGGATGGGGACACCGCGAGGGCCAGCGCGAAATGAATGTCGACTTTCAGGGCCGACACAACGACTTTGACAGAGCAAACCTAGTCGCGCTACAACATCTAACAGTGGTCGATCCTTGGTTGGAAAAGCACAAATTGCTAATCGCGAAGTATTACAGTGACCGGGGTCAACATAGGACCGAAGCAGAAATAATCAGAGAGCACAACATCCATTTCACACAGTGGTTCAGGGATAAGATTATGACCGATCAACCGGAGACGCCTTATTCTGAAGAAGAAAAACTCATACTCACATTGTCACAAGGCCCCGCACATAACCTCATGACATATCGGGCATACGATATCAATGGTTACACATTCTACACGGCAAATAAGGACCAGAACTGCGAATACCAGAACTCGGGGGTAACGATGGAATCATTAACATGTGACGTCAAGGAAAGATACTATGGTAGGATCGACGAGATATGGGAACTCGACTACTGCGGAGAGAAGGTGCCAATGTTCCGTGTCACATGGGCAAAGAGCGTCAGGAAAGAAGGACAATATTTCACCACCATGGTGATACCTGAAGCCAAATCCGGCACGAATGTCACCGCAAAAAATGAGCCATGGGTCTTGGCTAACAAAGTGGACCAATGCTTCTTCATTACTGACCCGACAAGGCCTAGCCGTGTTGTCGTGCGGAGAGGCAAAAGAAACATCATCGGAATGGATGGAGTAGCCAACGAGCAAGACTTTGACCAGTACGGCGACCCGAAAATGGAAGATGACAATGACGATGGAACGAAACACACAACAAGAAGAAGCAGGACAACACTACCTACGGGTCGCCCATTCCACCGAAGAAGTCACGGTGTTCCGGGACTGAATTACTCAACCGCGACAAAGAAGGGAAAGAAAATTGTAAAACGCTAGCTAGAGCCACAAGAATCATTATGTTGCCGTGTGTGTGCATGAATTCGACAAAATTAAGATGATGTAATAAGAATATTTGAGATTTTATGACATCTAAATTAATCAACACTTTATTTGAGATTTTTTGCATTTATATCGATTTTGCAAATTTCATTATATTTACATCTATGTTGATCTACTATAATTTGCTATGTATATATTTATTTATATATTGATTTATTTTGAATCATTTTGTAAGACATAAAAAATAAAAAAATTTGGGGGTGGACAGGAGTCGAACCCTGGTGGGAGGCTAGGCAGGAAGGGCACTAGCCACTGGGGTAAGTATCAGTTGTTGATACCTACCCACGCGCAGTTCTTTTATGTAGATACTACCGATAGGCGTGGCGCACCTCCATCTTGTGCGCCACAGTTAGCTTAGGCGCGACGCACTTTTCGTAGGTACGTCACGAATAGCTTACGTGCGACGCGCGGTTAGTTGGTGCGCCACAGTTACTTTAAGCGCGACGCACCTCCCCTCGGTGCGTCACCGCTATCCTCTTCTATAGCACGTACGGGGCCGTTCCCCTCTGCTTCTTCCTCTTCTCCAATCTCGATCTGAAAGAACCATCGTCGCCTCCATTCCCCTTCCACGACGCCGTGTGCAGCTGCCCAGCGCCCTAGCCCTAGCCACCGCTGCCCAGCGCCCTAGCCCTAGCCACCGCCGCCCAGCGCCCTAGCCCTAGCCACCGCTGCCCTCCCGCCCTAGCCACCGCACGCCCACCGCTGCCCTAGCCACCGCTGCCCAGCACCGTAGCCGCCCACCGCCCAGGAGGAGGGGAGTCGCGCCGCCGTCCACGACAAGGAGGAGGACGAGGAGCCGCACCGCCATCCACCTACAGGAGCGCCAAGGCCTCCGTCTTCCACGACGTCGTGTGCAGCTGCAGGCCTGCCAAGGACGACGGCTTCTTACCCTTCCACGACGCCGTGTGCAGCTGCGTGAACGACTATAACGAGCCCTAGGTAAGACCCCTCCTCCTCCCCTCCCGCCATGTTCTTGTTCCTCCTTGCCCTGTTCTTGTTCCTGTTCTTGTACCTGCGTGAACAACGAAGAATGGAAGAAACCTGAAGCTTTTCGTGTGCATTGGCCCTAGGTGTGGGCTAGCTGTTCATGCCATCTGGATTTTAGACAGTGACCAGGCTAGATTTGTTGTGATATGGTAATATAAAACATCGTATGCCAATTTGTGGTGTGGGCATCGAGTTGCTGAATGATGCCAATAGAGTTAATCTTCAAACAATTTTTGTGTGCTCAGGAAGCGGTAGATACCATTTGGGATTTCATCTCTCGGTAGTAACAGAGCACACAAATTTTTGTGTCCGTCAGAATAGTAGGCCAAGTTGGTGTGGTATGTGCACCGCGACGAGGAGCAGAGCGCAGCCTTGTGTGTACTTGTACGACGAGTAACTCGCCTCAGCTGTTTTTTTGTTTGTTTTTTTTCTTTGGAAGCAAAAAAGCTAGGAGCTGGATTTGTTGTATGAGTACCATCTGCTTTGATTGTGAGTCTGTGAGCTGGTTTTGTGACGACGATGAGTAGTTAAGCTTTGTTGAAGTAGATGTAGAGAAACGAGGAGGAGCAGCTTGTGTAGTGGGAGCGGGACGAATTTCAGCCAGTGTAATGGGAGTAGGAATAATATCTTAACTATGTCCTGCTGATAATTAGGCGATCCTCGAGGCCATTCGGTGGGTCAAAATTAGATATGTGTATGGAGAGAAAACTAACTGTGCTTGTCACCATATAGTCACTTTCTGTTAATTGCATGTTGAGCTCTGTCAACCATATAGCTCTGCTCATACGTTACTTTTTGTTTGTTCTTGGTCGAATTAGTGGATCTTGTGTCCTCCTCGCTCCTGCTCCCGTTACTTGGTTTTCTTCTTCTCTGGAGGTAGCAGGGACGTCTTGCTGGCATGTGAATTCCTGCAGCTTAATTTGCCTCCTACTTTTAATTGCTTTGAACATAACAGTGCACAGTAAGAAGACTGATTATTATTTAATAAGCATGCAAACATGTCATAACAGTGCACAGTAAGTTAGGAATGGCAAGTTGATCAGGCCTGCTACTTCAGTTCCTAGCTTGGCCTTGTGATGATTCCACTGGATCTGTGATTTCACTGGTTCCTGGTGGTTGGATTAACTTGTGGAGATTGATTTGTGGTGAAGGTTTTTGTTGTATGTGCTTGAGCTGTGTGCTTGAATCATGTTTTGGAAATCTTTCCGGCCATCGAGCCGTTTAAAACTTTGCAGGGAATTCAAGTGAGTTGCCCATTTTCGCCGAAATGTTGATTAATTTCCGTTTCGGCGAGAATCAGGCACTCTAGTGTTAGAAAATTAGCAAAGGTCATGCCGAAATTTTCCCGTGAATTTAGGACTAAGACGTTTTCCCGTGATCGAGTAGTATGTCGATTTTTTGTTTCCTTTAGATTAACCAATAATTTCCCCCTTCAGAACATGGCACACGACGACGAGGCCGGCGGTTCTAAGCCGTTCTGGCAAATCACCGACGAAGAAGATGAGCAATACGACCCGACGGCGGATGCCTGGGCTGACGCGGACACTAGCGGTGGCAAGGAGGATGACGCCACGACTAGTGGCGCCGGTGATACCACTAGTGGCGCCGCCGGCGGAAATGACACCACTGATGCCGGCGGTCAGACAGATGGTGGTAGCAAAGCCAACAAGAAGAGGAAACGGAAAAGTAACACTCTCCGCACCTACCGTGAAGAGATCACGGAAATTGATAGCTTTGGGTATCCAATCGCGCCCGAGGCGGTGGTCAAAGGATTCGGCAACCAGATTGGTTGCATTGTCCGGGACACTGTCAGGATCTTAACCGATGATCTAAGGAAAAAAGAGAATGAACATTATCAGGTTCTTCTCTTTAGAAAGCTGCACGGACGATACTTGTACCCGCATCCGCCAGACGAGCCGTTTAAGTACAATAACGACAATCTGGCGGGGAATATAGTCAGCCACTGCGCCATTGGTAAGATGAACACCGCCTTGGCCAACTGGAAACACCGGGTGAAGGTTAAGGTCTTGGACCCCAAAAATAGCCTGCAGGATGTTATAGCGAGTGAGCCGAGAATCACCGAAGATGAACTCCGGGACTTCAAGGTACTTTGCCAGAGCGAAGTCGCCAAGGCTAACGCTGATTGGGGGCAGAGGATGCGGAAGTTGAACATTGGTTCCCACAAACTGGGATGCGGCGGTTACAGAGCGGCGGTTCCCAATTGGGAGAAGGAGGACGCCAAACGTGCAGAACAGGGCATCCCTGACCCTCTCGCAAAGTACTCGCCGCGGACGAAAAACTTCATCAGGGCCCGGTTTACATATGACCCGGTAGCTAATGAGTATACTACCGATGATGAGAAGGTGAAGACGTTGTATGACAACTTGGTAAGTAAATACACCACCCTAGTTAGTTTGCTCTCGACGATCTAGTCGATTGCATTATAGTGTACTGGTGGAATTCTAAACGGTTCACGCTAATTGTGCAGAACTTAGAAATCGAAAGTGGTGGAACCTCGTCATCTATGCCGAGGCTGCACGGCCCGTGGGACGACAGTTTAAATAGGGCGGTGAACGTGACGCAGGGGAAGGAAAAGCACAAAAGGCCGTCAGGTGGCCGAGTTTGTGGCCTGCACGACGACGAAGCTTAGAGAGTACTTCAAGGAGCCCAGGGAGGCGAGAAGGAATAGAAAGAGGACCATCGAAGATATCCAACGTGACGAAGCCCGCGATCGCGAGATTGCAGACGTCAAGGCCAAAGTTGCCGATATTCCTAATATTGTCAAAACAGCTTTGGCAGAACAAATGGGCAGCGTTTTGCCTACCATCTACGATGTGGTTACTCGATGGAATGAAGGAGGTCGAGTGGGGCCGTGCCCGGTGCCTAGCGTGCAGGGCAGCAACTCAAGATACTTGTCCAGAGTCTCGCCGGCCAACGCCACGATGGCGGACCCACTTGTGACTCCGCCCGCCTACACCACGACGCGGATAGTGACTCCGCCCGCCTCTACCCGCCTGACCATCCGTTGCACGCCCACAGTGGGCGGTCCTCCGCCGAATGAAGAGCGTGCACCAACGAACAACCGCCGCCTAGCCATCGGTTCCACGCCCGCCGCCGGTTCTCCCTCGCCATTGAACAGTAGCACGCCCGCCGTCGTCGTTGGCCCCTCGCCACTAGAGGAGCTCGACGCCCTCGCCAGCCAGGTAAATAGTTAAGCGTTGGAGCGTCGATCTTCCTTTGCCTTAGACTGGCCTCTCTGACGCCCTGCATGTTTTCCGCAGAACGACGACGTTCCATGCACTCTCTTACACACAGTGGACGGCGTGTTGAAGGATGTTGCTGTGGGTATGATCGTTCAACCGTCAACCCGCAGGTTCCACAACAGGCCGATGCGCGAAGACGTATATAGAGTTCGAGTGCTTCGGGTGCTGGCGGGCTACGACGACTTGTTGCCTCCCATTCAACCCTACCAAGAAGAAGATGACCCCGATACCCTGACGCTGCTCCAGTGCATGCCTTGGAACATGGAATGGCCGAAGAGCCAGATTCGCCTGGGGAAGAGGGGCGCCACCCCGCGGACATCGCCTCTAGAACTACCGGCGCGAGGCACCACCTCGAAGACAACCCCTCTAGAAGCTCCGGAGCGGAGCCATGGCAAGACCGAAGCCGCGCCGTCGCCTACCCGTGACATGGAGATGGCACAAGACCAGGAGAATGACGTTGATCTTGATGCCATGGATTTCATCGCTGATGACTTTGATGGCGGAGATTACGTTGCTCCTCCTCCAGAAGAACCCTACCATAGCACGGAGGCTCGTGGTGAGGCTCCTCCTGCGGATAAATCCAATTGCAAGCGTCTCTTCGGTTCTCAGGAAGACACGCCTCCAGATGTCGGCCCCTGCACCGAGACTCAGAAAAGTGCGAAGGGTGGAGTTATTTTCAGCCCTAGCACAATCCGTAAGGCGGCTAATGAGGAGATTGAGAAGGAGATCATTCCGAAAGCGCCGAAGCCGCGGAAAAGAGGACCTAGATCCAAGGCCGCAAAGTCCGCGAGCCAGCCTGCTAAGATGCCGCTCCGTGTTCAGGACGGCCCACCTACATCTAAGCATACGAAGATGCATGTGATTGGTCAGCCTATGCTTAGCCAGAGCAAGCTCAAGGCCGCAAGTGGGGATATGCGGAGTTTGCATGACAGCATTCTTTTTCTTGAATCGCGCCTTCTTGAATCCAAAGATCCATCATACCCGGTTTTCATTGCCATGGTGCCAAAGGACTTGGGCTTCGTCGAGTCAACCGGCGCGGATAGGATAGTACTGCGGTTTTCGGACATCTTCGATATGTTCCATAGCAATCCGCTGCACTACTCCATGATCCGCCTATACTCGCTCAGTCTGGCGGTGCAAGTCATCAGGGATAATACACCGGGCATCGCGATAGCGGACCCCTTCTACATGCGCCACGACGTGTTGTGCGGCGTTGGGAACCAGGTAGTCGCGTCGACATATCTCCGGGACTTCATGCTGGCGAACCAGACCAAGGATTACATCCTCGTGCCTTACTTTGCCGGGTAAGTCAATATTATTAGCCGAATCGAAAGTGATTTTCTTTAGATTTTCATCGCTCCTTTCCAACACTTTGCTTGGATTGTTCCGCGCAGATATACACAATGCACACTCATCTGCATTTGTATCAGTCATTCGCATGCCACGTATCTCGACTCAGGGAGTGCGGTGAAGAAAGACTACTCCAACGTGAAGAAAGTTTTGGATAATGCTCTCACCGGCTACCACGCAAGGGGGGCAAAATCACTAGGGAGAAGGTCGTTCAGGGCGCTCGGGTGTTCACCCACACGACGACTTTCGCGTGCGTCAAGCAGCCGGCGGGCAGTAACCGAGACACCTACTATGTCCTCCATCATATGCGGGCGTATGTACGGGATCAACAGTTCCTTACCCTGCCTAGTCAAGTCCAACAATGGGCCTCCCGCTTGTCGATGGTCGGCGATGACAAGGTTAGAGAAGAGATATATGATATCCAGAAGTGCTTTGCCACGAAAATCGTTCATGAAGTGGTGAACAAGAGTGGGACATTTTACTGCCGGTTCAACATGCCGAACCGCGACATAGATACCTACCTAGCAACTACCTGTGACGACAGGCCCTTCATCACTCAGGAGGGCTGTCCCGTTGTAATCCCTGGGAGGATGAGTCAGAAGGAGTGAGAACTATTGTAAGGCTTGCTACATTTTCCGAAATTAGTCGAACTCAATCGTTAGGGTTATGAATCGTCCATCGTGTAACAGATGCTTTATTATGTTAATGCTTAATTATCTTTCTTTTCATTATTGCGGTCTTACTTGTGATGGTCGTTCGATCTTTTGAATAAGTAAATGCCGATGATTAAAAGAGTTGGTTCACACTCAGATGGCCTAGGCGGTCCGTTGCGCCTTGTGATTTTCACAAAGTTAGGATCTTGTGCATCCCACTTGGCGCAGCGGCATCGCCTACGGCCGCTTGTATGTGTCCACCCTAAATATGAGGCACACATCGTTACGGTTATGAATCGTCCATTCTGTAACTGATGCTCAATTATGTCAATGCTTGATTATCTTGCATTTTATTATTGCGGTCCTACTTGTGATGGTCGTTCGATCTTTTGAATAAGTAAATGCCGATGATTAAAAGAGTTGGTTCACACTCAGATGGCCCAGGTGGTCAGCTGCGCCTTATGATTTTCACAAAGTTAGGATCTTGTGCATCCCACTTGGCGCAGCTGCACCACTTCGGCCGCTTGTATGTGTCCACTCTAAATATGAGGCACACATCGTTACGGTTATGAATCGTCCATTCTGTAACTGATGCTCAATTATGTCAATGCTTGATTATCTTGCTTTTATATTATTCCGGTCCTATGTTCGTTCGATCTTTTGAATAAGTAAATGCCGATGATTAAAAGAGTTGGTTCACACTCAGATGGCCTAGGTGGTCCGTTGCGCCTTGTGATTTTCACAAAGTTAGGATCTTGTGCATCCCACTTGGCGCAGCGGCACCACCTACGGCCGCTTGTATGTGTCCACCCTAAATATGAGGCACACATCGTTACGGTTATGAATCGTCCATTCGTAACTGATGCTCAATTATGTCAATGCTTGATTATATTGCTTTTATATTATTCCGGTCCTATGTTCGTTCGATCTTTTGTATAAATGCCGATGATTAAAAGAGTTGGTTCACACTCAGATGGCCTTTTATATTTCTCCACTTACTACTTATTGTAGACATGTTTAAAACTATTGTTTTGCTTTTCTTTCTTGTCATTACAGATGCCGAGGTGCTACGTGGTGTTTAGAGGCAGGGTTCCATGAGTCTACGATCACTGGGAAGACTGCTTCGAGCAGGTGAACAAGTTCAAAGGGAATGCCTACAAATCCTACAACACAAGAGTGGCGGCGGAAGCTAGGTGGTTCATCCATCTCGAGGAGGAACAAAATAAGAAGAAGAAGAACAACACGTGGATGAAGACCATCGCAGCCGCTCTTGTCGCCGTCGCCTCGCTCGTCATGCTATGGTTCCTAGTTAGATGATTAGGTTATCGGCGACTAGATAGGTCACTTGTCCCGATGATGAAGCATCATCGATCGATGTAATCGGTCCCGATGATTAACCGTATGATGTAGGTCTATTTGCCATGATAAACACTTTGTTGTATTCATAATCAACTGTTTGACGTAGCTATTCGGAATTCTAATTAAACAGTATGATCAACTATGATATATCATTTGTTAGTCAGAGAACTGTTTTGATACATTTTATTTACTGATATTTTTCTGTATTTGAGCTGTGTATATACCTGTATAAATAAGGTACCGTGTATTTCAAAAAAATACAGCACAGTATACCCGTGACGCACCAAAAAGGATACCCGTGACGCACCAGGGAGGATAGCCGTGATGCGCAAAAGTTCATACCCGTGGCGCACCCAGTAACTTAGCCGTGGAGGCATTACTTAGCCGTGACGCACCAATATTCCTAGCCGTGGCGCACCTCCTTAGTTAGGCGTGACGTGCCTCCCGATATCCGCGGCGCACCGTGACGGTGCGTCACGGGTATCAATAGGCGCGACGCACCAGCTCGGTGCGTCACGGATAAACCAATAGGCGCGGCGTGATAGCCGTGACGCGCCCTGGTGCGTCACGGATAAGCGAATTGGTGCGTCACGGGTAAGCTTTTTCCTAGTAGTGACTCTAAAAGTTCATCAACCAGTGACCTCAGGTACACATCAATGTTGTTGCCGGGTTGCGACGGGCCTGGGATAAGCACTGGCATCATAATGAACTTACGCTTCATGCATAACCATGGAAGAAGGTTATAGATACATAGAGTCACGGGCCAGGTGCTATGACTGCTACTCTGCTCCCCAAACGGATTCAGGCCATCTGTACTTAGACCAAACCTTAAGTTTCTTGCATCACGTGCAAAGTCCCCGTATTTATCGTCGATGTTTCTCCACTGCGACCCATCAGCGGGGTGTCTCAGCATATCGTCTTCCTTACGGTCTTCTTTGTGCCATCGCAGCAACTTGGCATGCTCTTTGTTTCGGAACAAACGTTTCAACCCTGGTATTATAGGAGCATGCCACATCACCTTGGCAGGGACCCTCTTCCTGGGCGATCGTCGCCCTCAACATCACCAGGGTCATCTTGCCTGATCTTATACCGAAATGCACCGCATACCGGGCAGGCATTTAAATTCTCGTGCTGACCGCGGTAGAGGATGCAGTCGTTGATGCATGCATGTATCTTATGCACTTCCAATCCTAGAGGGCAGACAACCTTCTTTGCTTCGTATGTACTCCAGGGCAGCACGCTATCTCTTGGAAGCATCTTCTTCATTATTTTCAGCAGCTTTTCAAATCACTTGTCAGATAGGCCATTCTCTGCCTTCCGTTGCAGCAATTCCAGGGTGGTGCCCAGCTTTTTCGGGCCATCTTCGCAATTTGGGTACACCAATTTTTTGTGATCTTCTAACATGCGCTCCAACTTCAACCTCTCGTTTTCACTTGCCAGTTTATCTGTTCTTCACGAATGACCTGACGAAGATCATCATCAGACTCATCAACAATATCCTCAAGTTCAGGCTCGTCTTCCCCCATTTCAGTATCACCGTGTTCACCGAACATAGGATAGTTATCATTATCCTCTTCTTCTTCATTGTCTTCCATTACAACCGCTCTTTCTCCGTGCTTGGTCCAACAAAATAACTGGGCATGAAGCATTCTTGCAACAGGTGGGTGTGTATGGTTCTTGAGTTAGGGAAATTCCTCTTATTCTGGCATTTTTTACATGGACAAAAAATAAATCCTTTCTGCCTGTTTTTCTCAACCACATTAAGAAAACTATGCATGCCATTAAGGAATTCGGGACTACGTCGATCACTGTACATCCATTGCCGGTTCATTTGCATTATATAAATTTATCAAAAAACATTATGCTAAATCATCATGACTAAATTAATTAATTAATACAAAAAGTTCATCACACGTTAAAACCAAAGTAGCGTAGTGACCATACATATATAGTTCTCATAAAAATACACACTGAAACCAACCATAAAAACTCTCTCTAATTAATGCATTTAAAAACAACAACAAATACGATCAAAATCGCAACAAAGGTAACAATTGACCCAACGGCATAATGATACCAAGCCTCTTTACTAATTGCATATTTTCTAATCTTTCTAATCTTCAGGCGCATTGCGTCCATCTCGCTCTTGTGACCATCGACGACACCGGCAAGAACCTTTTCCAAGGTCATCTTCTCTCTTTCAGTTTTTTCCAACCTTTTTTCAGTTTTTTTCAATCTTTCTTTCAGGCCAATATTTTCTTGTTCAACTAAGTGTAACTTCTCAACAATAAGGTCGATTGGCATTTCCGGTTCCACTACCTCCTAGATAAAAATATCTATGTCAAGTTGGTCGGCGTAATTAATTGTCATATAATCAGGAAATGAAAATATGTAGTTATAAAAGATAATATACCACATCCGAATCATAGACAGGACGAGGGCCAACGGGGATGGATATCAAAACCATGCCGCTATACATATAAAAAAAAAATCTTACACAATAAGAAAATTATGTACAAGTAAATATGTAAATCATACAAATCAAAATTTGTTTTGGTAAATAAAAACAATAGGCTGACCAAGGTTGTGTCGGTGACGGGGCGATCGACGGCGGTGGGGAAGGGGACAAGGCACGCGACACTAAAAAAACCACAAATCATAATTAAATTTGAGCTCAAATTGCATATGTATACATAAAAAATGATGAACTTTCTCTAGCTTAGGCATTTCATCAAACACCTAGCTAGCACAACAAAAATGAAATGAGCAAGAAAACTTGCAATGCCGGAAGAGGGAATGTTGATGCTAACAGTAGACCGATGGGTACCAACAATCTTGACAAATGGTGGAGAAAAATGAGGATGGATTAGAGCTCACAAGAGGAAGGAGAGAGCAAAAATGGAGTTGAGCTCGAGCTGGAAAAAATGGAGCTGAGTCGGGGTGGAATATAGGGGAGGGCTTTAGGACCGGTTTATGTTAAAAACCGGTGCTAAAGGGTCTGACAGCGGGCCCCGCAGTTGCTGCAAAAATGAGAAAACCTTTAGCACCGGTCTATGATACAAACCGATTCTAAAGGGTCTGTCCACTGGGCCCCCTCTCTGCAGCAAACGGTTCAAAAACCTTTAGGACCGGTTTGTGTTACAAACCGGTCCTAAAGGCCTTGCGGCCATTTGCTGCAGGGAGGTGGCCTGGCGAACAGACCCTTTAGAACCGGTTTATATCCAATCCGGTTCCAATGTGGTTGGCTCAATGCCCTGTTTTCTACTAGCGGTATTTATTGCATGAAAGGCTATCTTCGGTTCGATCTGATACCTTACTCTTTGCTACAGGGCTGCATGCATCATACGCATCTTGAGGCTGTATCCCAGGAAGTCTTCAATCGATCTACATGCACAGGTGTAGTCAGGATAGTGGCCATCTTAAGAAACCGACAGAAACTTGGTGTCCGCTGTGGATGACGGTGTATGGGATATAGTATCCGATTAGATTGGGCAGCAAAAACATATTTAAATCACTGCGTGCAATTACCTTGCTCTGGGGTTTGAGAGCGAGGAAAGTCACCGATAATCTTGTAGCTACTGCATGCAAACATCAATTTCGCACCTATATCAGATCGTTGCTACATGGCTGCATGCATGTGCAAAATTTGAAACTTGAGGCCGTACCAGAGCCTTCGATCGATCGCCATGCAAGGGATGGAGTTATGTGATGGTTGGCCAGCCAAGGACCCGGCCGCCAATTTGAGTTCCGGCCGCCGGCCATATGCGTGAGGACTGAGGACATGCACACGCTGAATCTACACGTCTGTCTCTTCCTTTTCGTTAGCTTGATGAGAGCTCAAGGGATACGAAGGAAATCTCATACAGGGAAAAAAATTACACGTGAATTGACATATGATACTCCAAAAGATACACAAACATTACTTTTGACACGCTTTATGTATGTTACGGTTACGTATTTGCTTAAATCCTAACCATATATTTTATATCTAACCATCGAAATAATTTGGAGGATGTGGCCTAACGTGGTGTCTCTATTAGAGACACGTATATTGCTTTTAGCATATAACTAGCACAGTGGCCCTCGCAAATGCGAGAGAATCAAATTTAATGTGCTAAATTGTATCAAAAGTGATATTTTTATTTTGTAGATAGTTAAATATTTTTTAAATGATATTACAGAAATGTAACAAATTAAAGTGCATATGAATGCAAATTCTTGTTGATGGTATAACTTATACATTTGTGGAAACTTACATGTTCTGGTATAAATAATATAAGGGTTAACCTATGCAATTGACATATGCTGTAAAATAAACATGTGGATGAAGTAAAAGTATAATATGTCATATATCCTTTTTAACACCAAGGCCGACTAAACCATAATAAATTTAGTTTTACTATTGGATAACTCTGTTTCCATCAGCCATTGTTCTACCTGACTTTCTTTCTGTTTTCTGAATTAAATGATTCTTTAACATTATTTTGATTATCAATATGATAGCAATAGTTTAATGAAAATAAAACCGGGAAAACATTTAAAGCAAGAATGGACTTATTAATTTTAATAGAATGCGGGTATAGGTGCATAGAAAATTCCGATATGAAAACCTATGAGTTATTTATTACTTATTAGAGAGCCACCATATTTACAATTGTATGTTTTGCAAGGGTGGTTTATAAATTTTTTTGAGGAAGCATTAATAATATACTTGTGCTTGTGATATTTTAGTTAGTTGTCAGGATATTTCTATGGTGATTTTTTTTTACATAAACGAATAAATATATTATGTTTCAGGTCTACTAAGAAAACTACATGACTGTTTTGTTGAGAACCAAGTGGTTTAATTTTTCCATGTGGTTTTCTAGCAAACACGGAATTGTATAAATTATTGTGTCCTAAGGTAGTTTTTAGATATTTTCCTGTAAGAATAATGAATTATTTCAATATACAAGAATTCCATATGTATTAGACACCGGATATAATTAGGATGGATAATCGAGAGCGTGGAAATGTCCAAGATTTATACTCGTAATCCAACCCTTGGCTAACAGTTAAACATTTTAATCTTTGATTCCTACCCTAAAATTTGAAAAACACTTTAAGAAATGAGAATACCGAGAAACAACAGGCTTCTCATGTGTTTATGTACCTACTTTGTTAGATTTGTGTGTGTTTCACGACCACATGCATACAGTGAATACGACATCTTACGTGATTAATGTTGATTTATGGATGTCGTGCTAAAGTTCTCATATAGTGATTTTCGTGGCTTCTATTTTTCGTCTACGATAAAATAGTGGGTTTGCAGCTTTCCTTCCATTTATACGATTGAGATCTTAAGTATATTCCTGCTAAAATGCGGAGTCCTTCTTGTCATAAATTTTCCATTCCAGTTTTGTGTTTTTTCTTGGAATTCAAAAGAGAAAATTAAATGTTGTATCGACGGTTATTGCTAGGTAACAGCTTTCTAGGTGTTGTATGGTTTTCATGCCTGGTTTCCCGATAAACCGACCTACTTGGCAATGAGCCTCTCTTCTATTGATCAATGAAAGGCAGCTCTGACTGCATTTCAGTCAAAGAAAATAAAAACCACGAGGACTACTTCATAGAAAATGAAACAGTTATCTATATACCATTTAGTTTGTTGTCTATTTTAAAATTATGAGATTCATCTCATTTTTAAAATATGAGAAAAATGGCACCAAGAATATATTTTGGAACATTTATCTGCGATCTATACGCGAAACTGAAAGATAAAACTGTAATTGCTAGAAAACACTATAGGTTACACCAAAGTTAATGAGAAGAATAAATAAATTATGTCTACAAAAATATACATTCCTATTAATTTCTAGTCTACCAGTTCGTCGTCAACTTGAAGGACATAACTTGTAATTGCTAGATATTGTCAAAAGGTATAACTATGGTTTTATATGGAAATGCACTAACTTTTTGTATAAAATAATCATTGGTGTGAACCGAGCATACAAGTTGTTTTCTTGTATATTTCGAGTACAACTTCCTCTTCTGGGCTAGCGGACAATCGGTGGGAATTTTTCCGTAACCCTGTTTTGCTGAGCAAAAAATAACAAAGTATAAATTATAATTATGAGCTACAGAGCTTCGTCAAGGAAATGCCGATAGTCTATAAATTGTTTAGGGCTTACTTTTCTTGGCTGCCATATGCACATACTCATGGTAGATGCGCACATCACTTGGAATTTTTTTCGCAACCCTGTTTTGCTGAGCAACAAATAGCAAAGTCTAATTTACAATTATGAGCTACGGAGCTTCGTCAAGGAAACGCCGATAGTCTATAAATTGTTTGGGGCTTACTTTTCTTGGCTGCCATATGCACGTACTCATAGTAGATGCGCACGTCACTTGTACATAATTGATGCCGATAAAATTCAATAGATTCCACACCATAGGTGAGAAGTAAAAACAGAGTCACGTACCAATACCAATATTTTGGACGAGAGCTTCAGGCAAAGTTTCAGATTGATCTCTCGTATTTACTGAATGTAAGGTTTATCTTTGGATCGATCTCGTACCTTGCTCTTTGCTATAGGGTTGCATGCATGATACAAATTTGAATCTTGAGACTGTATCCGAGTAAGGCCTCCTTTGATTTGTAGGGTATAAAAACCAAAGGAATAGAACATGCAAAGGAATGGAATGTCCTGCCCATTCAGATCCTATGGACACAGGATCTCATGTTTGAAGCAACGAAGGAAAATCACAGGAACTAAAAATGAGGTCGGAGCTCATGTTTCTTCTCCCGTGAAAACACACTATCGATTTCCTACGGGATTAGTTCCTACAGGATAGGATCCCACGAATCAAAGGTGCTCGGAAGGAAAAAAAAATCCGCGGGAACTAAATCCTGTACAAATCCTAAGGAAATCCTTTGAATCAAAGGGGGCCTAAGTCTTCAGTCCGTCTTCTACATGCACGGGTGTACTGGGGATAGTTGGTCAGCCGAGGAAACCGTGGCAAACTCGATGGCTTGCCGTGGGATATAGTATCCGATTAGATTAGGCAGCAAAAACATATAGAAATAGCCACGTGCAATTTCCTTGCTCTCAGGTGTGAGCGCGAGGCAAGTCTCTGATGATCTTCTAGCTACTGGATGCAAGGTAGATCTTTGATTAATTTGGCAATCTGCATCCTTGTTACATGGCTGTTTCCGTGTGCAAGATTCGAAACTGGACGCTACCATGGAGAGTCTTCGATCCATCCCCATGCACGGGACGGAGTCTTGATGGTTGGCCAGCCAAGGACGGCCGGCCGACGGCGATGTGCGTCATGCTGGGTCTACGCGCATACTGTCTCTCGTCCTAGGTTACCTTGATGAGGGATTGAACCGTACTATGTAAATCTATTCCAGGATTTTTTTTTTGTACGTGACCTGACGTGACATTAGATACTCCAACAGGTACACAAACTTTGCTTTTGACACGATGTTAGTAGTCTTTTTACGGTTACGCTATTTGCTTAAATCCTAACCATAGATTTTATATCTAACAATTAAAAATAATTTGGATGATGTGGCTTAACGTGGTGTCTCTATTAGAGACTCATATATTGCTTTTAGTATATAATAGATAGATAATATAAAAATAGATTTTTTTTCTTATTTGTTTTTTCACTCAAATTATTGTCTGGGCTGTAATCCCACAAATCTGGTGGGAGTGGGGATGGGAGGGCGTATTTGTTATCTGTCTGGTATCATACATAAAAATAAAAGTAGAGACTTGTTATG
The DNA here is from genome assembly GCA_028641055.1 of Alopecurus myosuroides. Classification (NCBI taxonomy): domain Eukaryota; kingdom Viridiplantae; phylum Streptophyta; class Magnoliopsida; order Poales; family Poaceae; genus Alopecurus; species Alopecurus myosuroides. The sequence continues at coordinate 26,719,780 of CM054058.1, forward strand.
TTGGGAAGAAACAAGACACTATGGGAGGCCAATCGATGGCCTGGGTGAATGGCCTCCTCCAGCGTCCCAGCCATGTCGTTGTGACTGCCCCGAAGCGGATCGACTCCTCTGCTTCTTCGTCCACCATGGAGATGGAGTAGAGGAAACCGCCAGTCTGCCCCGAAGCGGTTCGAGAGAACACGAATTGATTCGATGCGGACAGGATTCATTGCGGGCGTGGATGTGCGGAGGAACTAGGTCCAGTACAAGCTTATAGTCGTAAAGAAGACATCATAAGATCGAGTAGTAATAACCATGAAAGGCTGATCATTGACAAGCAAATAGCGATCGAATATTTTCATAGAGCAACGGTAACAAATCCAAGGACATGATTCTCTAGGTAAAGCAAGCGAGAAAGTAGTAAACTAACAGAAGCAAACTGAAGACAAATATATTTCTAGTAGTAAACTAACGGAACGGAGGCATGAGCTAGTAAAGTAAGGCCAGTTTCTACAAGATGACGATGCTTACGTTCAGCGGCGCCATTCTGCTGATGTGTATGAGGACAGGACACACGATGCGAGATTCCAAACTTATTAAAGAACGAATTGAGATGATAATATTCACCCCCCCCCCCCCCCCCCCCAATCTGATTGAGCATGAAGAATCTTATGCTTAAGGAGACGCTCAACATGTGCTTGAAACTGAATGAAAACATCGAACACATCAGATTTACGCTTGATAAGATAAAGCCATGTAAACCGACTGTAAGCATCAATAAAACTAACATAATAATTATGGCCACTGACAGACGTTTGGGCATGACCCCATACATCAGAAAACACTAGCTCAAGAGGCTGTTTAACGACACGACTAGACTCAGAAAACGGAAGCTGATGACTCTTGTCTTGCTGACAGGCATCACAGACAGTTTCAACAATTTTATTGGACACGACTGGAAGTTCATGATGATGCAGAACATGACGAACTATGGGAGCAGCAGGATGACCAAGGCGCGCATGCCAGTGTGAGGACGACACACGAACACCAGTGAACACCTGGGGGGCATGCGGCGCAGGAGGTGCAGGTGGCGCATCAAGCGCATAAAGGCCATGGCGAAGACAACCTCTAAGAAGAACGGCTTTCATGTCCCGATCCTTAATAAAAAAGAAGGAACGGTGAAATTCAGCGAAGACAGGATTATCACGAGTAAGCTGAGGAACAGATAACAGACTACGTGTAGCAGAAGGAACACGAAGAACATTACGAAGGTGCAGTTGTTTAGAATTATGTGTAAGAAGAGCGGCCTGTCCAAGATGTGAGATGCGCATACCTGCTCCATTGGTGGTGCGAACCTCATCATGACCGCGGTATGGCTCCTGGGTGGAGAGCTTGCCCATCTCACTCGTCAGGTGATTGGTAGCTCCCGTGTCCATGTACCATGCCGGATCAATGCAGTAGGACGGAGTGTGCCCGTGCTCGGTGCCCGCCACAGCAGCGGCCGCCTGCTTGTCATTGCCATTGCCATTGTTTCCAATGCCGAGGAAGTCCTGCTTGAAGCGTCGATGACAGCGTGAGGCGATGTGACCCTCAAGACCGCACAATTGGCAAGCTTGCTGAGCGCCGTAGAAGGGGCAGCAGGCGCGCGGGCGACCCCCGCCAGTGACGGAAGACGCAGCGGCGCTGGGCTGCTGTTGAGGGGCGGTCGCCGGCTTGCCTCCAGCTGGCGTCTTCTGAGGTTTGCCGCGGGCTGCGGCGTTGGCGGCGGAGAAGCTCGGGGAGGCGTGGCGCGCTTTGATACGCTGTTTGCGGCCGAGGAGGCATGAGTAGAGCTCACGAGGCTGAAGTGGAACGTCGCGACCATTGATGTTTTCAATGAGATTATCATAGTCGTCGTCGAGGCCGTTCAGGACGTAGGTGGTGAAGTCCTCGGGGCGAAGCGGCTGGCCAATGGAGGCCAGCGTGTCGGAGAGGCCAGTCATCTTGTTGAAGTAGTCCGTGATGCTGCTGTCATGGAGCTTCGTCTCGCCCAGCTCAGTGCGGATAGCATGAGCACGAGCATGAGACTGAGAGGCGAAGCTGGTGTGGAGCGCTGTCCACGTATCCCGCGACGTAGAGGCGAAGAGGACCAGCGACGACTGGATGGCATGGAGGATGGCCTGATCCTAGGCCACCCACGTATGGTACGCTGGATGATACACCGGCGGGCACGGAAGGGTACGGTCGACGTAGCCCTCCAGGTAGCGGCTCCGAAGGAGCGGCAGCACCTGTGCACGCCAAGAAAAGTAATTGTCGGGCGTGAGCTTCACCGGGATGAGGTGCGAGAAGTAGAATGTAACATCCCAAGTATGAAAACAACCTTTAGAATGTTTTATTTCTTGTTAATTTATGTTTTGCATCATGTCATCATAAGCTTTGCATTTGTTTTTCAATTGTTTTCCCTTGTTTTCCATATGATTTTCAAACCAATTTTCAAAATCCTTGTTCATACTTGTTCTGTTACAATGTTTCAAATAAAAATCACAAAACAAATCAATCATTTGTTTCCATTAAACTTGAAATTTAAAACATTTAACTTGCTCGTTTCATTTATTCAATTAATACCAAAAATTGCTCAAATTCATTTGAATTTCTAAACAGCAACTAAATTCAAAATTTTGAAAAACAAACTATGGCACAGTTGGGCTTTTGTAAATAACAATCTATAAAAATTATTCCAAATTTTTCCAACCCCCAAAAGCTCTCCTTTCTTCCCTTTTCTTTTTCTGCAAAAAAAAAAGAGAGAATCAGAAAACAGAAAAAAAAAACAGAAAAGAAGGAAAGAGAGGGCAGGCCAGCCAGGTGGGCTGAGCCCACCAGCCCCAGGCCCAGCCCCCACGGCCTGCTTACCCCCTTCACCCCTTACCTCTGTACGGCAGCTCATCGGAGCTGCCCACGTCGACGTACAGAGGAGGGAACGGACAGCAGCGCTTCCTCCTCCTCTTTATATCCATGCCCACGGGCTCCTCCCTCTGCCCTAGACCCCCCTCCTCCTATCTCTCCGCTGCCGCTGCCGTTTTTCCCCTTCTCCTTCCTCTGTCTCCTCCTCTACACCTCGCTGTACTGAACCACCGAACGCCACCGCACCAAACTCCGGCGATCGCCGCGCCCATGATGCTCCTCCGCGCGGGCTGAGCGCGGGAATCGGGCCCCCGTACTGCCGTCTCCCTCCTCGCTTCATCGCCAGGGACTGGGAGGCAGTGGATCGTCGCCGTCGTCTTCATCTCCGTCACCGGCCACCACCACCACGCAGCAGCACCGAGCACCTCCTACTCCCTCTGTTCCCCTCGGTGAGCACTGCCTGCACCCCTTCCTTCCCTCTCTGCATCTCGTCGTCACGCGCACGCACACACCACCACAGCCAAACGCGAGAAGCATCAGCACCGCGGCCACCGTCGACGACCGTGCCTCGTCGGGGTTTAGCTAGCTGAAGAAATTCAGTTTCGCCAGATACGCGAAAATGAACCTCATACCCCCGCGCGCTCCTATACTGTCAAGATACAGCAGCGCAGCGCAGTGGCAACGCCCCGCGCGCACGCACACGAGGGCCAAGGTTCGATCCCCGCCCCACGGGATTAAATCCCACACCTTTTGCTCCTTTGCCACGCGGGCAGGCAGGGCCCACCTGCCATAGGCAGTGGGTGCCACGCCAGATTCCAGCCGCGCGCCAGCTGGGCTCTGGCCCACAGGCCAGTGGCCCAGGGGTTGTTCTGCTGAGTAGAAAAGGGGTTTCAGGGGCCTTTCTGTAAGTTTCTTTTGTATCCAAGCCCCTGGAACATTTTCTGTAACTGTTTAATTCACAAAATAGCCCCCCAAATTTCAAATTCAAATAACTTTTGTATTTCAAATCCAAATAAAATAAATAAAATATGTTTTCTGTACCAAATTTAATTCTATACATGTTTAAATCATTTGTTTTCTGTTTTGCACATTTCAAATTTTTTCAAAATTCAAATTCAAACAACTCATTTCAAATTTGGTCAAATTTATAACTAATTCAAAATTAATTCAAATGGCCCATATAAAATATGTTTTCCATGCAAAATTAAACCACCTTTCCAAATATAAACTTTGTTTCCTGTTTTGAATAATTAAAATTGGTTAAATAATTTAAACCTTGTTTAAATCAGTTAAAACTGCTAAATTCATAACATGGTCAAATTAATTTCTTATTGCACATATAAAATATGTTTTCAAAACCAGAAAAGTATAATCTTTTCAGATATGAATTTTATTTAATTTTTTGAACAAATTAAAATTCAAATAAATTCATACTTGAATTAAATTCATTTAAATCTTGTTTAGACTTGTTTAATTCATAATTAATTTATTTTAATTCCTTTTTCAACAAATGAAACATGTATTCCACCTAAAATCTTGTGTTCTTTCCAAATATCAATTTTGTTATCTACTTTGAACAATTAAAATTGGTGAAAACAACCAATGCTTGTGTGACTCATTTAAGAAGCAAATTTCATAACTTAATAAACAAATTTCCAAACTTGGTAAACTTCATATCACATTGAAGCTATTGTTGTTTTCTTTTTGTTTACCTCATCCATGCATCATCCTAATCAACTTGCACATGATGGTTAGTTGTAGATCATTTAATCCAACCTTAACTCATGGGCTTTCCATGTGCAATCCAAATTGCACATGGGTCCATTTAATTATGTTACCATGTCAATTAGCTTATCCTTGATGCATCAATTAAATTGTCATGCATCATCCTATGATTGTGCATTATGCCATGTTATTGATTGTTTGTCTCTCTGCGTTGTTTGTTTGCTTCTTATCGAATAGACGACGACGTTGAGACAGACGAGGTTTACGATACTACTTCAGAGGAGTTAGCTCAGTACCAGGCTACTGAGTTTGCAGGCAAGTATTCACTCACATGAACCATTGTGTCCTTTCCACACTGGATACCGATACTTTCCGTTGTCTATTCTGCTAGCCTTATGAATTGTTGCTTGTGTTCCGATCCTATCACATGTTATCCTTTAACCCTGATATGGCCTCACCTCCACAACTATAATCATGTTGCTTGTTGCCCGTGTCTTACTAGCATGCTTAGGGTTGTTGTGCTCGAGTCTGATGTCTGTTACTTTCTGTTACCATATTTATTATGTTCTGGGGCTCGATGTTTAAACAACAATCATGTTAATGTTATGGGTAATAATAATTTGATGATAAGGCACCGGCAGGAGCCCCGGCGTGGTTTTGAGGCCTGCTAGTGTCGACCCTAATTAGGAAAAGGGTCTTGTCTACTGATCCATGATGAGCGCACTAACCGCATGTGAGAAGCGTGTATGGGCGCCCCCCTCAATTTGATTCGATTCGTATCTCGTCCAAATCGCCTCATTTAGTTCGGGTTTTCAATTTGCCGCATGCATATGCAGGTGCGAACCCGAGGCCAGGGTGGTAACTTTTGTAGTCGGCATTTAGGGAGACACGTTCTTAGAGTGCTATGAGGGTCCCCTTTTCTTCGTGGGGCTTGATTAGCCGTGCGCTCAACTGCACGGGGTTCTTTGGGCTTGATGCGAAGAAGAGTTGAGTTGTGTTGAGTGCCCCGCTTGGTGGAAGGGTCATTCCATCTGGCGGGTTATTCTTACGTGTACGGCCAAATTGGTGCATCCCTGCAGGGTTAAATCTTCTCGAGAAGCCGTGTTGTCCGCGGTTATGGATGACTTGGTGAAAGTGCTGGCTAACAAGTACTCAGACAACTTACACCTAACTATAATAACTTGATAAGTAACAACGATTACTTCCACCATAAGAATGATGTCACCTTAATCCAACTGTGGGAGTTATCCTCGGATTGCTTCTTTGGATAAGGGGCGAGATCCAGGATGGGTTTGTTTGAAGTTAGTTGGTAGTTGGTTCCGATACGATATCTTATCTTCTTTTTGTTAGCCGGAAGTTGTAGCGTGTCTCTGTAGTTGGTTAGAGCAGCCCGCTGCCGCACTTTTATATCACCTATTCTTCCGTTGAACCCAAAGCATCTGTGCTTGGTGTTGAACGGGTACACTTTGGTATCTTGTGCGTCTTGCTTGCCAGTACTTGTCTGTACTGACCCCTTTGGGGCTGTGGTTTCCGCAGACTACGTTTCCGAGGATCCCCATGGTGGCTACTACGTGGAGTATGACGAGGCTGCTGACGAGTAGATAGCGGACCCGGGCAGGATCCGAGACTTCGTGGTTGGGCTCTGTTTTCCTTTCATTTCCGGCCTCTTAGGCCTATTTGGATCTTGTCTGTACTCAGACACTTTGGATGCTTCCGGTGTGATATAATGATGAATTGTTGGGACATGTGTCCTCGGGATGATTGTATTTGCTATCTCTGCTCTAGTGAGAGCTATTTGCAACTTATTTCCATCTTTTGTGTCTTAGAGATGTGTTGTGTTATCACTTGTTTAAAAGCTGTTGACGTACCATGTGCGAATGGTATGAAGTACGTCAATAGTAGTATCCCGATTTCTATGGGATGGTTTGCGTAGACGATGAACAGTAGGGGTTGGTTGTCACACGTATACGTGTTGGCCTACTCGTAAGAGGTGCGGGTGCAGGTAGGCCCCGTAATCCAATCATCTGCTGTTCAACGGAACTGCGAGTATCCTCTAGAAGTCCGGGTGCGACAAATGGTATCAGAGCCTGTCTGCCTGTAGGATCCCTTTTACTGGTCGCAGTTGAGTCTAGAAACTATTTTGTAGCTATATAGGAAAAATGAAACATGAGAGTAGGAATTCTGTCCTTTTATTTCTTTCCCCACCCACCCTCCCTTTTCTGGTAAGGAAGTGCAACGTTGTTTTCTCTTCTCATCTAAAATTTCAAGTTAGGATTTGACGTATCCTGGTTTGTCTAGGATAGTTATATCTACTAGACCATAGGAATGGAGGTGGTTGTGACATGATTTATCATGTTGCCTACTCACGATTGAGAACGGAGGCGTGTAAGCCCCGGAAGCAGATCCTCTATTCCTTAAGCAGTAGATATTGATCCTTTAGAAGCCCGGATGGGTTTTTCCGTAGTACCTCAGGAGTGTTTTGGTCTCGTGTTTCCCGAATGTTGCTTCGATATCCTGTTCTTCTCAAGATCCTTTTCGTCCGTTGAAACCTTGTTGTTGCTTGCCACTTCAGTTCTTCTACCGGCGTCTAATCAAAGTTTCCCCGATCATATGCAGATGGATCTCAGGTTCTACCCGCAGGTGGTTCGTATGACTCGTTGCGAGAGCACTGCCGGTTATCCGGAGATGCTGAGAGACATGGTCACTTTTCTGGGGTTCCATTGGGCACCAGAGTACTAGGTCTATGAGCAGCAGCGAGAGTTTGAGCAGACCTACTACCAGGCCATCGTCTACATTCTGTCAGATGATGGCATGAGCGTAGTTCACCGCTACGAGGCAGTGGGTTCCACAGTGGATATGGTTGTGCAGCAGGCAGCTTATGTGAGTCTCACCGTCCTTCGTGCTGACTACTGGGGATTTGACGATTCCATCAATCGCCACATCCCCCGTGGTTACATCACTTCGGAGGGAGCTCACTTCACTCTCTACGACAACTTGGATGTTTACGAGCACGATAACTCCAGGATGCACACCACCGCTCAGTTTGTGAGACACAGTGACGCAGTTGCCACCACACTATCTCAGGAGTTGGCTTCAGTCAGAGAGCAGCTTCACCTTGCTTTGACTCGTCTGGCGACTTACACCACAGACTTTTTGGAGACGAGCGCTTTGCACGTTTCGATCAGCCAGTTGGGCGTCGTCTGCCAGATGCTGGAGGTTACGAGCCGATCAGAGGTCCACTCCTTAACCTTGGTGCTGGTTACACTGGGATTCCACGCTTTGGAGCACAGGGAGTCGACGCTATGTACTTCACCACACCTAGAGTCGCTCTCAGAGCACGTCCGATCTACGTGGATCGTCGTTCCACCTACTTACATGGGCGTCCTCCTCACCGACCTCTCGCCGTACTCCTAGCCGCCGTCCTGCGTGATGAGCATGGGAGTACCGATGTATCCATTCTTAGCTATGTTTAGTTATCCTTTGGCATTCGAACCATTTATGGTGTATTGGATATTCTGATGTATTTGAACATGTGATGATGTACCTGTTGGTTATCTATTCATGCGTCGGAATAATCTCTCTTTCGGTTGCCAAGTCTATCCTTTTCTATTGTTGTGCTAAAATGCATTTCCATTCAGGATGCCGCCAACAAGGAACAGCCCGCCTGAGCCACCGCCAATCGCGGAACTGTTGACTCAGATGACACAAGTTGATCATGACGCAGATGGCCCAGTTTCAGGCTAATCAGCACATCAAGCAGACCGCTCCACGGGTCAGCATCAAGGACTTTCTCAGTCTGGGCCCAAGAGCTTTCGTGGCAAGACGCGAGCCTCTGGACGCTGATGACTGGATCCGTGAGATAGCCAAGGCTCTAGAGATTGCACACGTAGCTGAAGAAGACAAGGTCAAGTATGCCTCCTATCTGCTGAAGGGTCAGGCAGCTTCATGGTGGGAAAACTTCCGGGCCATGAGAACTGGCATGCCAATCACATGGGATTGTTTCAAGGAATCCTTCCTGAAGCACCACATTCCAGATGGTCTCATGGAAAGGATGCGTGAAGAGTTTTGCTCTCTCAAGCAAGGCAAGTTGGACGTCATCGGCTATCAGAGTGAGTTCAATCGCCTCGCTCGATACGCTGGACACGAGGTGTCCACTGAAGCTAGGAAGATGGCAAGGGTCCGCAGAGGTTTTAACCCGGAACTCAAGTATGCCCTCACCAATGTCAAGGCCAACAGCTTCGAGGATCTCGTTAACACCGCGCTCAATGAAGAAAATGGGCGCAAGGCGTTCGAGGAGTCTCGCAAGCACTCGCGTGAGGGTGGTTCCTCCTCCAACATGACCACCCCTACGCAGAAGCGCCGCATCTGGGTGCCAAATGGTGCTGTCACTCGGGCTCCATATGCCCAAGCTTCTCCAGGCTTCGCTCCCCGCCCACCCAACCCTGCTCAGCTGAATGATCCAAGGGCTTCGATGGGGCAGCCAAGGCCAGGGCCTCCTCGTGTCGTCACTTGCTACAAGTGCAAGCATACGGGACACTACGCCGATAAGTGCACGCAGAGGCAGCTACCTCCACCACCACCTCGTCCCAACACCAACCAGGCAATGGTGCGCGCTCCCCCGCCTAAGGCCTTCAACTCCAACAACAGGCCTGTCGGGAGGACCGCAAGGGTGAATCATGTCAAGATCGACAAAGCTGAGGAAGCTCCTGACGTCGTTCTCGGTATATTCCCCGTAAACTTTATCCCAGCTAAGGTGTTGTTTGATACCGGAGCATCACATTCTTTTGTGTCAAAGACTTTTGCCGCAACAAACAATCTAATTGTGGTTCCACTAAGCAATCAAATCACTGTTCACTCCCCGGGATCTCAAATGTTGACTTCCAAGATAAGTAAGGACAATCAAATCCTAATTGGAGGTCGCATATTCCTTGCTTCTCTCATGTTGCTGGGAAATTCCGACATTGATGTCATTCTTGGTATGGATTGGCTGAAGGCCAATAAAGCAAAAATTGACTGTGCTCAAAAGTCAATAACTCTGTCCCACCCTTCTGGCCAGATAGTCTATTCTCCACATGAATCAAGTTCCATTCAGCTATGCACCCTCGATGCAAAACCTCTACCTTCACTTGAAAATGTTCCGGTGGTTTGTGAATTCCATGACGTCTTTCCAGAAGAGTTGCTAGGGATGCCTCCGGACAGAGCAGTTGAGTTCGTGATCGAGCTTGAACCAGGTACGGCTCCAATCTCTAAGCATCCCTACAAGATAGGAACTCCCGAGCTGAAGTTATTGAAGGAACAAATTGATATGTACATGGAGAAAGGTTACATTCAACCTAGTTCCTCAGCTTGGGGTTGCCCAACTCTGTTCGTTGCGAAGAAGGATCACACAAAGAGACTCGTTGTTGACTATCGTCCTCTTAACGAGAAAACCATCAAAAACAAGTACCCAATTCCTCGTATCGATGATCTTCTTGATCAACTTGCTGGAGCCTCAATTTTCTCCAAGTTGGACTTGAGAATGGGTTACCATCAAATAAAGATCAGAAAAGAGGATATTCCAAAGACAGCCTTCACCACTCGCTACGGTCTATATGAATTCACCGTCATGTCCTTTGGTCTCACCAATGCACCGGCGACCTTCTCTCGACTCATGAATTCTGTCTTCCATGAATACCTTGACAAGTTCGTTGTGGTATATCTTGATGACATTCTTGTCTACTCAAAATCCGAGGAAGAGCATGAAGAACATCTTCGTCTCACTCTCATGAAGCTTCGCGAACATCGTCTTTATGCCAAGTTCTCCAAATGTGAGTTCTGGATTTCAGAAGTTGCTTATCTTGGTCATGTCATCTCTGCCAAGGGCATAGCCATTGATCCAGAAAAGGTTAAAGCAATTGTTGATTGGAAACCTCCAAAGACGGTGAAGCAAGTAAGAAGTTTCCTTGGCTTGGCTAGCTATTGCCATCGCTTCGTCCAAAACTTCTCCAAGATTGCCAAATCTCTCACTGACCTCACAAAGAAGGACAAGAAGTTCGTTTGGTCTCCACAATGTGATGAAAGTTTCAATCTCCTGAAGACTAAACTCACTTCTACACCAGTTCTGGTTGGCCCAGATCCTACCAAACCTTTCCAAATATTCTGTGATGCTTCTCTCCAAGGTCTAGGTGCAGTTCTTATGCAAGAACGTCAAGTTGTGGCTTATGCTTCACGTCAGTTGAACACACATGAGCTCAATTATCCCAGACATGACCTTGAACTTGCAGCAGTTGTGTTTGCCCTCAATAAATGGAGACAATACTTGTTGGGTAATCGCACTGAAATCTTTTCCGATCATAAGAGTCTGAAATACATCTTCACTCAACCAGATCTAAACCTCAGGCAAAGGAGATGGATTGAAAAGATTAAAGACTTTGATCTTACCATTTCTTACACTCCAGGCAAGGCTAATGTTATGGCCGATGCTCTCAGTCGCAAGTCGTATTGCAATAATCTCATGATCATGGAAAGCCAACCTCCTCTTAATGAAGAATTCCAGAAGCTGAACCTTGGTCTTGTTCCTCAAGGCTATCTTGCAAACTTGACAGCCAGTACAACTCTCGAGGACAAGATTCGTTCTGAACAACTTCGTGATGCTGAAATCAAGAAGATGGTAGAGCACATCAAAGAAGGCAAGGATAAATTTAAGTCCTTCTCAATTGATGACAAGGGAACTGTGTTCTTCGAAAGACGCATTGCAGTTCCTCAAGTTCAAAGTCTCAAAGATGTCATTCTCAAGGAGGCTCATGAAACTCCTCTCTCCATACACCCTGGAAGTAAAAATATGTACCAGGATCTCAAGACACTGTATTGGTGGCCTAGCATAAAACGTGAAATTGCTCAATACGTTTCTGAATGCGACGTTTGTCAACGTGTTAAGGCAGTTCATCAGAAAATAACCGGTCTTCTCCAACCTCTGAAAATCCCTGAGTGGAAGTGGGACATGATTGAAATGGACTTCGTCACTGGTTTTCCAAAGTCCAAGAGGGGCAACGATGCAATCTTCGTTGTCATTGATCGACTCACTAAAGTAGCTCATTTCTTTCCTGTCAAGGAAACAATCTCAGCTAGCCAGTTAGCAGAGCTATACACAGCAAAGATTGTTCCTCTTCATGGTGTTCCATTGGAAATAAGCTCAGACCGTGGAAGCATCTTCACTTCTCATTTCTGGAAAAGTTTTCAAGAAGCATTGGGCACCAAACTTCTGTTCAGCACAGCCTACCATCCTCAGTCTCAAGGGCAAGTCGAAAGAGTCAATCAGATTCTCGAGGATATGCTTAGAGCATGTGGTCTCTCCTTTGGCATGAAATGGGAGGAATGTCTTCCATATGCTGAATTCTCCTACAACAACAGCTTCCAGGCAAGCCTAGGCATGGCACCATTTTAGGCTCTCTATGGCCGCAGATGCAGGAGTCCAATCAATTGGTCTGGAGCTGGTGAACGTTCACTCTTAGGCCCTGACATTGTTAAGGAGGCCGAAGAGAAAGTTCTCATCATCCGTGACAATCTCAAGATTGCTCAGTCTCGTCAGAAAAGCTACTATGATAGCAAGCACATGGATATGATCTATGCACCTGGTGACAAAGCATATCTCCGTGTAACTCCCCTCAGAGGCACTCATCAGTTTGGTGTCAAAGGGAAGCTTGCACCAAGATACATTGGTCCCTTCAACATTCTCTCAAGGCGTGCAGAAAATGCTTATCGTCTTGAACTTCCGGAAAAGCTATCCAAGGTGCACGATGTGTTTCACGTGTCACAGCTCAAGAGGTGCTTCAAAGATCCAGAACGTGCAGTTGATCATGATTCCATTGAGCTGCAAGAAGATCTCTCTTATGAGGAGCACCCTATTCGAATTCTCGATGAGACCAGGCGCAAAACTCGCAACAAAAGCACCAAGTTCTTAAAAGTGCAGTGGTCTCATCATTCCGATAAAGAGGCAACGTGGGAGACCGAAGAGGATCTTCGCAAGAAGTATCCGGACCTTTTCTCTTCTCAGTAGGAATCTCGGGGCGCGATTCCTTCAAGGGGGGGCGTTTTGTAACATCCCAAGTATGAAAACAACCTTTAGAATGTTTTATTTCTTGTTAATTTATGTTTTGCATCATGTCATCATAAGCTTTGCATTTGTTTTTCAATTGTTTTCCCTTGTTTTCCATATGATTTTCAAACCAATTTTCAAAATCCTTGTTCATACTTGTTCTGTTACAATGTTTCAAATAAAAATCACAAAACAAATCAATCATTTGTTTCCATTAAACTTGAAATTTAAAACTTTTAACTTGCTCGTTTCATTTATTCAATTAATACCAAAAATTGCTCAAATTCATTTGAATTTCTAAACAGCAACTAAATTCAAAATTTTGAAAAACAAACTATGGCACAGTTGGGCTTTTGTAAATAACAATCTATAAAAATTATTCCAACTTTTTCCAACCCCCAAAAGCTCTCCTTTCTTCCCTTTTCTTTTTCTGCAAAAAAAAAGAGAGAATCAGAAAACAGAAAAAAAATAAAACAGAAAAGAAGGAAACAGAGGGCAGGCCAGCCAGGTGGGCTGAGCCCACCAGCCCCAGGCCCAGCCCCCACGGCCTGCTTACCCCCTTCACCCCTTACCTCTGTACGGCAGCTCATCGGAGCTGCCCATGTCGACGTACAGAGGAGGGAACGGACAACAGCGCTTCCTCCTCCTCTTTATATCCATGCCCACGGGCTCCTCCCTCTGCCCTAGACCCCCCTCCTCCTATCTCTCCGCTGCCGCCGCCGTTTTTCCCCTTCTCCTTCCTCTGTCTCCTCCTCTGCACCTCGCTGTACTGAACCACCGAACGCCACCGCACCAAACTCCGGCGATCGCCGCGCCCATGATGCTCCTCCGCGCGGGCTGAGCGCGGGAATCGGGCCCCCGTACTGCCGTCTCCCTCCTCGCTTCATCGCCAGGGACTGGGAGGAAGTGGATCGTCGCTGTCGTCTTCATATCCGTCGCCGGCCACCACCACCACGCAGCAGCACCGAGCACCTCCTACTCCCTCTGTTCCCCTCGGTGAGCACTGCCTGCACCCCTTCCTTCCCTCTCTGCATCTCGACGTCACGCGCACGCACACACCACCGCAGCCAAACGCGAGCAGCATTAGCACCGCGACCGCCGTCGACGACCGTCCCTCGTCGGGGTTCAGCTAGCTGAAGAAATTCAGTTTCGTCAGATACGCGAAACTGAACCTCATATCCCCGCGCGCTCCTATACTGTCAAGATACAGCAGCGCAGCGCAGTGGCAACGCCCCGCGCGCACGCACACGAGGGCAAGGGTTCGATCCCCACCCCACGGGATTAAATCCCACACCTTTTGCTCCTTTGCCACGCGGGCAGGCAGGGCCCACCTGCCATAGGCAGTGGGTGCCACGCCAGATTCCAGCCGCGCGCCAGCTGGGTGCTGGCCCACAGGCCAGTGGCCCAGGGGTTGTTCTGTTGAGTAGAAAAGGGCTTCCAGGGGCCTTTCTGTAAGTTTCTTTTGCATCCAAGACCCTGGAACATTTTCTGTAACTATTCAATTCACAAAATAGCCCCCCCAAATTTCAAATTCAAATAACTTTTGTATTTCAAATCCAAATAAAATAAATAAAATATGTTTTCTGTACCAAATTTAATTCTCTACATGTTTAAATCATTTGTTTTCTGTTTTGCACATTTCAAATGTTTTCAAAATTCAAATTCAAACAACTCATTTCAAATTTGGTCAAATTTATAACTAATTCAAAATTAATTCAAATGGCCCATATAAAATATGTTTTCCATGCAAAATTAAACCACCTTTCAAAATATAAAATTTGTTTCCTGTTTTGAATAATTAAAATTGGTTAAATAATTTAAACCTTGTTTAAATCAGTTAAAACTGCTAAATTCATAACTTGGTCAAATTAATTTCTTATTGCACATATAAAATATGTTTTCAAAACCAGAAAAGTATAATCTTTTCAGATATGAATTTTATTTAATGTTTTGAACAAATAAAAATTCAAATAAATTCATACTTGAATTAAATTCATTTAAATCTTGTTTAGACTTGTTTAATTCATAATTAATTTATTTTAATTCCTTTTTCAACAAATGAAACATGTATTCCACCTAAAATCTTGTGTTCTTTCCAAATATCAATTTTGTTATCTACTTTGAACAATTAAAATTGGTGAAAACAACCAATGCTTGTGTGACTCATTTAAGAAGCAAATTTCATAACTTAATAAACAAATTTCCAAACTTGGTAAACTTCATATCACATTGAAGCTATTGTTGTTTTCTTTTTGTTTACCTCATCCATGCATCATCCTAACCAAATTGCACATGGGTCCATTTAATTATGTTACCATGTCAATTAGCTTATCCTTGATGCATCAATTAAATTGTCATGCATCATCCCATGATTGTGCATTATGCCATGTTATTGATTGTTTGTCTCTCTGCGTTATTTGTTTGCTTCTTCTCGAATAGACGACGAAGTTGAGACAGACGAGGTTTACGATACTACTTCAGAGGAGTTAGCTCAGTACTAGGCTACTGAGTTTGCAGGCAAGTATTCACTCACATGAACCATTGTGTCCTTTCCACACTGGATACCGATACTTTCCGTTGTCTATTCTGCTAGCCTTATGAATCGTTGCTTGTGTTCCGATCCTGTCACATGTTATCCTTTAACCCTGATATGGCCTCACCTCCACACCTATAACCCCGTTGCTTGTTGCCCGTGTCTTACTAGCATGCTTAGGGTTGTTGTGCTCGAGTCTGATGTCCGTTACTTTCTGTTACCATATTTATTATGTTCTGGGGCTCGATGTTTAAACAACAATCATGTTAATGTTATGGGTAATAATAATTTCATGATAAGGCACCGGCAGGAGGCCCGGCGTGGTTTTGAGGCCTGCTAGTGTCGACCCTAATTAGGAAAAGGGTCTTGTCTACTGATCCATGATGAGCGCACTAACCGCATGTGAGAAGCGTGTATGAGCGCCCCCCTCAATTTGATTCGATTCGCATCTCGTCTAAATCGCCTCATTTAGTTCGGGTTTTCAATTTGCCGCATGCATATGCAGGTGCTAACCCGAGGCCAGGGTGGTAACTTTTGTAGTCGGTATTTAGGGAGACACGTTCTTAGAGTGCTATGAGGGTCCCCTTTTCTTCGTGGGGCTTGATTAGCCGTGCGCTCAACTGCACGGGGTTCTTTGGGCTTGATGCGAAGAAGAGTTGAGTTGTGTTGAGTGCCCCGCTTGGTGGAAGGGCCATTCCATCTGGCGGGTTATTCTTACGTGTACGGCCAAATTGGTGCATCCCTGCAGGGTAAAATCTTCTCGAGAAGCCGTGTTGTCCGCGGTTATGGATGACTTGGTGAAAGTGCTGGCTAACAAGTACTCAGACAACTTACACCTAACTATAATAACTTGATTAGTAACAGCGATTACTTCCACCATAAGAATGATGTCACCTTAATCCAACTGTGGGAGTTATCCTCGGATTGCTTCTTTGGATAAGGGGCGAGATTCAGGATGGGTTTGTTTGAAGTTAGTTGGTAGTTGGTTCCGATACGATATCTTATCTTCTTTCTGTTAGCCGGAAGTTGTAGCGTGTCTCTGTAGTTGGTTAGAGCAGCCCGCTGCCGCACTTTTATATCACCTATTCTTCCGTTGAACCCAAAGCATCTGTGCTTGGTGTTGACGGGTACACTTTGGTATCTTGTGCGTCTTGCTTGCCAGTACTTGTCTGTACTGACCCCTTTGGGGCTGTGGTTTCCGCAGACTACGTTTCCGAGGATCCCCATGGTGGCTACTACTTGGAGTATGACGAGGCTGCTGACGAGTAGATAGCGGACCCGGGCAGGATCCGAGACATCGTGGTTGGGCTCCGTTTTCCTTTCATTTCCGGCCTCTTAGGCCTATTTGGATCTTGTCTGTACTCAGACACTTTGGATGCTTCCGCTGTGATGTAATGATGAATTGTTGGGACATGTGTCCTCTGGATGATTGTATTTGCTATCTCTGCTCTAGTGAGAGCTATTTGCAACTTATTTCCATCTTTTGTGTCTTAGAGATGTGTTGTGTTATCACTTGTTTAAAAGTCGTTGACGTACCATGTGTGAATGGTATGAAGTACGTCAATGGTAGTATCCTGATTTCTATGGAATGGTTTGCGTAGACGATGAACGGTAGGGGTTGGTTGTCACACGTATACGTGTTGGCCTACTCGTAAGAGGTGCGGGTGCAGGTAGGCCCCGTAATCCAATCATCTGCTGTTCAACGGAACTGCGAGTATCCTCTAGAAGTCCGGGTGCGACATAGAAGGGCGACGGCGTCGCAACATGATCAGCGTGAGCCGATGGCTGAGTCACGTAGTGGCCCATCGGTGGCGCCGTCTCTAGGGACGGTGCAGGTGGGGCCCGGTAGTGCGATACCGTAGGTGCGCCGTAGGGCTGCAGAGGAGGCGCAACGTAGGGAGGCGCCAACCAGGAGGACAGCGGCGTCGGTAGGGCCCCATAGGCAGGGGGTCGTAGTGCGACGCGGGCGGGGCGCCGTAGGCCGACGCGTGAGGTGCGCCGTAGGTCGGCGCGGTCGGGGCGCCGTAGGTCGACGTCAAGTGGGCGCCGTAGGGGACGGGCGCGGGGCCACCAGGGGGTGGCAGCGCGGCCACGTTGGTCAAGGCAGACGGACTGCCGGAGGAGGCCGGCGGCGGCAGATCGCCCCCCGCACCATGCCCGACGGCAGGCGGCGGCTGCTCCGATCCCGGCGAGGGCTGAACCGGGGAGGAGCCCGGAGGAGCGGAACCTGGTGATCGAGGCTGCCACCACGCGAGGGGAGTGGAGGCGAGGAAGGGCGAGGCAGCGGTGGAGGCCGTCGCGGCGGAAGAGGCGGCGGCGGCTAGGGTTAGGGCAGCGGAAGATGACATCGTAACCTAATCTGATACCATGTAAAACAATGTGTTTGGGGAACTGCTCGACACCCTAAACGTGGGTGCGGCTATCTCATTATATATGGGTACCAAGGGGTACCGTACAAGGCATATAGAGTTATATACAGACACGCTACGTATATACAGTCTAACTGATACGCTACGTGATGGGAAGATGAGATACGTTGGCGTGGCGCTGTACGTCCTGCTGTGTGAATCCAATGAGTACGTGATTCATCTTGGAATGATGGTAGCATTGCTATAGGTGCATCCATGAGGCAAGATTGATAGCTGGCTGTAGATCCGCATGCCTGGTGAGCGGAGACCAACCGGCTGAGTGCATCTAGTCGAATACGGCGGCGGCAAGCCGTGAGAATACGGTAGATTGCATGGTACTCCCTCCGTTCCATATTAGAGACTCCCGCCTAGATGTATTTATACATATTTTAGTATTAGATACATCTGTTTGAGAATCATCTAATATGGAAATGAGGGAGTAATTTTTAGCTAGATCAACCTGAAGGGGTACGGGATTTACTTCCCACGTTTGTGTGCAACAAAGACGTACCCAATATAGACCAGGGACTACACGATTACCTAGACTGCTACATGATACTATTATGTACGTAATTTTAGATCTGTTTATCTCAACCATTATGAACTAAATCAACGGATGATATATTGTAAGCAGTTGAGGTCCAAACGAGGTTTTTCAAGGCAATCACCAGATCGACTCCTCTGCTTCCTCATTCACCATGGAAGGCAATCACGAGAGGAAACCGCCAATCTGCCCCGAAGTGGTTCGAGAGAACACGAATTGATTCGATACGGACACGATTCATTGCGGGCGTGGATGTGCTGCCTGGAAGGCCAACGTGGATGTGCGGATGAAAACCATTTCCAGTACAAGCTTATAGTCGTAAAGAAGACATCATTAGACACTGGTAGAAAATAGGCCTACAGTCCCGGTTCGTCAGGCCCATTAATCCCGTCCGGGCAACCGGGACTAGCTGCGCGCGACTAAAGGCCCCCCCCCCTATAGTCCCATCACTTACGGACCGGGACTAAAGGCCTGTCCACGTGGGCGGGTGGCGGAGCCTGGGGTCGGAGGACATTTAGTCCCGGTTGGCCACATGAACCGGGACTAGATTTATTTCGTAATTTTTTTAATTCATTTGGTTTCTAATTATTTTTCTCACCTTTTTTCACTCCCTTTTTTCCACTCCTTTTTTCCACTCCCTTTTTTTTTTCACAATTTGTATTATCTGCTTAGTGTCTAACTAAGATTATCTCTAGTCAAATTAGTTACTCATGGTCAAACTTCCCGCTCGGTCACCCATCCTCCCACTACTCTAGCACTAGCACGCTTAACTTCCGAGTTCCATCCCGTCCCGAATCCAAGTGTTTCTCACGCATGTATGTGATAGTAGTATCATATCAATCTTATTAACATGTTGGCCGAAGCCACATTTCTTTATTGTTTGAATTTCAAATAAATCTTTTAATAAACAAAAGTAATGATGTAATTAATAATTTTGACTAAATAAATAAACATTAACTTTTAATTTGTATTATTTCTAAAAATACAAATAATATATCCAAAAATTGAGAAAAATAGAACTAATTCATTTTAAAATCTTAAAAATACAAATAATATATCAAAAATAAAGAACAATAATACTAATTCATTTTAAAATCTTAAAATACAAATAATATATCAAAAATTAAGAACAATAATACTAATTCATTTTAAAATCTTAAAAATACAAATAATATATCAAAAAATGAAGAAAAATAATACTAATTCATTTTAAAATCTTAAAATGAAAAAATATATAAAAAATAAAGAACAATAATACAAACAATATTCATTACATGCATAGAGTCGATCACACATAACACAAACATAGAGTCGATCACATTTCATAACATATATATGTAGAGTCGATCACAAAAGATATCCATTACATATATATACTACTAATTAGATACTCATTACATGCACATAGATATCGAACGCATGCATACATCTCTATGGCCCCGCCGAGTAGATGCGGAACAACTCGTACGCGACATATGCATCTATGGCCGCATACTTGAGGTTCGTCATGCGCAATGGGGTCTCCTCCCAATAGAAGTGATTCTCCCGGCGGAAATCAGTCTTCATCCTTTGATAGCCCTGGTGGATGAAGGTGCTTGCCATGACAGCCATCCCGGTCTTTGGCCCGGTCAACTGGATAAGATTCTGAAGATCAACGTAGTGATCTTCAGGTATCATAATACCGATGCGCATCAACTTCACACGGTCTTGCGTGATGTCAACGCTGCAAAAGTCAAACCCCGAGTGGACAAGAAAATCAACAAGGTCCGGGCAATGTTTTGAACTACTGTAACAACAAAAATAGGATATGTGTTAGATATGTTGCAACACATGTATTGTTCACATGCAACAAAAAAACTCGAAGATGATGCATGCAAGATTGTACACGTGTGCTATATATAGTTTCTACCTTGACCATTGGAAGACCAACACCGACTGCTTGAACGATATCTGGATGACGGCAACATCCTTCTGATTCGCCGTGTACTCCAGATCGAGCCCAAAGAACCGGTGTTCTTCGGGAGCTGCAAAATAGAGATCGGCCAAATGACCTAGAGCTTCATGCAGCCTCGCGGTACTGTTGGTGAAGAGCACGTCCAAATCCTTGCCGCATGGTGTGGAACCATTGTATTGCGTCCAAACTTCAGCCATTTGCGTGCGTGTGCTTGGATCGAAAAGAACAGAGAGCAAGAGAGGAAGAACAGAGAGCGAGAGGAAGAACAGAGAGCGAGCAGTGGAATGGCGCCCTTCTGCCTCGCTCGCGAAATAAAAACCGCCGCGGGGGAGGCGAGACGCTTGATGTTTAGTCCCGGTTGGCCACGGGCACGGGGAATAAAGGGCCATTGGTCCCGGTTGGCCACGGGAACGGGGAATAAAGGACCAATAGTCCCGGGCGGCCAGGTAAACCGGAATTAATTCCCTCCACGCGTCGCAACGCGCTTCCCAACCCGCGACGTCTGACCTTCTGTCGCGGGTCTCCTCCCGACCCGGGACTAAAGACTCATTGGTCACGGTGCGCGACGCTTGGGGACTGATGCTGGCATACCGAAGGCCTTTTTTCTACCAGTGAGAGTAGTAATAAGCATGAAAGGCTGATCATTGACAAGCAAATAGCGATCGAATATTTTCATAGAGCAACGATAACAGATCCAAGGACATGATTATCTAGGTAAAGCGAGCCAGAAAGTAGTAAACTAACAGAAGCAAACTGAAGACAAATACTATATTTCTAGTTAACGTGCATAGCATTCATGCATGAATTGCATTGCGTTCACTCGTCATCGTCGCCTTGCAGGGAGACAAGCGCGTCGGCCGCAGACCTCTCCCTTGCCGACACGTTCCTGTAGAGCAGCTGTACGTCCATCGTCCGGCCATGGGGACGATCGTCCTCGTCGGTTGAGGGTCCACGGTGGCGACCGGGGCCGGGGACGGTGACCCGTACATCGCCTTCGATTTCGTCAGCCTCCGGCCTTGGAGCCGCTCGGACTTGGACGTTGTACTCGTATTGGCCAGACATTGTTGATGATTGCCTCGCTATTGCTGCACACGTTGGCATTGCGCACGCACACCCTCGTGTATATATACACGTGCGTGCATGCATTTTTGGAATGCATGGTTGTTTCTGGAAGCTGACTGCAACGTTTGCTTCAAGGTCTACTCCCTCGCAAGGTATGGTAATAAATACTGAGACATAAGGCATGCATCGCCTAATCGATCTCAACTAGATCGATCTCTGACTTCTTTCTTACCACATGTGTGTACTACAATTTCCTTGATTACACTACAAGAACAGCAATATGGCAATGTTTTGTCGCCTGCAGGTTCCAAATGTTCTACGAGACTGCGACCTTACCTTGTACTACTGCAGTAGAAAGGACTAGACCGAGTATATATACACGTGCGTGCACGCATTTTTTGGAATGCATGGTTGCTTCAAGGTCTAGTCCATGATATAGTTGTAACTAGATCGGACTCGACTTCTTTCTTGCCACATGTGTGTACTACAATTTCCTTGATTCCACTACACGTACAGCACTATGCCAATGTTTTGTCGCCAGGTTCCACATGTTCTACGAAACTATTTTTTTTTTAAACGAGGCAAAAGATTTTCCTTTTATATTGACGTAGGAAAAGCAAACATGATAGGGCCGAGGACAAATTACAAAGATCGCCGCCAGAAAACTAGCACCCACAAGGGTCCAGTTCAACCTACACCGTCCAATCTATCCGAAAGAAAAATCGTCATTTCTTCAGCTTTCGTCTCCTAGAAACACGGGTTGAAACTTCTCGGCCTGGGTAATTCACAACCGGCGTCGGTGGAAGAGGCGTCGGCAACAACGGCACAACCGGCATGCTGAACAGATCCGCGACACCCCGCGGCGCGATGTCTGATGAGGCGAGGAGAGAGACATCATCATTAGCGTCGGCGTCGAGAAGGCATCCAAGCGCATCGGCGTCCGCGTCGATGTCGAGGACATCTATTTCTGAGTCGACGATGACAACCTCAGTGACAATGATAGGCTCAACGAGCGCCACCGCGTGCGGGACTTCATCACTCAGCATCATCTCTTGAACCTTCGCCTCGACCTGTTGCCCACTCGTCGGTTCTTGGCTTTAACGGACCTCCCATGTCACCTCCGATGGTTGTGGCTCGTGCTGGTGTGACACTACTTGCAATTTTATACATTTATTTACAAACTTAGTATCTTCCAATTTTGTGATTTGCTAGTAGTCACTCGTGTGATATGATTCTTATTTTTTTTCACTCAACTAGCACAGTGGCCCTCGCAAATGCGATGGAATCGAATTTAATGTGTTAAAGTGTATCAGAAGTAACCTTTTGATTTGGCGATATTTAAATATTCTTTGAATGATATTAGAGAAATGTAACAAATTAAAGTGCATATGAATGCAATTATGGTTGGCGGTATAACTTATGCATTTGTGGAAATCTACTTGTTGTGGTATAAATAATATAAGGGCTACATGTGCAATTGACATATGATGCAAAATGACCATGCGGATGAAGTAAAAGAATAATATGTTATATATCCTTTTTAACACCAAGTCCGACTAAACTGTAAGAAATTAGACGGCCATCGTATTGACGATTGTATGTTTTGGTAGGGTGATTTCTAATATATTTTTTGAGTGATACTTAATAATAATTTTGTGCTTGTGATATTTTTAGTTCTTCGTGAGGATATTTATGATGTGATTTATTTAAATAAACATATAAATATCTGATGTTTCGGGTCTACTAAGAAAACTACATGCGTGTTTGTTTGAGAACCAAGTGATTAAAAATTTTCATGTGGTTTTCTTGCAAACACGAAATTTATCTAAATTATTGTGTCCTAAGGTAATTTTTAGATATTTTTCTGTAGGAATAATGATTTTTTTTCAATACAGCAGAATTCCATATGGATTGGACACAAAATATAAGTAGGATGGATAATCGAGAGCGTGTAAATGTCCAAGCTGTATCCTAGTAAGCCAAGGCAAGGCTAATTGTTCAACATTCTAATCTTTGATTTTTACCCTTAACTTTGAAAACTCCTGTGATGAATGAGAAGACCGGGAAACAAAGGGCTTCTCATGTATTTTTGTACCTATTTTGTTAGATTTGTGTGTCGTTCACGATGGCACTCCGACAATGAATATGACATCTTACATTATTAATGTTGTTTTCTGAATGGCGTACTCAAGGTCTCAAACAATGCTTCTCGTGGCTTTCATTTTCTGAGTCATGTGATGTTTGTGGGTGGTTATACTCTAAAAATGGTGATTTTGCATATTTCCTTCCATTTATACAATTGAGACCTCAAGTATATTCCTGCTACATCACAGAGGCTTTCATGTTATATATTTTTAGTCCATTTTTTGTGTTTCTTCTTGGAACTAGAAAGATTATCAATGTTATTGCTAGATAACAACTTGCTAGGTGTTGTACGGTTTTCATCCCTGGTTTCCCGATAAACTGAGCCACTTTGGCTACGAGCCTTTCTTCTATTGATCAATGAAAATAGCTCTGATTGCATTTCAATAAAAGAAAAATACTACAAGGACTACTTCATAGAAAACAAAACAGTTATTTATCTACCATTTAGTTTGTTGTCTATTTCAGAATTATGAGATTCATCCTGTTCTTATAATATCATAAAAATGCCACCGAGAATATGTGTTGAAAGATTATCTGGGATCCATATGCAAACTTGGCGTATAGAAACTACAATTGCTAAATAACACTATAGGTTACATCAAGATTAATGAGAAGAATAAAAAATGTCGAAAAAAATCCATTGCTATGAATTTCTAGTCTACCAGTTCGTTCTTATTAATTCCTAATAAACCTGTGTTTCCTAGTCACACGGAATTATATATAATTTAATACAATAGCTGAGATTCATAGGCCTACTTAAAGGACATAACCCATAATATTTAGATATTGTCAAAAGATATAACGGAAATGCAATAACTTTTTGTAGAAAATAATCATTGGTGTGAACCGAGCATACCAGTTGTTTCCGCCTCTTCTCTTGAGCACAATCAGTGGGTTTTTCTTCGTAACCATGATTTATCGAGCAAGAAATAACAAAGTATAATTTACAATTATGTGCTATACTGCTTCGTCTTGAAAACACCGACAATTTATAATTTTTTGGGGCATACTTTTCTTGGCTGCCATGTTGACATACTCATGGTAGATGCGCACATCATTTGTACATAATTGATGTTGAGTATATTCAGTAGATTCCACACTAAAGTATACGGGATATCATACCTGATTAGGTGAGAGGTAAAAGCATAAATACATACTCCCTCCTTCCGGGAATAAGTGTACTTTTTCCTATTTCGTCGGTCAAACTTATTTCACTTTGACTAAATTTAATGGAAAACATATTAGTATTTATGGCATCGAATTGGTATCAATAGATTGTCTTGAGATGAACTTTTAAAATATATCATTTTAATGTCATATATGTTGCCACTATTTACTATAAAAGTGGTCAAAATTTAAAAAGTTTGACTAAGTGTAAATCTAGATGTACATTTATTTATGGACAGAGAGAGTAGTCAAGTACCAGTATCTATCTTTTGGGATGTGAGTTTGAGGCAAAGTTTCAGATCGATCGCGTACACTGGTGGAGAAAGGGGTATTAGAACCGGTTGGTAAGGGCCTTTGGACCCGGATACACATCCGGTGCTACGTATCCGGGACTAAAGGCCCCCTCCCCCCTTTAGAACCGGTCCGGTCTCTCATAAACCGGTGCTAAAGGCCTCCACGTGGGCGCCGAAGAGTGCGCGCAGACGGAGAACCTTTAAACCGGTTGGTAACACCAACCGGTCCTAATGCTTTTTTTTCCTTTTCTTTTCAGGGTTTCCGATTCCGTATTTAGGTTTTAGGGTTTAGGGCGTGTTCCGTATTTTCAGGGTTTCCGATTACGTGTTTCCGGTTCCGTATTTCCGTTTACGTCTTTCCGATTCCGTATTTCCGATTCCGTGTTTCCGATTCCGTGTGTCTGTGTTTCGTTTTTTACAAACACGTAATCGGAAATACGTATCCGGAAACACCGATTCCGTGTTTGCGGTTAAATGTTGATGCACCAAATAAAAGTACATATATACATGTAACACGAAGTACTCGACCGATTATCATTACATAATCTGAAGTTCGTTTCCAGTAGATGTATACTTGCATAGAGAAGGGAGCTGGCTATTGGTTCATAGGATGGAAAAATTCTCCGCCTTCATCTATGACTTGCGTGAGGAGAAATCCTGCCAATTCCTCTACAACTGCCTTGCAACGTTGGATTGGTTTGAGCATCGCCCGCTTTCGTTGCAGCTTTAAAAGAAGTAGATGAATACAATTAAGTTATGAACAAAACTAAACATAATTGATGGCAACATAAATAGAGTTGTGAAGATCGGGTTACGTACCTCTAGATTTCTGGAAGTACGGGATTTCTCATTGATAATCCTGTGAATGTACTCGCAAACGTAGTATCCACAATAATCAGTGCCCTGTGGTTGTTGCGGGACGCTCGATATACGAGAACATAATTCAGTCAAATTAATAATAATCAAGAGAATGGTAATGGTATTGAAACCAGGGTACGTAGTACTACTTACTTTGTTAATCTGAAAGTGGAGCTTGTCTGCCCATGTACCGGGTTCTTCCTTGATGAACATTTGCCAAACCCTGGCCGACAAAGAAAAATGAATACAAGAGTTAATTATTACTTACTTGATATCAGGAAATGAACGAAAAAGAGGCCGATGAACGAAAGAGGCCGATATATATATATATAACTTTGAAGCATCTGACGCGCGCTCTTCCATGTGTCAGCGTCCCAGGTTAACGAGTCCCAGACTTCAACTTGTACTTGATCAATTCTAATGATGAACAATATGAAGTGGGACCTGCGCACGAGTACACACGCAGTCATGCATAC
Organism: Alopecurus myosuroides; assembly: GCA_028641055.1. Lineage (NCBI taxonomy): Eukaryota > Viridiplantae > Streptophyta > Magnoliopsida > Poales > Poaceae > Alopecurus > Alopecurus myosuroides. The sequence continues at coordinate 26,745,878 of CM054058.1, forward strand.
TCATCAATTACACTTAACATCAGGTAAGCAAAATGGAATGTCTAAAAGACAGTAACACTCACTTGAATCCGTAGGGGCAAAGTATTTCTTTTTTGGTACTTTGTCGCTTCAAAAACCTTAGCAAATCATCCGGTGTATCCTTGTTGAACTTTTCTATTGTCTCTTGATGAAACGAATACGGGTCAATGAATCCAAAGTCCCAGATTCCTGCCAGCCTGCATTCACGAATCTTCATTATGCATAGTAGCGTACAAAAAGAATGTCGTGAGTGATAATTATACGGGAAATGAACGCGAGCTTAACTAAATAATTAAATTACACAAATAAATCACTTACAAACAGTAGCAGATGAGGATAGCTTTCTCGAGGGCACGTTGATTGTACATCTGGAAAAATTCATCGAACCCAACCTCCACACCGTACTCTCTGAAGTAGTGTTGATACTGAACTGCCGCCATGATACAGTCTCTCTTTTGCCTTGCGGCCTCCAAGTACCAAACATGTAAATTCCATAGTTGGGTTGTTAGAGCACTAGGATTTTCGACCAGAGGGTGCTCCGGCTTATATTTATATACCACATCAGCAATAGCGTAGCCTGCATCGCCCATGCGTGGACCTGACACTGAAGCCTGGTCAGATAACACCTTGAGCGGGGCAATTGACTGTGCTTCCTGTTTTTCAAGCCGGGGAACTTGTTTCCCGCATTTCGGCTGCTCCACATGCTTCATCTGCTCCGCCTGCTTCATCTGTGCGGTGTGCATCTTTTCAATGTACCGTTCATAGTCTGAAAAGGGCGGCGGTGACGGCGGTTCAGGATAATATAAGTTGTGATGGTGCGCTCAATTTTCCACTTTGGTATGTTCTTCAGAGTTTCCTTCCAGACGTCTAGAGGGGGCTTCAGGGGAAACCGTGCGAACCATGCCTTGTTTTTGGCTTTCACGGCCTCGGCTAGTTCCTCCGGAGTCATCAGGCCTGGTAACTTCGGTCGAGTCTTGACTTTCTTGGGTTTCTTTTCTCTCTTCTTGGGAGGAGTCCCGTTTCTTCTGAACTGCAGCTTCCGCTTTGCCGTACCCGTAGTGGGCGCATCCGTCGGCTCACGGGAGTGCACGGGCGATGGACTCTCGGCCTCGGGCTCCCAATCTTCGTTGTGGGGTGGACTTGGAGGTGCGTTGGGGGTGGACTTGGAGGTCGTGCATTCTCTGTACGAAAGTGAAAAAACTATTAAAAATTGGCTTACATGTGGTGCAACATTCAGTAATTGTTGGAGGTGGTGCATTTGTACCTGGAGGAGTCGGTGGCCTCGGCGCCGCGTTAGGAAACACGATGTGTTTCTTATTCCACAAGATGATACCAAGCTCCATTTCTCACATGTCTTCTCGCCTTACCTCCAGGAATATGAAGCTCAATTGAATGGCATCCCGGCGTAATTGTTGACAACCCGACACGAGCATGGGATGCTGGAATTTGACCACCATGGTAGGTTGCTCCAGGTTGATTCGGTAAAGCATAGCCTGAAGCCACCATGAAGGATATGTTCCCCATTGGCATATGTATCTCACAGTTTGTCTTCTCCGTGATATCATCCACGGGGTAGTGAAGCGCCGACGGTTCGACTGCAGGACCGTCTTCTAGCTGTAGCTGCATGGAACCCACGCTGCTTCTATGCTGAGATGGGACGGCATCTGCTACATGATCGTCTTCTAATTGCTGCTGATCAGCGTCAGGTGCAGGATGTTCTACCTCATCTTCAGTGTCAGGTACAGGGTGTCCCCTTTTCTTCAAGAGAAACGCCACCTTTTCTTCTAATGTCGATATCCGTTCCAGCGCCTTTTTTTGCTTCTACCACGGCTTATGTAAGTGCCAAGGTCCGCCGGAAACCCTTGGCTCCACGGGGCAGTGGCTCCAAAGCCTCGTGTTCGTCCCCACTTTTCGGGGTTCCCGAGTGCCTTCGTCAGCTCGTCGTTCTCTCTATCGGGAACAAAAGTTCCTTTTCGAACAGCTTCTATTGCCTTCTCTAGATCTGATACGACTTGTGTTATTTTTTCCGACCATGGTCCCTCCGCAACAATCATCCCAGTCTCAGCGTCCAACGTTGCCCCATGCGCGAACAACCAGAACTTGGACCTATCGGGCCAGTCATGTGTCTGTGGAATGATATTTTTTTTAGAAGCACATCTTCATAGAGTCGCCACCTAGGCAGGGCAGTCATGTAGCCACCTGACCCCAAAATATGGTGATATTTCTTATTCTTCGCATTCTCCGTATTTGTGGCTGATCGGGATGTAAAGACACCCGATTTCTTGTACGCCTTAAAATCAGGCCAAGCGTCTCTTATCTTCACTAGGTTCCCAGTGAAAACTGGATCTTCGTCCTTATATTTCTTCCACAAGTCTTTCTTCCACCTCTGGAATTGTGTGGCCATCTTCTTCAAAGCCCACTCCCTGACTTTCTTCTTCTTATCTTCCGCTACGCTGAAATTTAGCCAGACCGTGTCGCAAAGCACTCTTTTCAATCTGTCATCGACATAAGTAGCTCCAACGTTGGCTCCGGTCTTCGGCTTATTCCATTCTATTAAGTTGATCGGGACCAGGTCTCTTACAACAACTTCGCACTGATTTACAAATTTGCGATAAGTTTCTGGGGTTTCTAGTGGTTTGCCATCAGCAGCAACTTTATCGATCGAGTACCTTGCAGTATCTTTCAACCTTGCGGCCGGGCCTCGTTTCAACTTTGTCTCAGTACTTGCGCTAGGTGTTCCGCAGGACTCCTAAACGGGAAAATAATGATTCGTTGGTAAGTGGAATACAAATTAATTGTTGCGTCAACAGTGACTTGAGATATACATTGGCAGAGTTTGTTCCGTAGGGCACTTCTGCATCGTCGACGTTGTCGTCGTCGTCATCTACTACATCTTCTATATTCTCAGCTCCATCACCAGAGTCGTTAAAAAATTGATTGCTAAACGTCTGTCCACCGTCGTGATCATGATATATGGCCGTTGCATCTTCAAAAATCATCTGGCACATGTATCTTTCCTTCTCCGCCTCACCCATTCCGCGAGCTGATCGGCGTGCAGATCATGTGGTTCTTGGGGATCCATAGCTCAACACCTGCTAGTAAAATTTATAAAATGAAGAACTCTAATTTACAACTATGATATCAAAATAAAATTTTCATTTTTTAAACTCACACACTTAGCAAAATTATTTCATCGGACACTTAGAAAATTTATTTCATCGGACACTTAGAAAATTATTTCATCGGACACTTAGAAAAATTATTTCATCGGACACTTAGCAAAATTATTTCATCGGACACTTAGCAAAATTATTTTATTGGTTATTTATATAGAGAATGTGGTATAATAATTTATATAATGCAATACTCTAAAATGCAGAACACTAATTTATAAAATGAAGAACTCTAATTTACAACTATGATATCAAAATAAAATTTTCATTTTTTAAACTCAGTTTCGAATCGAAGACGTATAAAGGAACAAATTTTGTGTTGTTTACAACTTAAACATAATTACGCCTATTTATCGGTACTACATTTAATTCATAATTGAATTACAAGTATTTGGTATTTAAAAATATATTTTAAATTTAAACTTTTAATTACAGGTCTAAATATTAATTTTCTCTAAGTCTAAATATTAATTTTCTCTAAGTCTAAATATTAATTTTCTCTAAGTGTAAATTTTAATTTTCTCTAAGTCTAAATATTAATTTTCTCTAAGTCTAAATTTTAATTTTCTCTATGTTTAAATTTTAATTTTCTCTATGTCTAAATTTTAATGTCCAAATAGAAAAAAAAAACAAACAAAAAAACTCACACTGTGACGTCTTCTGTGACGTCACGCGTACGGCGTCGGGGGCGGACGGCGTGGCGGCGTCGAGGGCGCGCGGCGAGGAGGCGAGCACGGCGGCGTGGAGGCGACGGCGTGGAAGCAACGACGGCGTGGAGGCGACGCGCGGAATGGAGGTGCGCGGCGTGGCGTGGAGGCGTGGCGACGCGCGGCGTGGAGGCGTGGCGGCGCGCGGCGTGGAAGCGTGGAGGCGACGGCGGCGTGGAGGCAACGGCGGCAAGCACGGCGGCGTGTTCGATCTGAGCAGGGCTTCGCCCGCGGGAAGTGGAGAAGACGCGCGAAGATGGATTTTTTCGGCTAAGGGACTAGAAAACGCCTGTACCAGCCTTTATCACCGGTTGGTGCTAACAACCGGTCCTAAAGACCCTTTAGCACCGGTTGCTAACACAAACCGGTACTAAAGGTCCAAAAATTGGGCCACATTCAGAGTGCGCGCGAACCCACATTTAGGACCGGTTGTTGTTAAAAACCGGTCCTAAAGGGTTTTTTTCCTTTTTCTTTTTTCCTTTTTTCTGTTTCTTGTTTTCTTTTTATTTTTGTTTCCTTTTTCTGTTTCTTGTTTCTTTTTCTTTTTGTTTCCTTTTCCTGTTTCCTTTTTCTTTTTCCTGTTTCTTCTTTCATTTTTCTTTTTTGTTTCCCTTTTCTATTTTCTTTTAAATTTATTTATAAAATCAAAGTAGACTAAAAAAATTGTAAAATCAAATATAAAACCATATTTATATTTTCTCATATTTTGTGTAAAAATTGTGTAAATGTCATTTAAAACAATAAAAAATAAAAAATAAGATATTTATCAAACTAATTTGAAAATATAAAGATATTTTTTTGTTTCCTTTTTCTTTTTCCTATTTCTTCTTTTATTTTTCTTTTTTGTTTCCCTTTTCTGTTTTCCGTTACATTTATTTATAAAATCAAAGTAGACTCAAAAAATTGTAAAATCAAATATTTACAAAAACATATTTATATTTTCTCATATTTTGTGTAAAAATTGTCTAAATGTCATTTATAACAATAAAAAATAAGATATTTATCAAACGAATTTGAAAATATAAAGATATTTTTTTGTCCTTTTTCTTTTTCCTGTTTCTTCTTTTATTTTATTTTTTGTTTGCCTTTTCTGTTTTCTTTTACATTTATTTATAAAATCAAAGTAGACTCAAAAAATTGTAAAATCAAATATTTATCAAAATGGTTAACACAATTACATAAAAGGTTTAATACATTATTACACATCACCACCAACACCCCTATCTATTTTTCTGCTTGCCTTTGTTCTGATTGCGCCGTAACCATGGAGTATCTTCATCATTTAACGGGATGCTTGGATCATCTTTGACTTTGAAGGGAGGAATTTCATCAAATTTATTGTAATCTTCTGACATGTCTGTCTTGTCCTCGACTCCCATGATATTTCTTTTCCCCGAAAGACCTATGTGGCGCCTTGGCTCATCGTCTGATGTATTCGCTTCCTTATCTTTTCTTTTTCTCGGTCTGCTAGATATGTCCTTCACATAGAAAACCTGAGCCACGTCATTGGCTAGGACGAATTGATCATTGCCGTACCCAAGATTCTTCTGATCCACTTTTGTCATTCCGTACTTTGGGTCTACCTTCACGCCTGACAGGTTGAACCATTTTCACCAGAACAAAGAGACCTTAAAGGAAGGTCCGTAGTCAAATTCCCATATCTGCTCTATGTAACCATAGTATGTGACCCTTTGCCCGTTGTCGTCTTTTGCATCAAACCGGACGCCACTGTTTTGGTTGGTGCTCTTTTTATCTTGGTCTGCCGTGTAAAATGTGTTACCATTTATCTCGTACCCTTTAAAGGTCAATGCAGTCGAAGATGGTTGCTTGGCCAACAAGTATAGCTCATCTTCAACAATGTTGTCATTAATGAGACGTCTTTGCAACCAACCGCCGAAAGTCTTCGCGTGTTCTTTAGCAATGAAATCTTCAGGTTGCTCCGGGTATTCCGAGAGTAAAATATCCTTGTGTTCCTGGATATATGGAGCCGCCAAGCTGGAATTAACTAGAACTGTGTAGTGTGCTTGAGTGAAAGATTGCTCGTCCATACATGTTGTTGATTTCTTTCCTAGCGTGCCTTTTCCACGCAGTCTCCCCTCATGGCGCGACTGAGGAACACCGATCGGATTCAGGTCAGGAAAAAAGTCAACACAAAACTCAATGACCTCCTCTGTTCCAAAGCCCTTGACCATGCTTCCTTCTGGCCTAGCACGGTTTTTAAGATAATTCTTCAAGACTCCCATGTACCTCTCAAAGGGGAACATATTGTGTAAAAATACAGGACCGAGAACGAAAATCTCTTGGACTAGGTAAACTATGAGGTGCGTCATAATATTGAAGAAGGTTGGTGGGAACTCCAACTTGAAGCTGACAAGACATTCGACCACGTCCTTCTGTAAACTTGGTAGAGTTGCTGGATCGATTGCCTTCTGAGAAATTGCGTTGAGGAATGCACATAGCTTCACAATGGGTACTCGCACGTTTTCTGGCAGAAGCCCCCTCAATGCAATCGGAAGTAACTGGGTCATGCTCACGTGGCAGTCATGAGACATTAGGTTTTGGAACTTTTTCTCTTCCAGGTTTAGTATTCCTTTTATGTTCGGTGAGTAGTCAGACGGGACCTTGATACTGCTCAGGACTTGGAAAAAGATCTTCTTCTCTTCCTTGGTAAGAGCGTAGCTAGCAGGACCTTTGAAATTCTCTGGATTCATCAGGTCGTCTCGTTCGTGCATAGGTTGGTGGTGCAGCCATGCTTCTGGTGTATCTCTCGACTTCTTCCCATGCACGCCCAATAAGTTTAGCAGGTTCACGCAAATATTTTTCGTCACGTGCATCACGTCGATCGCAGAGCGAACCTCTAGGAATTTCCAATAGGGTAGTTCCCAGAATATAGATTTCTTCTTCCACATGGCTACGAGGTTGTCGGGGTCATTCGGAAAAGATTGTGCGCCAGGACCCTTACCAAAGATTACTTTTATATCTTTGACAATGTCATATATATCAGTACCTTTAGGGAGGGTTGGCTTCCACCGTGTATCTGCCTCGCCTTTGAAATGCTTTCCTTTCTTTCTTACGGGATGCCTGTCTGGAAGAAATCGACGATGCCTCGGGTACACATTCTTGCCTATATGTATACTTTCAGTGTCGCATAAACAGTGTGTGCATGCGCTGTATCCCTTGTTTGACTGTCCTGAGATGTTACTGAGAGCGGGCCAATCATTTATGGTTACAAACAGCAACCCTCGTAGGTCAAATTCCTCTTGTTTGTACTCGTCCCACACACGTACACCTTCGTCAGCCCACAACTCTAAAAGTTCATCAACCAGTGGCCTCAGGTACACATCAATGTTGTTGCCGAGTTGCGACGGGCCTGGGATAAGCACTGGCATCATAATGAACTTACGCTTCATGCATAACCATGGAAGAAGGTTATAGATACATAGAGTCACGGGCCAGGTGCTATGACTTCTACTCTGCTCCCCAAACGGATTCAGGCCATCTGTACTTAGACCAAACCTTAAGTTTCTTGCGTCACGTGCAAAGTCCCCGTAATTATCGTCGATGTTTCTCCACTGCGACCCATCAGCGGGGTGTCTCAGCATATCGTCTTCCTTACGGTCTTCTTTGTGCCATCGCAGCAACTTGGCATGCTCTTTGTTTCGGAACAAACGTTTCAACCGTGGTATTATAGGAGCATGCCACATCACCTTGGCAGGAACCCTCTTCCTAGGCGATCGTCGCCCTCAACATCACCAGGGTCATCTCGCCTGATCTTATACCGAAATGCACCGCATACCGGGCAGGCATTTAAATTCTCATGCTGACCGCGGTAGAGGATGCAGTCATTGATGCGTGCATGTATCTTATGCACTGCCAATCCTAGAGGGCAGACAACCTTCTTTGATTCGTATGTACTGCAGGGAAGCATGTTATCTCTTGGAAGCATCTTCTTCATTATTTTCAGCAGCTTTTCAAATCACTTGTCAGATATGCCATTCTATGCCTTCTATTGCAGCAATTCCAGGGTGGTGCCCAGCTTTTTCTGGCCATCTTCGCAATTTGGGTACACAAATTTTTTGTGATCTTCTAACATGCGCTCCAACTTCAACCTCTCGTTTTCACTTGCGCAGTTTATCTGTTCTTCACGAATGACCTGACGAGGATTATCATCAGACTCATCAACAATATCTTCAAGTTCAGGCTCGTCTTCCCCCATTTCAGTATCATCGTGTTCACCGAACATAGGATAGTTATCATTATCCTCTTCTTCTTCATTGTCTTCCATTACAACCGCTCTTTCTCCGTGCTTAGTCCAACAAAAATAACTGGGCATGAAGCCTTCTTGCAACAGGTGGGTGTGTATGGTTCTTGAGTTAGGGAAATTCCTCTTATTCTGGCATTTTTTACATGGACAAAAAATAAATCCTTTCTGCCTGTTTTTCTCAACCACATTAAGAAAACTATGCATGCCATTAAGAAATTCGGGACGACGTCGATCACTATACATCCATTGCCGGTTCATTTGCATTATATAAATTTATCAAAAACCATTATGCTAAATCATCATGACTAAATTAATTAATTAATACAAAAAGTTCATCACATGTCAAAACCAAAGTAGCGTAGTGACCATACATATATAGTTCTCATAAAAATACACACCGAAACCAACCATAAAAACTCTCTCTAATTAATGCATTTAAAAACAACAACAAATGCGATCAAAATCGCAACAAAGGTAACAATTGACCCAACGGCATAATGATACCAAGCCTCTTTACTAATTGCATATTTTCTAATCTTTCTAATCTTCAGGCGCATTGCGTCCATCTCGGTCTTGTGACCATCGACGACACTGGCAAGAACCTTTTCCGAGGTCATCTTCTCTCTTTCAGTTTTTTCCAACCTTTTTGCAGTTTTTTTCAATCTTTCTTTCAGGCCAACATTTTCTTGTTCAACTAAGTGTAACTTCTCAACAATAAGGTCGATTGGCATTTCCGGTTCCACTACCTCCTAGATAAAAATATCTATGTCAAGTTGGTCGGCGTAATTAATTGTCATATAATCAGGAAATGAAAATATGTAGTTATAAAAGATAATATACCACATCCGAATCATAGACTGGACGAGGGCCAACGGGGACGGATATCAAAACCATGCCGCTATACATATAAAAAAAATCTTACACAATAAGAAAATTATATACAAGTAAATATGTAAATCATACAAATCAAAATTTGTTTTGGTAAATAAAAACAATAGGCTCACTAAGGATGTGTCGGTGACGGGGCGATCGACGGCGGTGAGGAAGGGGACAAGGCACGCGACACTAAAAAAAACCACAAATCATAATTAAATTTGAGCTCAAATTGCATATGTATACATAAAAAATGATGAACTCTCTCTAGCTTAGGCATTTCATGAAACACCTAGCTAGCACAACAAAAATGAAATGAGCAAAAAAACAAGCAAAACTTGCAATGCCGGAAGAGGGAATGTTGATGCTAACAGTAGACCGATGGGTACCAACAATCTTGACAAATGGTGGAGAAAAATGAGGATGGATTAGAGCTCACAAGAGGAAGGAGAGAGCAAAAATGGAGTTGAGCTCGAGCTGGAAAAAATGAAGCTGAGTCGGGGTGGAATATAGGGGAGGGCTTTAGCACCGGTTTGTGTTAAAAACCGGTGCTAAAGGGTCTGACAGCGGGCCCCGCAGTTGCTGCAAAAATGAGAAAACCTTTAGCAACGGTTTGTGATACAAACCGGTTCTAAAGGGTCTGTCCACTGGGCCCCCCTCCCTGCAGCAAACGGTTCAAAAACCTTTAGGACCGGTTTGTGTTACAAACCGGTCCTAAAGGCCTTGCGGCCATTTGCTGCAGGGAGAGGGCCCAGCGGACAGACCCTTTAGAACCGGTTTATATCCAATCTGGTTCCAATGTGGTTGGCTCAATGCCCTGTTTTCTACTAGTGGTACTTATTGCATGAAAGGCTATCTTCGGTTCGATCTGATACCTTACTCTTTGCTACAGGGCTGCATGCATCATACGCATCTTGAGGCTGTATCCCAGGAAGTCTTCAATCGATCTACATGCACAGGTGTAGTCAGGATAGTGGCCATCTTAAGAAACCGATAGAAACTTGGTGTCCGCTGTGGATGACGGTGTATGGGATATAGTATCCGATTAGATTGGGCAGCAAAAACATATATACATCACTGCGTGCAATTACCTTGCTCTGGGGTTTGAGAGCGAGGAAAGTCACCGATAATCTTGTAGCTACTGAATGCAAACATCAATTTCGCACCTATATCAGATCGTTGCTACATGGCTGCATGCATGTGCAAAATTTGAAACTTGAGGCCGTACCAGAGCCTTTGATCGATCGCCATGCAAGGGATGGAGTTATGTGATGGTTGGCCAGCCAAGGACCCGGCCGCCAATTTGAGTTCCGGCCGCCGGCCATATGCGTGAGGACTGAGGACATGCACACGCTGAATCTACACGTCTGTCTCTTCCTTTTCGTTAGCTTGATGAGAGCTCAAGGGATACGAAGGAAATCTCATACAGGAAAAAAAATTGCACGTGAAGTGACATATGATACTCCAAAAGATACACAAACATTACTTTTGACACGCTTTATGTATGTTACGGTTACGTATTTGCTTAAATCCTAACCATAGATTTTATATCTAACCATCGAAATAATTTGGAGGATGTGGCCTAACGTGGTGTCTCTATTAGAGACTCGTATATTGCTTTTAGCATATAATAATATAAAAATAGATTTTTTTTCTTATTTGTTTTTTCACTCAAATTATTGTCTGGGCTGTAATCCCACAAATCTGGTGGGAGTGGAGATGGGAGGGCGTATTTGTTATCTGTCTGGTATCATACATAAAAATAAAAGTAGAGACTTGTTATGTTGGGAAGAAGCAAGACACTATGGGAGGCCAATCGATGGCCTGGGTGAATGGCCTCCTCCAGCGTCCCAGCCCTGCCGTTGTGACTGCCCCGAAGCGGATCGACTCCTCTGCTTCTTCGTCCACCATGGAGATGGAGTAGAGGAAACCGCCAGTCTGCCCCGAAGCGGTTCGAGAGAACACGAATTGATTCGATGCGGACAAGATTCATTGCGGGCGTGGATGTGCGGAGGAACTAGGTCCAGTACAAGCTTATAGTCGTAAAGAAGACATCATAAGATCGAGTAGTAATAACCATGAAAGGCTGATCATTGACAAGCAAATAGCGATCGAATATTTTCATAGAGCAACGGTAACAAATCCAAGGACATGATTCTCTAGGTAAAGCACGCGAGAAAGTAGTAAACTAACAGAAGCAAACTGAAGACAAATATATTTCTAGTAGTAAACTAACGGAACGGAGGCCTGAGCTAGTAAAGTAAGGCCAGTTTCTACAAGATGACGATGCTTACGTTCAGCGGCGCCATTCTGCTGATGTGTATGAGGACAGGACACACGATGCGAGATTCCAAGCTTATTAAAGAACGAATTGAGATGATGATATTCACCACCCCAATCTGACTGAGCATAAAGAATCTTATGCTTAAGGAGACGCTCAACATGTGCTTGAAACTGAATGAAAACATCGAACACATCGGATTTACGCTTGATAAGATAAAGCCATGTAAACGGACTGTAAGCATCAATAAAAACTGACATAATAATTATGGCCACTAACAGACGTTTGGGCATGACCCCATACATCAGAAAACACTAGCTCAAGAGGCTGTTTAACGACACGATTAGACTCAGAAAACGGAAGCTGATGACTCTTGCCTTGCTGACAGGCATCACAGACAGTTTCAAAAAATTTATTGGACACGACTGGAAGTTCATGACGATGCAGAACATGACGAACTATGGGAGCAGCAGGACGACCAAGGCGAGCATGCCAGTGTGAGGACGACACACGAACACCAGTGAATACCTGGGGGGGCATGCGGCGCAGGAGGTGCAGGTGGCGCATCAAGCGCATAAAGGCCATGGCGAAGACGACCTCTAAGAAGAACGACTTTCATGTCCCGATCCTTAATAAAAAAGAAGGAACGGTGAAATTCAGGGAAGACAGGATTATCACGAGTAAGCTGAGGAACAGATAACAGTCTACGTGTAGCAGAAGGAACACAAAGAACATTACGAAGGTGCAGTTGTTTAGAATTATGTGTAAGAAGAGCGGCCTGACCAAGATGTGAGATGCGCATACCTGCTCCATTGGCGGTGCGAACCTGATCATGACCGCGATATGGCTCCTGGGTGGAGAGCTTGCCCATTTCACTCGTCAGGTGATTGGTAGCTCCCGTGTCCATGTACCATGCCGGATCAATGGAGTAGGACGGAGTGTGCCCGTGCTCGGTGCCCGCCACAGCAGCGGCCGCCTGCTTGTCATTGCCTTTGCCATTGTTTCCAATACCGAGGAAGTCCTGCTTGAAGCGTCGATGACAGCGTGAGGCGATGTGACCCTCAAGACCGCACAATTGGCAAGCTTGCTGAGCGCCGTAGCAGGGGCAGCAGGCGCGAGGGCGACCCCCGCCAGTGACGGAAGGCGCAGCGGCGCTGGGCTGCTGCTGAGGGGCGGTCGCCGGCTTGCCGCCAGCTGGCGTCTTCTGAGGTTTGCCGCGGGCTGCGGCGTTGGCGGCGGAGAAGCTCGGGGAGGCGTGGCGCGCTTTGATACGCTGTTTGCGGCCGAGGAGGCGTGAGTAGAGCTCACGAGGCTGAAGTGGAACGTCGCGACCATTGATGTTTTCAATGAGATTATCATAGTCGTCGTCGAGGCCGTTCAGGACGTAGGTGGTGAAGTCCTCGGGGCGAAGCGGCTGGCTAATGGAGGCCAGCGTGTCGGAGAGGCCAGTCATCTTTGTTGAAGTAGTCCGTGATGCTGCTGTCACGGAGCTTCGTCTCGTCCAGCTCAGTGCGGATAGCATGAGCACGGGCATGAGACTGAGAGGCGAAGCTGGTGTGGAGCGCCGTCCACGTATCCCGCGACGTAGAGGCGAAGAGGACCAGCGACGAGACGCTCGGGGTGAGCGACGACTGGATGGCAGAGAGGATGTCCTGATCCTGGGCCATCCACGTATGGTACGCTGGATGATACACCGGCGGGCACGGAAGGGTACCGTCGACTTAGCCCTCCAGGTAGCGGCTCCGAAGGAGCGGCAGCACTTGTGCACGCCAAGACAAGTAATTGTCGGGCGTGAGCTTCACCGGGATGAGGTGTGAGAAGTAGAAGGGCGACGGCGTCGCAACATGATCAGCGTGAGCCGATGGCTGAGACGCGTAGTGGCCCATCGGTGGCGCCGTCTCCAGGGACGGTGCAGGTGGGGCCCCGTAGTGCGACACTGTAGGCGCGCCGTAGGGCTGCAGAGGCGGCGCATCGTAGGGAGGCGCCAACCAGGAGAACAGCGGCGTCAGTAGGGCCCCATAGGCAGGGGGCCGTAGTGCGACGCGGGTGGGGCGCCGTAGGCCGATGCGTGAGGCGCGCCGTAGGTCGGCGCGGTCGGGGCGCCGTAGGTCGACGTCGAGTGGGCGCCGTAGGGGACGGGCGCGGGGCCACCAGGGGGTGGCAGCGCGGCCACGTTGGTCAAGGCAGACGGGCCGCCGGAGGAGGCCGACTCCGGGTATATCGCAATGAATCTTCTTGAATTCTGGGGCCACACTTGTGACGCCCCGAGATCGGGCACTATGCAGATTTCAGCATTTCCGCCAAAATCCACATAATAACCGATTCCAGGTTGCCACTTGTGATAACATTACAACAGTTCACGAATAATCCACAACAACAACCGAGGGGGTATATACAAGACGACTCAAATGAGTCAAGGATACAACTGATACAATACATAGATCCAAATAACAGCAGAAGAAACAACATAGCGTCCGACTACGGACAAGATACAAATTGGACTAAGAGTCCTGAAGATAACCGATGGCGTCCAATCCCTGCCCAGGCCAAGACGGAGGGATTCCCAAGCTAACGTCGTCAGACTTCAAACCTTTTGACTGCAATGTGGAATATGCAGCCACGAAAAGGATTCGTGGGTCAGTACGGTTAAGTACTGGCAAGTGGATAACCCATACTCACAAGATACCAGCGTAACCGATCATCACAAGGTACAAATACTTTGGGTACAACGGAAAGGAAGGGATTATTGCAAAGAGGCGCCAGCGGCTGCACTAACTAACTACAGGGACTCGCTACAACATCCGGCTAAAAGAAAGGGGTAAGATAGCGTATTATAACCAACTACAACTACTCACCAAACAATACCCATCCAATGTTACCCCCTACTAAGGAAGCAACCCAAGGAAACTCACACGGTTGATTAGGGTGACATTCATTTTTATGGTGGAGGTAATCTATATTACTAGTCAAGTTATCATCGTTAAGTGTAAGTTGTCTGAGTACTTGTTAGCCAGCACTTTCACCAAGTCATCCATAACCGCGGACAACACGGCTTCTCGAGAAGATTTAACCCTGCAGGGATGCACCAATTTGGCCGTACACGTAAGAATAACCCGCCAGACGGGGGATCAACCCACCAAGCGAGGTACTCAACACAACCCAACTCTTCTTCGCATCAAGCCCAAAGAACCATGTGCTGTGCGTGCGCGGCTAATCGAGCCCCCACGAAGAAAAGGGGGACCCTCATAGCACTCTAAGACCACGCCGCCCTAAATGCCGACTACAAAAGTTCCACCCTGGCGCCAAGGGCTCGCACCTGCATATGCATGCATCAAATGGAAAGCCCGAACTAAGTGTGGCGATTTGGACGAGATGCGAATCGAATCAGAATTGCGGGGGGCGCCCATACTCGCTTCCCACATGCGGTTAGTGCGCTTATCATGGATCAATGGACAAAACCCTTTTCCTAATTAGGGTCGACACTAGCAGGCCTCAAAACCACGCCGGGCCTCCTGCCGGTGCCTTATCATCAAATTATTATTACCCAAAACATTAACATGTTGTTGATTGAATTGAAACCCAGCTATCAACTAAACAGGTGATAAGACGGACAACAAGACTCGAGCGCAAACAACACTAAGCATGCAACTACGACACGAGGGCCAACAAGGTAAACAAACAACAGTTAATAGGAAGTGGAAGGAAGGCTATATCATGGCTGCAAGGTAAACATATGATAGGATCGAGACACAAGCATCGAATCGTAAGGCTAGCATAAGAACAACGGAAAGAATCGGTAACAGGTGATGAAAGGCAGCCATAGGCAGCAAGTGAGTATACTTGCCTGGAATCCAGCAAGTAGAGGTACATCTGAAGAACTTGTCGTTGCTCACATCATCTCAACGTCCTATCCGCGAAGAAGCAACAAACTAGAACAAACACCGGATGCAACAATTACTACTACGGCAAAAGATCCAGCATGATCAAGATATGTATGCATGACAAGCTTAAGGATGCATCGAGGATAAACTAGTTGACATGGTAAACATATTTAAATGGGCCCATATGCAATTTGGATTGCATATGGAAAAGCCCATGAATTAATGTTGAATTAAATGATCTACAAATAACCATCATGTGAAAGTTGATTAGAATGATGCATGGATGATGAAAACAATAAGAAAACAACAATAGCTTCAATTTGAAAAGGTGTTTACCAAGTTTGGAATTTTATTTATTAAGTTATGAAATTTGGCTTCTTAAGTGGGTTACACAAACATTTATTGTTTTCACCCATTTTAATTGTTCAAAACAGATAACAAAATTTATATTTGGAAAGAACACAAAATTTTAGATGGAATACATATTTCATTTGTTGAATTTGGATTTTAGATGAGCAAGTTAGGAATTTGTCAATTTTAAATGCATTAATTAAGAGATAGTTGTTTTCAGCAATTTAATTTATTCAAAATAGAAAACAAAGTTTATATTTGGAAAGCTTATTCAATTTTGCATGGAAAACATATTTTACATGTTGGAATTGGATTTGAATTGCCCAAGTTATGAATTTTGCAATTTAAAAGGGTTTAATTAAAGCATTGAATTATTGCACCACTTTTAACTAGGAAAAACAGTAAACAAATTATATTGAAAAGGTTGAAAACATGTAGCAAATGTTTCATTGAACATTTTGAGCTATTAAACATAATTTTAGGGTTATTATTGAATTTATTATGCAATTTTTCATAAGCATTCTTATTCTGTCCCTTTTAGTAAACAGAGGGAAACATGATCAAATTTAATTCAATTGTGACCAAATAAAATACCAATGTGTAGAGTTTGTTAAGACAAATTTTTAGAGCCCAAGTTTGCTTAAATTGGATGAACAAAACTAAAGTTATGAAATTCCAAAGTTTCAACTTTTAATTGCATTTTCAGTATTTAATTATTTAGTGCAAACATTATTACAGAAACATATTGCAATTTTGTTACTAATGGAAAGAGCACAAGATTTTGAATCCACAGAAACTTGAATCGTTGAATTTGGAGCAATATTCAATTTTATATTGATTTTACAAATAAGGTTTCAGATATGCTTTTTCTGAAATTCGAGAGAAAAAAGGAAAAGGCTGAGAAAAACGTGGTGGCTTTGTGCCTTGGGGGGGGGGGGGGGGTCGAACCCAGGACTGCTGGGCATGCGCGCACGGTGTGTTACCAACTGGGCTGGTCGCTCGGTTTGATTAGGTACAGATAGTGTTCGTTTTGAGGTAGCATGTGCGGGTGGAGGACTGACGAAAACTGAATCGGATCCAGTTAACTGCACGCGAGGAACGATCGACGAACTGGCGCTGCGGCTGCTGCTGTGGCCGGCGTGGGCGCGCAAGGGGGGCGTGTGGCCGTGCGCTTGCGGATGGCGAGGGGAGAGAGGGGAGAGAGGAGAGGGGCGAGAGCTCACCCGGGGGCCTGTCGTCGCCGAACAGAGGAGGAAGGCGGCGAGCTCGCTGTGGCCAAACGGGGAGGAACTCGTCGCCGGCGTGCTCGCTGCGGTTCACCTCCGGCCGTGCCGCCTTCACCAAAACTGCAGCCCACACCTCCACGATTCCATTCCCGGCGAGATGGAGGGCCGAGGGTGCCCGTGGTGGTCGCGCCATGGCCCACAACTTTCGTCCATGGAGGCACCTTCAAGGTTCAGAGAAAGGAAAATAAACAGAGGAGGGAGGGAGGAAGAAGAAGGTGGCGGCTAGGAGGAGGAGAGGGAGTGGCCTAGGGTTAGGGTTGGATGGGAATGAGGGGGAAGAGGGGCAGCTATAAGGGGGAGGAGAGGGAAGCAGGTGCACATGGGGGGGAGCTCGCTTTCCACCTGCTCTGTACGGACAGAGGTAGGGGAAAGGTGAGAGCGGGCTGGCTCGTGGGGTGTGTGGTGGGCTGGCCTGCCCTCCGTTTGGGTTTTTTTTT
Source organism: Alopecurus myosuroides (assembly GCA_028641055.1). Classification (NCBI taxonomy): domain Eukaryota; kingdom Viridiplantae; phylum Streptophyta; class Magnoliopsida; order Poales; family Poaceae; genus Alopecurus; species Alopecurus myosuroides. Next base: position 26,763,149 of record CM054058.1, read on the forward strand.
GTTTCTTTTTCTTTTGTTTCTCTTTTTTTTTGTAGGAAAGAAAAGAAGAGAAATAGAAATAGGTTTTTAGGGTTTTATTTTATGCAATAATTTTTATTGAATTACCAAACAGTCAAGTCAAAGCATGTTAACATTAATTTCAAAAATTTGAAATGTCAATTTGTTTTGAAATTCAAATTAGGGTTTTAATAAAAGGAATTTATTTAACCAAGCAAATATTAATTCCAATCCAATTTTTATTGAAAACAATTTGAGTGTCAAACAATAGTGCATTGTTTGAATTTTCTTAAATTGGTTTGAAAGTTTTAATTGGTTTGAAAACAAGTGCAAGGCATATGATGCATGATGCTATGTGATGCAAAAGAAAAAAAAACAACAAGCAATTCTACTTGGAAAAACCCCGGGTGTTACAACACTTGTCTTACATGTTTCGATAACCTATCCATGCATAAAACAATGAATGGTCTGCTATTCTACCTCCTTTCGATGCCCGTCTATGGGGTTACATGATGCAGTCGCAAGTTCCAGGTTTCCCAAAAGAGGGGCACCTACGGGGTCTCGGGATCCGTACAAATTCATTTATATTTTTAATATTAATTAATTTTTAGGTATATCATATAATAAGTATGTTAATTATTTATTTTAGATTAATGTTTTGTACGTAGGGTCGCGTCCGGCAGATTTCACCGTGTTATTTCATGGGCGCGGGTGGCGGGATACTCACATTCGGAGGTATACAACCACTCCTATTAACTTAGAAATTATAAATATATTAAAATCATATAGGGAAACAAAAATACTACATTAAATGTAGACACATCTTTTCGACACGAGTGGGATTTTTTCCAGCCGACGCCCCCCACCCCTCGACGTAGCCTATGCCACAACACCGACGTCCCCCCGCGGCGTCTTAGCCGTGTAACGGGGGGGGGGGGGCACGTTCGAATTCCGTTCTGTCCAAAAGCTACGTCGACGGGGTAACCAAAGCCGACGGTGGCCGTCGGGGAACGGTAGTTACGCCGAGGGGGAACACACGCCGACGGCCAGGTGCGCGGCCGATCCTACCTACCACCCTACGCCGAGGGTTCCGATACTTGGCCGTCGGCGTCTTGGCCGGCCCTCGTCATTTATTGGCTCTCCCATAGTGCTGGTGGAGCTCTGCTCGTCTGGGCTGCATATAGAAGGTAGGGGCGTTGCGTCTTCCTTCCCACATAAGGCTAGAGGTCAGCGGAAACCAGCCTGTAGCGGTGGGAGCTGGTGATGCCTCTTCCTCTAGCCAGCAAATGGCGGCAAGGGCAGAAGAGGTGCTGGGGGTCTTCTTCTTCCTTTGTAGGGTGGTGGTTTGAGTTTGTCATGCAGTTTAAAGCATCACACGCAGGGGCCTTGATTTCCGTTATGATCTTTGGCCGTTTTGGAGGCCTTTCTTCAACCTTCGTGTTGGAGGCCCGTTGGATCCTACGCTGGAGCTCGGAAACTTGTTGTCGTCAAATGGTTCGTCCCCGGAGACTACGCGCTAGCCAACGGAATTGTTCATCGCCGGGGGAGAGTTTCCGAGCATTCCTCGCTCTGATCTCGATGTCCTATGCACCTGGAGGAGGAGGCCGAGTATCTGATTGCTTTTTATCTTATAGTCCTGGGGTGTTATTTGTAATTGCAAAGGCCTTATCTTCAAATGTTAGGTTCTTTCGTGCGAGTGTTGTAAAGGGCATCTTTGCAAATTTGAACACCCCGTGTGTTCCGTCATAATGCAGCTCTAGGGTCTTTGTTGCCCCATCCCTTCTTGAAAAAAAAAACCAGTATCCCAATATTCTTTTTCGATGGATCTTTTAGTTTTCAAAGATATATTCGTAAAAAACGTGTACGTCCATTTAACAATGCACATATAAAGATTTGAATGAGAACAGACCTGAGATTTTTGGAGTGAATGGTGTGGCTCCAATATGTAAAGTACATATATATTAATGGTCGATATAATTTGTTTTGTATTAAATTGGTAAAATAGATTAAGTTTTAGAAGGTGTTTGAAATCACCTTTTTTCTCAAACCTCGGGCCATGTTTTAAGAGAAAATTTAAAATAAATAATTGAATTAATAAAAATGTTAATATTAAAAACTTAATTTATATTTAAAAATAACGGTGCAAAATTCTACATTTATTTACAAACATAGTATCTTCGAATTTTGTGATTTTCTACTAGTCACTGGTGTGATATGTTTCTTATTTGTTTTTCACTCAATATTTTTCTCATATGTTTCTTATTTGTTTTTTCACTCAACTTATTTTCTGCTGTGATCCCACAAATCTGCGGGAGTAGGGATGGGAGGGCATAGTTGTTATCTTTCTGGTTTCATACATAAAAATAAAAGTAGAGACTTGTTATGTTGGAAAGAACAAGAGACACTATGGGAGGCCAATCGATGAGCCGCTGGGTGAATGACCTCCTCGATCCAGCGTCCCAGCCCTCCTCCACCACCGTTGTGATTGGAAACAGTTGAGGTCCAAACGAAGTTTTTCAAGGCAATCACCAGATCGAATCCGAGTGCTGCGAGGCAAGTTTTGAATCTAGTGTTTTAACAATCATGGATCGCCGCATGATGTATGCAAAAGGTAAGATTTGGTAGCACATTGCGCCCGTTTGTCTGGATGCATTGTGTACCAGTTGAGTGCACCCAGACGGATACGGTGGTAGTGGCGGAAGAAAGCTTGAAGAATTGAGGATTGGAAGACGGAATACAGAAACACGGCGCCAAGATCGGTCTATGCTCGACCGTTGAAGCATGATGTATGCATGAGGCAAGGTTGATACGCTACGTGATCGGAAGATGAGATATGTTGGCGTGGCGCTGTACGTCCTGCTGTGTGACTCCAATGAGTACGTGATTCATCTTGGAATGATGGTAGCATTGCTATAGGTGCATCCATGAGGCAAGATTGATAGCTGGCTGTAGATCCGCATGCCTGGTGAGCGGAGACCAACCGGCTGAGTGCATCTAGTCGAATACGGCGGCGGCAAGCCGTGAGAATACGGTAGATTGCATGGTACTCCCTCCGTTCCATATTAGAGACTCCCGCCTAGATGTATTTATACATATTTTAGTATTAGATACATCTGTTTGAGAATCATCTAATATGGAAATGAGGGAGTAATTTTTAGCTAGATCAACCTGAAGGGGTACGGGATTTACTTCCCACGTTTGTGTGCAACAAAGACGTACCCAATATAGACCAGGGACTACACGATTACCTAGACTGCTACATGATACTACGTAATTTTAGATCTGTTTATCTCAACCATTATAAACTAAATCAACGGATGATATATTGTAAGCAGTTGAGGTCCAAACGAGGTTTTTCAAGGCAATCATCAGATCGACTCCTCTGCTTCCTCATCCACCATGGAAGGCAATCACGAGAGGAAACCGCCAATCTGCCCCGAAGTGGTTCGAGAGAACACGAATTGATTCGATATGGACACGATTCATTGCGGGCGTGGATGTGCTGCCTGGAAGGCCAACGTGGATGTGCGGATGAAAACCAGTTCCAGTACAAGCTTATAGTCGTAAAGAAGACATCATTAGAGTAGTAATAAGCATGAAAGGCTGATCATTGACAAGCAAATAGCGATCGAATATTTTCATAGAGCAACGATAACAGATCCAAGGACATGATTCTCTAGGTAAAGCGAGCCAGAAAGTAGTAAACTAACAGAAGCAAACTGAAGACAAATACTATATTTCTAGTTAACGTGCATAGCATTCATGCATGAATTGCATTGCGTTCACTCGTCATCGTCGCCTTGCAGGGAGACAAGCGCGTCGGCCGCAGACCTCTCCCTTGCCGACACGTTCCTGTAGAGCAGCTGTACGTCCATCGTCCGGCCATGGGGACGATCGTCCTCGTCGGTTGAGGGTCCACGGTGGCGACCGGGGCCGGGGACGGTGACCCGTACATCGCCTTCGATTTCGTCAGCCTCCGGCCTTGGAGCCGCTCGGACTTGGACGTTGTACTCGTATTGGCCAGACATTGTTGATGATTGCCTCGCTATTGCTGCACACGTTGGCAACGCCCTCGTGTATATATACACGTGCGTGCATGCATTTTTGGAATGCATGGTTGTTTCTGGAAGCTGACTGCAACGTTTGCTTCAAGGTCTACTCCCTCGCAAGGTATGGTAATAAATACTGAGACATAAGGCATGCATCGCCTAATCGATCTCAACTAGATCGATCTCTGACTTCTTTCTTACCACATGTGTGTACTACAATTTCCTTGATTACACTACAAGAACAGCAATATGGCAATGTTTTGTCGCCTGCAGGTTCCAAATGTTCTACGAGACTGCGACCTTACCTTGTACTATGGCAGGTGTATATATACATCGGCAGACTTGGATGACATATAGAGATGGAAAGGACTAGACCGAGTATATATATGTGCCGAGGGAATATCCCCGACGTCTGCTACGTGTTGGCCAGACTGTAAGATATTACAGATTATTCTAGAAAAATTGGTTTCGTAATAAATACTTGACATGTAAAGTTCTCGCGCAGATCTGATAGTATGGAAATTACAAACGTTGTCACTACTTCTCACATAAATTAGGACTATGGCAATAGATTTCTCTTGACTTGACAAACAAAACTAACTCGTCGGAATTTGTTACTTCTATATATACAACTAGATGGATTTGACGTTGGGCCCCTTGAAGTTTGACAACTTATATTATATGTTTACTAGAAAACAGGTCTTTAGTACCGGTTGGTAACATGCTCTAGTCCAGGTTTTCCAGGCGGAATTACCAAATCGAGATTAAAGGCCCTCCTTTAGTCCCGTTTTTCCAAGCGGAACTACAAAATCGGGACTAAAGATAGTTTCAATGTCATGGAGTGTTTCAACTCCGTTTTAGAATGTGCAATCATGCAAATTTGGATTCTGAACAAATTTGAAGTTTGTCACTCGTTAGGCCGACAAGCTATCGTATTTTCATTTTCATTATTCCCCTGATTTAGTGTTGATATATGTACTTCTCTGCCATTTAGCATTGATGCCCCAAATATTGTTATTTTGCTTCTATCTTGCCATTACCGAGGTCTAGATATGTAACGAGTTATTTTTTAATCAATGTTGTTTAGTTGATGCAGAGGTGTATTTTATCAGATGATTGAGATATTATTGTTGTTTGTTTTGAACCATGAATTGTGTAATGTTATTCTGCCTGGTTTTCAGGGAAGAAACTTACAATACTTTGATGGACATTCTTTTATTTTATATGTAGTATTTTATGATGTTTGTAAATTATTTTCTTGCTCACATTAAAGGGGCATTGTAGACTTCTGTTGTTGGAGCCTGATACGTCCATTTTGCATCACTATTTTATATCATTATTTTATGTTATTCATCGATATATTTCATCTTATTATGGGAGAAGAAACACTGGAACAAGAAATCTGATGGAAAAAGCACCGTCAGGACACGCCCTATTTCAAAAGATCACAAGAAGAGGGGGAACACCGAAGGAGTCTTAGAAGTCCGGACCAGGAAGCCAGCCAAAAGGGCACCTGTAGGGGGGCCACCTGGGGCCCACACCAGTAAGGCGCCCCCCCCCCCCCCCGGGGCCACGCTGGCTGGTGGTCTGGCGCCCTGGCCCACTCCTGGGTACCCCCTTTCGCATACTTGGCCCCAGAGAACCCTAAGCACAGATAGGTCGTCGAAGAATTGTTCCACCGCTGCCTCATGGCGGAAAACAACACAAAGAGAAAAGCTCTCCGGCAGGGAGAAATCTGCAAGAGAAATTCCTCCCCGGAGAGGGGAAATCGTCACCATCGTCACCCTCATCACTCCGGGCTTCATCGAGATCATCATCATCATCATCCTCATCACCAGCACTATCACCGTCACTGTCCACATTCACGCCGCTGTAACAATTAGGGGTTTTTATCGTTGTTTACCACTAGATCTCTCTCCCGGTGTGGATTAATTGTTAGTAGTTGAAACTTGTGAGATTCATCGGTGTTTGCACTATATGACCAGATTTTTATTATACAGGATATCACCTTTTATTATGATCCATATGATGTCTCGTGAGTAGTTCGTTTAGTTCTTGAGGACATGGTGGAAGTCATGATGTTAGTAGTGAAGTTATGTTGAAGTAATATCTCGTGGATCGGTATTTAAGTTGTGGTGATATTCTTCTATTGGTATCTTGATGTAAGTACTACGATACACCCCCTATACTTGTAGGTCATCAGAGCCCATCGAGAGGAAATAGGATCATTGTATAGTCCGCGTATCACCGCCGCCGAACTTTCTCACACGATGTAACAATTGTTTGAGAGATGCTGCAAAAACATTTTTGTGTTGCTCCGTGACAACGCATTGGGTATTTAGCTATTGTTCTGTAAATGGGTTGAATGCCTCGATCTAGGACAGCCGATTACTTACATTTTTCTAATTATAGCTAATTATTACCTGATAATTTTTTTCTTTTGGACTGAGAGCCCTCCCCGCCCCCCCACCCTGAACAATTTCAACATACGCTACATCATCATAGGTTTTTCCTACAGTCATCAAAATATATTTTATTCGTACAGTGGTTGTCATTATTATATGATCAGTCAGTAATGCAAGAGCCTCATCACATGGAAGCGTGATAGTTCCGCGCATTTTCCTGCAAAGATTGTTGCAATTTATATGGTTTTCACCCATCTAGTCCAACTAAGCCGAATAAAATGCTGAAATTATCATGGATTATTCATGGATAATAAGTTGAGAGAGTGGGAATAAAGTTAGGCCCAAATTTCTAGTTTGGAGAGGATGGCACCACCTTATAAGGTGAGCCATCCTAGATCATGTATGAGTTGGTGAGACAAGAGGAGAGGTGTGCCACACGCGCGCTCCTCCTCCTCCGCCCGCCTTGCCTCGCCTCGTCACGAAGCGCCGCTCGTTGCGGGTATGAGCCGAGACCGTTTATTTTGCCGGTTGGGAAAACTTAATGAGTCAGTAATTTGGTAATTAACGGATGCATTAATTACTAAACCATTTCATTTTCCTTTTGGATCGTGGAACCAAACCGACTCGGACGTGGAGTTAATCCCACGTCTCTCCCAGCCCGCAATATAAATACGCGCATACGGGAAATCCTAGCCGCCAGTTTGTCATATGGTTTCGGCGTGCATCGCGAGAAGGGACAAAGGGCCTTCGGAACACCGCCTCTTGTGATCCTGTATGGGAGAGGGGCGATCAGTTATTTGGGGATCGCACTCGCGCGGCTGCTGACGGCGACTACTTCCCCAACGACGATTTTTGTTCCCCGACGTTGGCAACCTCTTCATCGTCGACATGTGCGACAACACGGACAACACCGCAGTCGGTGCCGCTGCCGCTGCACCGTACGTATCTCGTTTCTTTGTGTACGAGATCCTATTGCAATTTTTGTGTCTAACTTTTGCCGTAGATCGTACCGTAGGTTGGATATGTTTATCTATTGTACTGGATATTTTCATGCTTACTTTATTTGCTAATGTCGCAGTTTCTCTTATGCTATTTTTGATATATTCAACAATCCAAAAACCTAATTATAGGAAATTTCCTGCACCTTATTTTATTGCTTCAACAAGGGCAAAGCCTTTCAAGGGTGTGGACTATAAGAGGTGGCGCACGAGAGAAGTGTTATGGTTTCAAACCTTGCGCTGCTATGCGTCCACCAAGGGCAAGCCTGAGGGCGGTCTTAATCCTGCCCAGCTGGATGCTTCTGAGAATATGGACACTATGTTTAAAAGTGTCCTCCTAAGTATTATTGATGATTCCATTGTGGATCTCTATATGTCTTTTGATATCGGTAAAGATATGTGGATTGCACTCGAGGCCAAATTTGGGGACTCGGATGCTCGGAGCGAGCTATACGTCATGGAGCCATTCTATGACTATAGGATGACTCATGATCGTTCTATTGTTCAACAAGTTCATGAGATACAATCACTCGCTAAAGTACTTGAGAAATTTAATTGTATGTTACTGGTCAAATTTGTGCCAGGAAGCATTATTCCCAAGATTCCATCTTCGTGGAGCACATTTGATACTTCTCTGAAACACAAGTGACATGATTTTTTGTTTCGTACCTCGTCGGATCTCTTGATGTGGAAGAGAATGCGAGAGCAAAGGATACACGTGCTCGGGTTGCTGAGGTAAGTTCTGCTGCCCATGTGGTACAGACGAAACACTACCCTCCCAACAACCCTAAATATAATAAGAAGAAATCTGAGCGTAAAGGCAAACCTGATGGCAAGTTCAAGCAGTCGCACTCTACCAACTTAAGAAAAGGAAGGGGTCATGTCACGTTCGCGGTGAAATGACTTATTGGGCTCCAAGATGCCCTAAACGATATGAGTTGCAGCAGCAGGAGAACAACGTCAAGAGCGCCAAAGTTTTCATGGATGACACTGAGATGAAGGATAATGGGTATGGTATAGTTCCTACTATTCGTTTAGTTTGTCATTAACCTGAATGGTTCATCGGCACAGGTGCCAATGTACATATTTGTGTTGATGCTTCCATGTTCTCTTCTTAATAGGTCAGAGGGACTTCCCCCATGCTGATGGAGAACGGGTCACATGCTACTGTTCGTGGTGTTGGTATGGTCGATCTGAAGTTTACTTCGGGGAAGGTCTTGCGGCTGAAGAACGTTCATCATGTACCCTACATCAATAAGAATCTTGTCCGCGGTCAGGTCTGTGTCGAGATGGTTTTAAGTTGGTTTTGGAGTCCAATAAAGTTGTAATTTCCATGTATGGATAATTTTTTAGTAAAGTCTATGAGTGCAGAGGCTTGTTCCACTTATCCTTGTTAGCTATTTGCACCAAAGTTATTAATCATGTTTGCCACGATAATGATTCTAATGTTTGGCATTCACGACTTTGTCATATTAATTTTGGTTGCATGACGCGATTAGCAAATATGATTTTAAAGTGTGTGTTCAAGAGAAATAACCTCGCAAGTCCCATAAAACTGCGGAGGTGAGAAACTTGGCAACACTAGAACTTATACATTCTGATGTTTGTGAGATGAATGGCGTATTGTCAAAAGGTGGGAAAAAATATTGCATGACACATTTTGATGACTCCACTAGGTATTGTTATGGGTATCTTATGAAATCTAAAGATGAAGTTTTAACTTATTTCAGGAACTATAAGGCTGAAGCTAAGAACCAACTTGATCATAAAATGAAACGGCTCCGGTCTGATCGTGGTGGAGAGTATTTTTCCAACGAGAGGACGCCTCAATACTCACCTCAGTCAAATGGGGTGGTTGAAAGAAAGAACCTAACGTTGTCTGATTTGGTTAACACCATGTTAGATACTTCGCGTATCTCCAAGGCTTAGTGGGTGATGTCTACGCACGCTTCTATTCTTGTAGACAGTGTTCGGCCTCCAAGTGCAGAGGTTTGTAGAAAAGCAGCAAGTTTCCCTTAAGTGGATCACCCAAGGTTTATCGAACTCAGGGAGGTAGAAGTCAAAGATATCCCTCTCAAGCAACCCTGCAATCAAGATACAAGAAGTCTCTTGTGTCCCCAAAACACCTAATACAATTGTCAGTTGTATAGGTGCACTAGTTTGGCGAAGAGAGTGTAAAATGCAAGTAATATGGATGATAATAAGTGATAATAGCAATCTGAAATAAAAATGGCAGCAAGCAAACATGTAGTAGAACAGGCGGAAAACGGTGTTTCAATGCATGGAAATAAGGCCTAGGGCTCCTACTTTCACTAGAGGACACTCTCAACAATGAAAACATAATTGAATGCATAAATATCTTTTGTTCACTATGCTACTCCGAACTACACTCCGGTCGAATAACAAACACCAATCATTGCGTAGGGTTCTAACAACACTCCTCAAGTCTATATTCCCTCTCTAGGGCACCCCAAGCTATCACTATGAGCGCCCTCAATTAGTACTAAATAAACGCCACAATTTCATCGGTTCATCTTCCAACACAACATATAAATATCATGCTAAACCACACGGTGCACACACACTATCACCTTTACACCGTGATCAAAGTGTTTACGGAGATAACAAAACCACTTGAGTAGCATAACAGATGAATATCACATCTACATATTGAACTAGATTAGAAAGCTCATGATCACATAAAGATCACACCATGGGGGAGAGAGATGAACCACATAGATACCGGTAGAGCCCTCAGCCTTGGGGGAGAACTACTCCCTCCTCATCATAGGAGACAGCAACGGCGATGGAGATGGCGGTGCAGTTGATGGAGATGACTTCCAGCAGCACTTCCCCGTCCCGCCAGGGTGCCAGAACAGAGATCTGTCCCCCCCGAAACTTGTTGGTGGCGGCGGCGGAGCTACGAATGTATTTTGCGGAAAAGGTCGATTCCTCTAGGGTTTTCCCTCGGGGGAGTATAAATAGGCAGAAGGGTGATGCCGGTGGTGGCCAGGGGGCCCACACCCCTAGGTGGCGCGGCCAGGGAAGACCCGCGCCACCCCATGGTGTGGCCACCCTGTGGCCCCCCTCCGGGGCTCTTCGGGACTTCTGGAAGCATCCAAGACTTCTAACACTTCTGGCTTTCGAATGTTCACATCTCGAGGATATTTCCAGATAACTTCTCTTAAACTAAAAACAGCAGAAAACAAGAAACTGGCTCTGTGGCACCTTGTTAATAGGTTAGTCCCAGAAAATCGATAAAAATGACATAAAGTGTAAGGAAAACATGTGGGAAACAACATAAAAACAACATGGAACATCATAAATTAAGGATACGTTTATGACGTATCAAGCATCCCCGCGCTTAGTTCCTACTCGTCCTCGAGTAGGTAAACGATAAAACAAAATAATTTCTGAGGTGACATGCTACTATCATAAACTTGATCATTATAATGTAAAAACATATGTACTCTGAGATCATAGAACTTCAACCACAGACATGATAATAATAATAAAGCATAGGAATCACTTTGCATCATGAAGAGTATCTTAAATAAAGGATCATGGATAATATTCAAAGAAAGATAAACGTTTGTTTCAGGTATAGAGAAAGCATGGCAAAGTGGTATTTCGCTAGTACTTAAGAGTGGGACAAAACATAAATGCCAGGACACTTTCAAAGTTCATGAGAAAGACTAGAACAAATAATTTAAGAACAAATAATATAACATCTTGCAGTAATTATTTATGTTTATGGGACAAATGCACATAGAACTCAGAATGGAAAAAATGCTCTCTCAACTGTGCATAAAGTTTGAAGATGGAGACTCAACATAAAAGTAAAAGAAAGGACATTCGCAAAGGGAAGCAGGGATCACTCATGTGCTAGAGCCTTTTATTTTATTAAACAAAGGTATTAAAAGTTTTTTTAAGAGAGGTGTATGCTAATCTCAACGAATGGTAAACAGACAATACAGTACGTCACAAGCCAACTGGATTCACAAGAGCGGCTCCCATGGTGAAGGACGCAACTGGTGTAAAAGGTCATCCCTCTTTCTCTTTTGGTTACACAATTATGTTTTGACTTATAAATCAGGGGCAAAAATAGTGAAGAGAATTTGTTTGTATTGATTTGGGGCTGGACATCCCGCTGCCAGCTCTTCTATCATTTGGATAAGAGGATGAAGCCACTAGTCCATGGTGTGAAATCCAATCAACAAGTGAGATAAAGATTCTCTATTCGACGTCCTCATGAGCAAAAACAAGAACACAAAACCGGAGTATTTTTTAAGGTTTTAAAGGTAACACATGAGAAGTTTACTTGGAGTGGCAGTTAAATACCACATGTAGATAGGTATGGTATACACAATGGGAAACTTTGTTTTTTGGGAGTTGGATGCACGAGTAGAATTCCATACTCAGTACAGGTGAAGGCTACCAATAGACAGGGAGCGACAAATCAAGAGAGCGTAAGAGCCATAATCATGCACAATGACATAAGCATCATTAATTAAAGAATAAGAATTATAACAAGTTAAAAAACTATGTGGTCATGCAGGCTATTCGTGACTGATTTTTAGTCATAAACATGGTGTGAGGATGCGCCAAGTCAACCAAATAAATCATTCAAAAGAGAATACCATATATTGATGCTTTACTATGACAAGAACAACTCATGAATCTTCCAAGACATATTAAACGCTCTTGGCTATTTAAGGCTATTCACGCTACTCAATAACCACAAGGCTTTTAAGACTAAATAACATTTACCATGGTATGAAAAGTTCTAGCCACAGTCTATACAAGCTTCTACGTGCATCGTTATAAATTCTACGTCAAGCAGCATCTTCTTTTTCCAACAAGCACCATACAAAAAAATGTTTTAACAAAAATTCTCTACATGCTACAGAAATAAAAAAATGAGAATACTCACAGAACACTACTAAAACTACCACCCCTGAATAAGACATGCATGAAAACAAATGCCAAACATAGTACTACCAAAAAGTGAACACTCAGAGAAGAATAAAAATGAAAACTAGAGTGTTCTAAGCAATGAAGACGGAGCGTGTCTCTCTATCACACAAGTATGATAAGATCCAACCATAAACTACACCAAAGAAAACTAAACAAACTGAAAGCAGAAAAATAGAAGACGCTCCAAGTAAATCACATAACATGTGACCGAATAAAAATATAGTTTCACTAAAAGTGACCTGATAATTTGTCAATGAAGAAGGGGATGCCTTGGGTATCCCCAAGCTTAGACGCTTGAGTCTTCTTGGAACTGCTGGGATGTACCACCGGGGCATCCCCAATCTTAGGATCTTCACTCTTCTTGATGACATCATATCATCAAGAATAACACCAAACGAAAGAGATTAGTAGGCAAATGCAATTATTGGCAGAAATCTGTTAAAACAGGACAGCAGGTTAAGATGATTTTTTCAAAAATCTTATGTTGCTCAAATCAAAAAGTGGTCATCTAAGAAAAGTTGTGGAATTAGTTGAGGAATAAGCACAAATATTTAAGAACATTCTGATCTTCCAGGATTTTATACGATGTTTTACGGTGGACAACAGAAATCTGTTTTCTGCGCAGAAATCCAAAAACCCACTCCAACTTTCGTCAGAATACTTGGCACTACTAAAACATGAAATTAAAGATACAAAGGAGTTGCTACAGAAGTATACAACCCCTTGACTCAAAGAAAATAGGAAAAACAATGCAAAAATGAAAACATGGGTTACATCCCAAGAAGTGCTTTTTTTAAAGCCTTTTAGCTAGGCATGATAATTTGAGAAGATGCTCACATGAGAAATATGAATTGAATAAAAATGGAGCATCAATAAGAAAATGTAAAACAAATTTAAGTCTAACCCACTTCCTATGAAAAATAATCTTGTATAAAAACAAGTCATGAAAACACAAAGCAACAAGCATAAGAAAACAGAACAAGTGCAACTTCAAAATTTTCAACATAAAGAGGGGAAACTTAATATTATTGAGATAGATAGAACTATGTTTCCCTCTCTCATAATAAATTTCAGTAGTATCATGAATAAAATTAACAATATAACTATCAGAGGAAACATTCTTAGCATGAGCCACATCCATAAAAGAATTAATACTCTCCACATAAGCATAGTAATTCTTATTAATAGTAGTGGGAGAAAATTCAACAAAATAGCTATCATTATTATTATCATCACCATAATCATTAGATATAGGAGGCATATTGTAATCATAATTAATATTTTCCTCTATTGTAGGTGGACTGAAAATATCATATTCATCATTGTAATCAGGTGGAACTAGAATATCACAATCATTGTAATCATCATATATTGGAGGCAAAGTATCATCAAAGAAAATTTCCTCCTCAAAACTTGCGGGACTAAAAATATCATATTCATCAAAACTAGCTTCCCCAAGCTTAGACTTTTCCATAGCATTAGAAAAAATAGTGTTCAAAGCATTCATACTAATAACATTGCTATTAGCATGCAAATGAAGTTCCATAGGTTTTTTAATTTTCTCTTCAAACACTTCATGTCCTAACTCAAGAAAAAGATTATAAAGTTCCCTCATATTTTTGTTGTTTTCCATTAAGCCTAACTAGTGAAAATAAAACCAAGAAACAGAAAGATATAATTGCAGAATCTAAAGGAAATAACTTCGAGCACTCACACCCGAGGATGTGAGCACTTTTTACCTTACCTCTCCGGCAACGACGCCAGAAAAGATCTTGATGTCTATGCACGCTTATATTCTTGTAGATAGTGTTGGGCCTCCAAGTGCAGAGGTTTGTAGAACAGCAGCAAGTTTCCCTTAAGTGGATCACACCAGGTTTATCGAACTCAGGGAGGTAGAGGTCAAAGATATCCCTCTCAAGCAACCCTGCAATCAAGATACAAGAAGTCTCTTGTGTCCCAACACACCTAATACAATTGTCAGTTGTATAGGTGCACTAGTTTGGTGAAGAGAGAGTAAAATGCAAGTAATATGAATCATAATAAGTGATAATAGCAATCTGAAATAAAAATGGAAGCAAGCAAACATGTAGCAGAACAGGCGGAAAATGGTGTTTCAATGCTTGTCAATAAGGCCTAGGGCTCCTACTTTCACTAGAGGACAGTCTCAACAATGAAAACATAATTAAATGCATAAATATCATTTCTTCACTATGCTACTCCGAACCACTCTCCGGTCGAATAACAAACACCAATCATTGCGTAGGGCTTTAACATCTATATTCCCTCTCTAGGGCACCCCACGCTACTCCGAACCACGCTCTCCGGTCGAATAACAGGAATGAGCCGAGCCGAGATCGTTTATTTTGCCGGTTCGGAGAACTTAATGATTCATTAATTTGGTAATTAAGAGACGCGTTAATTTATAAACCGTTTCCGTTTCCTTTTGGATCGTGGAACCAAACCGACTCGGACGTGGAGTTACGCCCACGTCTCTCCCAACCCGCAGTATAAATACGTGCATACGGTAAACCCTAGTCGCCATTTTGTCATATGGTTTCACACCGTTCCAAAGCACTGCGCCGCCTATCAAGTCTTATCCATCCCTCCTTCCGGCGTGCACCGCGAGAAGAGACAGTAGGCGTCCGGAACCCCGCCTCTTGTGATCCTGTACGGGTGAGGAGCGATCAGATTTTTGGGGAGCGCACTCGCGCAACTGCTGACGGCGAATACTTCGCCAACGACGAATTCTTCCCTGACCTCGGCAACCTCATCATCGACGACCTGAGCGACAACACGGACAACACCGCAGCCCGTGCCGCTGCGGCTGCACCGTACCTATCTCTCTTTTTCCTGTATGAGATCCAAATGCAATTTCTATTTCTACCTTTTTCCGCAGATTGTACCGTAGATTGAATCTGTTTATCTACTGTACTACATATTTGCATGCTTACTTGATTTTCTATTGTCGTAATTTCTCTGATGCTATATATTTCGGATTAAATCATGTGCTAAGTTGCTAGTATATTCAACAAACATAACAACACCTAAAGATTCTCCTGCACGCAAAGATAAGCCAAAATAATATTTGCACAAGGTACTGTGTAGCTACATCAAAAGAATCAGTTACGATCTATAAAGTTTGCAAACAGGATTGTATGGCTTTCATAATCAAGGCACCAGGATTCCATTACACCAAGAACTTTTTCCTAGGTGAATTCTTGATGGTTTATGATCCTTATTAGTTGTTCCTAGGTAATTGTACGTGATTGTACACTCGGCCTCTGAGTATCCAAAATGTAAACAATATGAAAAAAATTGAAAGGAAATTTTAAAGTCCGTGCATGCACTAGTGGAACACAGGCTATCAGTACCGGTTCCAGAGGGCTTCTAGTACCGGTTGTACAACCGGTACTAATTAATTGTCACTAAAGGTAGTCCAACATTTAGTACCGGTTCCTTCACAAACCGGTAATGAAGGTGCCTCCACGTGGCATCAGGGGAGCCCGTGGGGCTCGAGACATTTGGTACCGGTACCAAAGGGTTCGGAGGGGTTTAGGGTTTAGCTAGGGTTTAGGGTTTAGGAGGGTTTTAGTGTTTAGGAAGGGTTTAGGGTTTAGGAGAGGAGAGGTTTAGGGTTTAGGAGGGGCCGTATCGGACCTTTTCTTCGTACGATGATCGCGTCGATGCGCCAGCAACGCGTTTGGGGATATATAAAAGATCGTACGAGGATCGCTTCGATGCGGGAGGAATGCAAGTTGATGCCTATATATCAACATGATGCATACATATAACACATGCAATTAATTACATGAGATCGCAAATTAAGTAGTGGTACTCTCCGAGGCATACGGTATATTACATGTAGCTAGCTCGTTATTACATTGAGGCATGCATACACACTTTGATGAATGGTGGTACTCTCCGAAAGGAGCTATGACGACTGCGAGGAAAAATTCCGCCATTTCCTTGCAAGCGGCGCTCTAGGGGGAGCTTCTCCCGCTTTCTTGCCAACTCTTAAAGAATGATAGAGATAAAAATTAATACATACGTAAACAATCAAATCATAAAAAAAAACTATGACTGAAACTCAGCAGAACTGATGGTAACAAGATAAATTTGTAAATATAGTTTACATGCCTCCTTATTTCTATTATTATTTATTCTCTCGGAGACAATCTTGTGAATGTTCTCACAAACATAGTAAGCACATAGATTAGTCCCCTTTGATTGTTGATCACAAATATGTGGAAGAATATAATTCAATCTAACAAAAACCAAGTATGATAACGGTGTGTGTGGACCTAGGTAGTAGTACTTACTTTCCCTTTCCATGTCAGCTTCTCCGTCCATCCACCTTACGGATCTTCCTTGATGAACGTTTCCCATACGCTGCCCGACAAAAAATTGAATAAAAGAGTTATTAATTTGTTGACATCAGGAAATTAACGAAAAAGCCGATAAGAATTAAATAAAATTACCCTTTGAGCATATCAAAACAGTGCTTGTAATCTATAGGCGGTTTGGTCATTGAGTCGTAGACATCAATATGTTTAATGACGATAAGCATAAAATGGAAGATGTGCACGTTTAAATACGCAGTGTCATAGATATAACTCATTAGTTATAAGGAAAAATAGAATGTGTTAGAAGACAGTAACACTCACTTGTAGCTATAAGGCCAAAGTATCTGTTTTTTGTCACGTTGTCGCTGCAAAAACCTTATCAAATTCTCTGGTGTATCTTTGTTATACAGGGGCTTCTTTATGGTTTCTTCATGAATTGTATCCGCGTCAATGAACCCAATTTCGTTGATTTCATTCCTTTTTCATTCGAGCATCTTCAATCTGCATAATATAGCGCAAACAAGATTAAATTGAGGATAATTACAGAAAATGAAGGAACTCAGCTAAATCCTTCTGAAAATACATAATAAATAAATCACTTACAGACAATAGCAACTCAGCAACGATTTGTCTAGTGCCCGGAGATTGTATAACGCAAAAAGATCCTCGAAGTCAATGCTCACATCGTAATATTTGAAGTAGTGCTCTGATGCTTGCGTTGGGATACCCCAAGAGAAGGGCGTGATGAGCACAGCGGTAGAAATTTTCCATTTAGTTAAGAACCAGGGTTATAAATCTAGTAGGAGAAAGAGAATCTTTGGAAAGTTGATGCCACTGACGGTGGTGCTGGCACTTCACCGGTGTCAGCAACAACATGGAACCTGCACACAACACAACCAAAATACTTTTCCCCAACGGTACAGTGAGGTTGTCAATCTCACTGGTCTTGCGGAACACAAAGATTAGACGTGTAGTGTGGAAAAAAGTGTATGCTTGCGGTAAGTAAAGAGAGCGGGAGATTGTGCTGGTTTGTTTAACAGTGTGGAAAATGGACCGGGGTTCATAGGTTCACTAGTGGTGTCTCTCCATAAAAGATAGCATGTTGGGTGAACAAATTACAGCTGGGCAATTGACAAATAAAGGTTGCACCGTAGTGCACAATATAACATGAAGATTACTATGATATTTAGTGCGGGCATTACAACAAGATACATAGAATGACATCCATCTGCATCTATGACTAACAATACACCCTCAGGTTATCATCCGAACCCCCTTAGGTATTAAGTTGAAAGCAACACATAATTGCATTAGACAAAGTGTGTAATGTAAGCAATGATTACACACGCGGGTACTCTCACCGCTGTTTTTTCCCTAATGGAAATAGCACATCCTCCCTCTTCACGTTTATGTCACTCGAGCAAGGCAACAAGGAGGCATGAACCCACTATCAAGCATAAATACTCCCTCTTGGAGTCACTAGCAACTACTTGGCCAAAGCAACCACTAGCAACGGACAGCATGCAAGATCACAAATAACCTATCCATTAAAGACTATAATCAACTTGGCATAAGGTCAATATTCATTGGATCCCAGTAAACACATCATATAGAATTACATAAGATCAATCTCGATCATGATGGGCAGCTCACGAGATCTAAACATGGAGGCATATGAGGAGGAGACAACCATCTAGCTACTGCTATGGACCCGTAGCCCAGGGATGAACTACTCACGCATCACTCCGGAGGCAGGCATGGTGATGTAGAAGCCTCCGGTGATGATTTCCTCTTCGGCAGGGTGCCGGAAAAGAGCTCCAGAACCCTCATGATCTAGGGTTGACGGTGACGGCGACTGCGGAACTTTTTCGGGGATTTTGACCAGGTGGTTAGGGTTTTCCCTATGGGGGGATTAAATAGACAAAAGGGCAGAGGCGGTGGAGGTCCAGGGGACCCACACCACCCCCCGGCGTGGCCAAGGGGGTGCCACCCTTTGGTGTGGGCCCCCTGATGCCCCTCTTCGGTCTTCTGGATGCTTCCGGGGAAAATAGGACTTACGGGCTTCAAACTTTCCAATTCCGAGAATATTTCCAGAACAGCTTTTCTAAAACTTAAAAACAACAGAAACAGGGGGCTGGATCTGTGTCATCTTATCAATAGGTTAGTATGGAATATCGATAAAAATGACATAAAGAAGGGAGAAAACATTTAGCAATTGGCATAATATCATCATGGAGCATCAGAAATTAGGGATACGTTTATGACGTATCAAGCATCCGCAAGCTTAGTTTCTACTCGTCCTCGAGTAGGTAAACGATAAAACAATAATTTCTGATGTGACATGCTACTAACATAAACTTGATCAATCTAATGTAAAAACATATGCACGCTAAGATCATAAAATTTTAAACACATGCATGATAAATAAAACTTAAATAACAAAGCATAGCAATTACTTTGACTCACGAATAGTAACTCAAATAAAGGATCATGAATAATAATGCAAAGAAAGGTAAACATTTGTTTCAGGCGTAGATAAAGCATGGCAAAGTGATATTTCGATAGTCCTTTAGAGTGGGACAAAACATAAATGCCAGGACACCTTCAAAGTTCATGAGATAGACTAGAATAAATAATTTAAGAACAAATGGTATATCACATCATGAAGTAATTATTGATGTTTATGGGACAAATGCACATAGAACTCAGAATGGAAAAAATGCTCTCTCAACTGTGCATAAAGTTAGAGGATGGAGACTCAACATAAAAGTGAAAGAAAGGCCCTTCGCAGAGGGAAGCAGGGATCACTCGTGTGCTAGAGATTTTTATTTTATTAAACAGAGATGTTTGATATTTATGGAGGAATGTCTATATTTTAGGAGGGATGTATGCTAGTGTCAACGAATGGTAAACATAAAATACAGTACGTCACTAGCGAACAGAATTCACGAGAGAGGATCCCATGGTGAAGGACGCAACTGGTGTAGAAGGTCATCCCTCTTTCTCTTTTGTTTACACAATTATGCTTTGACTGATATGATGAGGGGCAAAAATAGTGAAGAGAATTTGTTTGTATTAATTTGGGGTTGGGTACCCCGCTGCCAGATCTTCTATCATTTGGATAAGCGGATGAAGCCACTAGTCCAGGGTGTTGTGACGCCCCTGGATCGGATACTATGAGAACTTCAACGTTCCCGCCAGAATCCACATGATATGGGACCCTGAGTTGTCATTTCTCATACCATTACAAAAGTTCACGAATAATCCGCGATAAAAACAGAGGATATATACAACACGACTCCAACGAGTGAAGAATATAGATGATACAATACAAAGATCGAAATAAAAGCGGAAAACGAAACAATATCCGACTACGGATAAGATACAAATTGGACTAAGAGTCCTGAAGATAAACGATGGCGTCCAATCCCTGCCCAGCCAAGCTGGAGGGATTCCCAAGCTAGCGTCGTCCAACTTCAAACCTGTCGACTGGATTGTGAATACATCCCCAAATCATGGGGTCAGTACTTTGAATGTACCAACAAGCGGCAAGCAATACTCACAAGATACCAATGCAACTAGTCATCACAAGATACAAATACTTTGGGTACAAAGGAAGAGGTTGTTGTAGTGAAGCGGCAGCGGGCGATACTAAGCAGTCTATGGAGACACGCTACAACTCTCGTCTATTAGAAAGGGATTATAGAGCGCGACAAAACCAACTACAACTACTCACCAAAGAAAACTTATCCAGGATTTACCCCCCCCCCCCTCAACAATTGTAGGAGGTAACCCTAAGAAAACACACGCATGTTGAAACAGTTGAAATAGTGATCTCATTATCGCATAGGTTAACAACTATCATTAGCCGTAAGTTGTCTGACTCTTGTTCGCCAGCACTTTCTCCAAGATCGTCACATAAGCGCGGACGATACCCCTTTTCGAAAAGATTTAACCCTGAAGGGGTGCACTACTGTAGCCACACGCACTTTAACCCTTATTGCCGATCAATGGCACACGTCCGGGGTGTGCCGGCAAGGTATCAGACACTACACTTCCCTTTCACCACAGACGATTCCAAGGAACCACCTAGCTAGGTTGGATCCGCACCGAAAGTCCGGCCGATGCTCCGAGGCAGACCTAGCCGTGTTCGTTTACGGCTGAGTGGTCCGAGGCCATGGGTATAACCCTCAACATCGAATCGCGCAAACCTATATAATTGTACGCACCCCGGTAACATCGCATACCATTATCATCTTTATCTTCATCGTACCTGCAAAAAAGGTGATGTGCGTACGCAAAATGGAAACGCCGAACTAAGTTGTGCCGCCTTTGACAAGTCTGCAGATCGGGTAATAGGTCGAGGGGATTTCCATAAGTCCCACATGTGGTTAGCGCGCTCATTCTTGGATCAGCGGACAAGAACCTTTTCCTAAGGCGACACCAGGGGGACCAAATACCTCGAAGGACCTTCTGCGGGTGTCTTATCTCGCAACAAATTATTATTCTAGATTATTATTAACCCAAGCATTAAGATCATTTTTAATTAAGTTGAACCAATCTATCATACTAGTCAAGTGATAAAGAACCAAAATCGCGAAAGAACCTAAGCATGCGCTACAACTCGCAAGGCAAACAAGAAAACAAACATGTCATAGGAGTTTGGGGATAATGCTATATCATGGCTGCAAGGTATACGTATGATAGGATCGAGACACAAGCATCGAATCATAAGGCTAGAATAAATACAACGGAAAGCATCCGTAACAAGTGAGGAACGACAGCCATAGGTAGCAAGTGAGTAAAGCTTTCCTGGAATTCTAGCTATAGAGGAAGCAGAACTTGTGGTTGCTCACATCATCTCACGTCCTATCCGCGGAGAAGCGAAGCACTTGAAGAAACAACGAGATGCAACAATTACTACTAGGACAAAAGATCCAGCATGATACTATTTTATATGCATGACATGCGATATGCAACTTAACCAGTATTAAGTGGAATCGAAATCCCAATGTTATCTATAGCTTTAAGTTATATGGCTAACCATCGAATTAAATGTTGATTAGCATGGAGAACAATTCACAGGTGAGCAAAACAAGATTAAATGGAATAGGGCTCAACTTAAATTAAGCTCCCAAACATATTCCATGTTTAATTATTTAGGGGGACATGCATAAACTACATAAAATGCAAGATGAAATATGAAAAAATGAGCATGGATGACATATTAATAATCCTTGCATTTTTCTGATCAAAATAGACATAAATTTTGTGTTATTTGGATTAGTAAAACAAAAGTTACGAGCATTTAAACTTAGGGGTGCTTTTGTAAAAAACTAGGACTTGTTCGTGAAGAAAACGGAGAGTGGAAGGGCTCTGGAACAAAAGAAAGGAGAAGACCATGGGCCTGGGTGCAAGATTCTAGATCCAGATCTGTATTTGGGACATTTCACCCGGAATCTCACTAGTCCGAGAAAATGACTAGTCGGACCGCCGTCCACACGACTTTGACGAGGCGATGCTGGTGACACATGGCATCTGGGTCACCGACAGGTGGGGTATGATTCCCTAGCGGAAAAAGGAGCAAAAAGGGGTGAGGCTTTGTCTCAGATGTGATTCGACCTTGGGTGTCCCGAGCGAATGACTGAGGGCTAAGCCGCTGGGATGTGTTGCGTTCTTGTGACTGGTTACAGATCCATCTGGATAAGAGGCAGGAATCGCGGTTAACTGAATTTTTTGAACACCCAAAGATTCAGAGAACGGGACGGGGACAGAAGGATAACGACGGCGTCCTGCAGCTGGCGACGCGACCGTGCCGCTCGAAGGCGGACACGCAGAGCAAGAGAGAAGGGGGAGAGGCTTGTCCCAGCGGACGAGAGGCTTATTGCAGGGCTTCCGACGTGGTCGTTCGGCGCGAGGACGAAGGAGACAGACGGTAGACGACCATGGAGTACGCACAGACGAAGGAGGTAGAAGTACTCGGAGGCAATGTCTCGGGCAGCTCCGGCTCCCGATCTTCAGCGCAGATATGGCGGAGACATGGCGCTTCCGTTCCCACACCTAGCTTTTCTTGACGGAGGACTTGGAAATGTCAACGACAGCGAGCTACTCTTGGCTCTCTCACCGTTCAGAACGGCACAAAAATTGAGATTTGAGTGGGATAGAGGATGAAGAGAAGAGGGTGGCGGTGACTGGAGATGGGGTGGGGGAAAGGCTGGGGTTTTGGGAGAGCTGATGCTGGGTAGATAAGGGGGAGGGGAACATGGCGTGGTGGTGCGGGGGTGGTTGAAAGCGACAGAGACAGGGGGCTCACACTCTCCTCGTGTTCGTTCTCCCGTACGAAAGAAGAGAAGGGAAGAAGGTGGGCTGAATTGTTGGGCTGGAACTTGGGCCTCTCCGATGCCTGGCTGGCTAGCAGAGCTTTTTCTCGGCCGGTTGGGCTGCTCTCTCACTCTCTCTTAAACATGTTTTTTCGGTTTGTTTTATTAATTTGTCAAAGATCGTTTTTGCACTATTGAAAATAGCTGTAAGGCCACAAACTTAACTTAGATTTTATGAAAATTTAGGATTTACAACAAGTTAAATATTTTGTGATTTTTAATGATAATAACATGATGGCATGACTAGATGATGCAAAAGAGAAAAATAAACACACAACTTGGGGAAACCCCCGGGCGTTATAGACGACCCCACAAACAAGGAATTGCGCCCTCGCAATCCGCTCCAAACCGGTAAGACAGAAGAGGTCAGAGCTATCGAGTCTTTGGTCACATTGTTGATCTTCTCGACACCTCTAACAAGGGATTCTTACTTGTGTTGATGCTGATGTTCTTCCACTGAGAACCTTCCGAAGGTCGAACCTATTGGGTTAAAAGGCTTAAAGAACATCCACCCACGTAGAAGACTAAAACTTTGAAAGATAGGTAAGAGAGAAGATTCCAAAACACAGAAATATAAGGAGGAAGAGAAATCATAGGTAAGGAATAAATAAGAATCTTATGGAGATGTTTCTAAAACAGTTTTAGCACAAATGGTTTTGACACTCTAGATACACGACTGTTAGCAAGGTTATCCTACAGTCTTTGCGGAGCCGTTGCTTCGATAACCATTTGTATTGAAATAACATTGAGAATCGGAACCACGCTCGGATACCATTTGTGACGCCCCTGGATCGGGTACTATGGGGATTTCAACGTTCCCGCCAGAATCCACATAATATCGGACCCCGAGTTGTCATTTCTGATACCATTACAACAGTTCACGAATAATCCGCGAAAAACAACTGAAGATATATACAACACGACACCAACGAGTCAAGAATACAGCTGATACAATACAAAGATCCAAATAACAGCGAAAAACGAAACAATATATGACTACGGATAAGATAAAAATTGGACTAAGAGTCCTGAAGATAAACGATGGCGTCCAATCCATGCCAAGGCCAAGCCGGATGGATTCTCAAGCTAACGTCGTCCAACTTCAAACCTGTCGATTGCATTGTGAATACAGCCCCGAATCATGGGGTCAATAATTTGAATGTACCAACAAGCGGCAAGCAATACTCACAAGATACCAATGCAACCAGTCATCACAAGATACAAATACTTTGGGTACAAAGGAAAAGGTTGTTGTAATGAATCGGCAGCGGGCGACACTAAGCAGTCTATTAGAAAGGGATGAGAGAGCGCGACAAAACCAACTACAACTACTCACCAAAGCAAACCCATCCAGGATTTTCCCCCTGAACCATTGCAGGAGGTAACCCGAGGCAAACACACACATGTTGAAACAGTTAAAATAGTGATCTCGTTATCGCACAGGTTAACAACTATCATTAGGTGTAAGTTGTCTAACTCTTGTTAGCCAGCGCTTTCTCTAAGATCGTCACATAAGCGCAGATGATACGCCTTTTAGAAAAGATTTAACCCTGTAGGGGTGCACTACTGTAGCCACACGCACTTCAACCCTTATTGTTGATCAATGGCACACGTCCAGGGTGTGCCGGCAGGGTATCATACACTGCACTTCCCTTTCACCACAGACGATTCCAAGGAACCACCTAGCTAGGTTGGATCCGCACCAAAAGTCTGGCCGATGCTCCGAGGCGGACCTAGCTGTTGCGTCTACGGCTGAGTGGTCAGAGGCCATGGGTACAACCCTCAACATCGAATCGCGGAACATATATAATTGTACGCACATCGGTAACATCGCATACCATTATCATCGTCATCTTCATCGTACCTACAGAAAAGGTGATGTGCGTACGCCAAATGGAAACCCCGAACTAAGTTGTGGCGCCTTGGACAAGTCTGCAGAAAGGGTAATAGGTCGAGGTGATTCCCATAAGTCCCACATGTGGTTAGCGCGCTCATTCTTGAATCAGCGGATAAGAACTTTTTCCTAAGGCGACACCAGAGGGACCAAATACCTCGAAGGGCCTCCCGCCGGTGTCTTACCTCGCAACAAATTATTATTCAAGATTATTATTACCCCAAGCATTAAGATCATTTTTAATTAAGTTGAACCAATCTATCATACTAGTCAGGTGATAAAGAACCAAACTCGCCAAAGAACCTAAGCATGCACTACGACTCGCAAGGAAAACAAGAAAACAAACATGTCATAGGAGGTGGGGGCTAAGGCTATATCATGGATGCAAGGTAAACGTATGATAGGATCGAGACCCAAGCGTCGAATCATAAGGCTAGAATAAAGACAACGTAAAGCATCTGTAACAAGTGAGGAACGGCATCCATTGGTAGCAAGTGAGTAAAGCTTGACTGTAATTCCGGCTGTAGAGGAAGCAGAACTTGTCGTTGCTCACATCATCTCAAGTCCTATCCGCGGAGAAGCGAAGCACTTGAAGAAACAACGAGATGCAACAATTACTACTAGGGCAAAATATCCAGCATGATCCTATTTTATATGCATGACATGCGAGATGCAAATTAACCAGTATTAAGTGGATTCGAAATCCCAACGATTATCTATAGGATTAATTTATTTAGATAACTATCAAATTAAATGTTTATTAGCATGGAGAACAATTTATAGGTGAGCTAAACAAGATTAATGGAATATGGCATAATTTAAATTAAGCACCCAAATATATTCCATGTTTAATTATTTAGGTGGACATGCATAAACTACTTAAAATGCAAGATAAAATATTATAAAATGAGCATGGATGACATATTAATATTCCTTGCACTTTTCTGATCAAAATAGACATAAAGTTTGTGTTATTTGGCTTAGTAAAACAAAAGTTATGAGCATTTAAACTTAGGGGTGCTTTCTGTATAAACTGGGACTTGTTCGTGAAGAAAACAGAGTGTGGAAGGGCTCCGGTACAAAAGAAAGGAGAATGCTAGGGTCATGGGTGCAAGATTCTAGATCCAGATCTGGATATGGGAGGACTTTCACCCGGAAGCTCACCAGTCCGAGAGAATGACTAGAGGGACCGGCGTCCACGTGGTGTTGACGAGGCGATGATGGTGACACGTGGCGTCAGGGTCGGCGATGGGTAGTGTCTGACTCCCTAGCAGAAAAAGGAGCAAAAAGGGGTGAGGCTTTTCCTCGGATGTGATTCGAACTCGAGTCTCCCGAGCGAAGGACTGAGGGCTAAGACACTGAGCTGTGTTACGTGCTTGTGACAGGATACAAGAATCGCGGTTAACTGAATTTTCAAACACCCAAAGATTCGGAGAACGGGACGGGGACAGAAGGAGAGCGACGAGGTTCTGCAGCAGGCGACGCGACCGTGCCGCTCGAAGGCGGACACGCAAAGCAAGAGAGAAGGGGGAGAGGCTTCTCCCAGCGGACGAGAGGCTTACCGCAGGGCTTCCGACGTGGTCGTTCGGCGCAAGGACGAAGGAGACAGCCGGTAGACGACCATGGAGTACGCAAAGACGGAGAAGGTAGAAGAGCTCAAAGGCGACGTCTCGGGCAGCTCTGGCTCCCGATCTTCAGCGCAGAGATGGAGGAGACCGTGGCACTTCCGTTCCTGCACCCAGCTTGGCTCGACGGAGGACTCGGCGATGTGCGACAGCGAGCTACTCTAGGCTCTCTCTCCGTTCAGAACAACAACAAAATTCAGAGAGGAGTGGGATAGAGGATTAAGAGAAGAGGGTGGCGGTGACTGGAGATGGGGAGGGAGAAAGGGTAGGGTTTTGGGAGAGCTGATGCTAGGTAGATAAGGAGGGGGAGAGGGGGACCATGGCGTGGTGGTGCGGTGGTGGTTGAAAGCGACAGAGACGGGAGGCTCACGCTCTCCTCGTGTTCGTTCTCCTGTACAGAAGAAGAGAAGGGAAGAAGGTGGGCTGAATTGCTGGGCTGGAACTTGGGCCTCTCCGAGGCCTGGCTGGCTAGCTGTGGTTTTTCCTGGCCGGTTGGGCTGCTCTCTCACTCTTCTCTTAAAAAAATCGATTTGTTTTATTAATTTTTCAGAGATCGTTTTTGCACTATTTAAATAGCTTTAAGGCCACAAACTTAACTTAGATTTTATGAAAATTTAGGATTTACAACAAGTTAAATATTTTCTGAGTTTTAATGATCGTAATCTTTGAAGTAGTGCTCTGATGCTTGCGTTGGGATACCCCAAGAGAAGGGCGTGATGAGCACAGCGGTAGAAATTTTCCATTTAGTTAAGAACCAGGGTTATAAATCTAGTAGGAGAAAGAGAATCTTTGGAAAGTTGATGCCACTGACGGTGGTGCTGGCGCTTCACCGGTGTCAGCAACAACATGGAACCTGCACACAACACAACCAAAATACTTTTCCCCAACGGTACAGTGAGGTTGTCAATCTCACTGGTCTTGCGGAACACAAAGATTAGACGTGTAGTGTGGAAAAAAGTGTATGCTTGCAGTAAGTAAAGAGAGCGGGAGATTGTGCTGGTTTGTTTAACAGTGTGGAAAATGAACCGGGGTTCATAGGTTCACTAGTGGTGTCTCTCCATAAAAGATAGCATGTTGGGTGAACAAATTACAGCTGGGCAATTGACAAATAAAGGTTGCACCGTAGTGCACAATATAGATATTTAGTGCGGGCATTACAACAAGATACATAGAATGACATCCATCTGCATCTATGACTAACAATACACCCTCCGGTTATCAACCGAACCCCCTTAGGTATTAAGTTGAAAGCAACACATAATTGAATTAAACAAAATGTGTAATGTAAGCAATGATTATACACGCGGGTACTCTCACCGCTGTTTTTTCCCTAATGGAAATAGCACATCCTCCCTCTTCACGTTTATGTCACTCGAGCAAGGCAACAAGGAGGCATGAACCCACTATCAAGCATAAATACTCCCTCTTGGAGTCACTAGCAACTACTTGGCCAAAGCAACCACTAGCAACGGACAGCATGCAAGATCACAAATAACCTATCCATTAAAGACTATAATCAACTTGGCATAAGGTCAATATTCATTGGATCCCAGTAAACACATCATATAGAATTACATAAGATCAATCTCGATCATGATGGGCAGCTCACGAGATCTAAACATGGAGGCATATGAGGAGGAGACAACCATCTAGCTACTGCTATGGACCCGTAGTCCAGGGATGAACTACTCACGCATCACTCCGGAGGCAGGCATGGTGATGTAGAAGCCTCCGGTGATGATTTCCTCTCCGGCAGGGTGCCGGAAAAGAGCTCCAGAACCCTCATGATCTAGGGTTGACGGTGACGGCGACTGCGGAACTTTTTCGGGGATTTTGACCAGGTGGTTAGGGTTTTCCCTACGGGGGGATTAAATAGACAAAAGGGCAGAGGCGGTGGAGGTCCAGGGGACCCACACCACCCCTCGGCGCGGCCAAGGGGGTGCCACCCTTTGGTGTGGGCCCCCTGATGCCCCTCTTCGGTCTTCTGGATGCTTCCGGGGAAAATAGGACTTACGGGCTTCAAACTTTTCCAATTCCGAGAATATTTCCAGAACAGCTTTTCTAAAACTTAAAAACAACAGAAACAGGGGGCTGCATCTGTGTCATCTTATCAATAGGTTAGTATGGAATATCGATAAAAATGACATAAAGAAGGGAGAAAACATTTAGCAATTGGCATAATATCATCATGGAGCATCAGAAATTAGGGATACGTTTATGACGTATCAAGCATCCGCAAGCTTAGTTTCTACTCGTCCTCGAGTAGGTAAACGATAAAACAATAATTTCTGATGTGACATGCTACTAACATAAACTTGATCAATCTAATGTAAAAACATATGCACGCTAAGATCATAAAATTTTAAACACATGCATGATAAAATAAAACTTAAATAACAAAGCATAGCAATTACTTTGCATCACGAATAGGAACTCAAATAAAGGATCATGAATAATAATGCAAAGAAAGGTAAACATTTGTTTCAGGCGTAGATAAAGCATGGCAAAGTGATATTTCGATAGTCCTTTAGAGTGGGACAAAACATAAATGCCAGGACACCTTCAAAGTTCATGAGATAGACTAGAATAAATAATTTAAGAACAAATGGTATATCACATCATGAAGTAATTATTGATGTTTATGGGACAAATGCACATAGAACTCAGAATGGAAAAAATGCTCTCTCAACTGTGCATAAAGTTAGAGGATGGAGACTCAACATAAAAGTGAAAGAAAGGCCCTTCGCAGAGGGAAGCAGGGATCACTCGTGTACTAGAGCTTTTTATTTTATTAAACAGAGATGTTTGATATTTATGGAGGAATGTCTATATTTTAGGAGGGATGTATGCTAGTGTCAACGAATGGTAAACATAAAATACAGTACGTCACTAGCAAACAGAATTCACGAGAGAGGATCCCATGGTGAAGGACGCAACTGGTGTAGAAGGTCATCCCTCTTTCTCTTTTGTTTACACAATTATGCTTTGACTGATATGATGAGGGGCAAAAATAGTGAAGAGAATTTGTTTGTATTAATTTGGGGTTGGGCACCCCGCTGCCAGATCTTCTATCATTTGGATAAGCGGATGAAGCCACTAGTCCAGGGTGTTGTGACGCCCCTGGATCGGGTACTATGAGAATTTCAACGTTCCCGCCAGAATCCACATGATATGGGACCCTGAGTTGTCATTTCTCATACCATTACAAAATTTCACGAATAATCCGCGATAAAAACAGAGGATATATACAACACGACTCCAACGAGTGAAGAATATAGATGATACAATACAAAGATCGAAATAAAAGCGGAAAACGAAACAATATCCGACTACGGATAAGATACAAATTGGACTAAGAGTCCTGAAGATAAACATGGCGTCCAATCCCTGCCCAGCCAAGCTGGAGGGATTCCCAAGCTAGCGTCGTCCAACTTCAAACATGTCGACTGGATTGTGAATACATCCCCGAATCATGGGGTCAGTACTTTGAATGTACCAACAAGCGGCAAGCAATACTCACAAGATACCAATGCAACCAGTCATCACAAGATACAAATACTTTGGGTACAAAGGAAGAGGTTGTTGTAGTGAAGCGGCAGCGGGCGATACTAAGCAGTCTATAGAGACACGCTACAACTCTCGTCTATTAGAAAGGGATTATAGAGCGCGACAAAACCAACTACAACTACTCACCAAAGAAAACTTATCCAGGATTTACCCCCCCCCCCCTCAACAATTGTAGGAGGTAACCCTAAGAAAACACACGCATGTTGAAACAGTTGAAATAGTGATCTCATTATCGCATAGGTTAACAACTATCATTAGCCGTAAGTTGTCTGACTCTTGTTCGCCAGCACTTTCTCCAAGATCGTCACATAAGCGCGGACGATACCCCTTTTCGAAAAGATTTAACCCTGAAGGGGTGCACTACTGTAGCCACACGCACTTTAACCCTTATTGCCGATCAATGGCACACGTCCGGGGTGTGCCGGCAGGGTATCAGACACTACACTTCCCTTTCACCATAGACGATTCCAAGGAACCACCTAGCTAGGTTGGATCCGCACCGAAAGTCCGGCCGATGCTCCGAGGCGGACCTAGCCATGTTCGTTTACGGCTGAGTGGTCCGAGGCCATGGGTATAACCCTCAACATCGAATCGCGCAAACCTATATAATTGTACGCACCCCGGTAACATCGCATACCATTATCATCGTTATCTTCATCGTACCTGCAGAAAAGGTGATGTGCGTACGCAAAAATGGAAACCCCGAACTAAGTTGTGCCGCCTTTGACAAGTCTGCAGATCGGGTAATAGGTCGAGGGGATTTCCATAAGTCCCACATGTGGTTAGCGCGCTCATTCTTGGATCAGCGGACAAGAACCTTTTCCTAAGGCGACACCAGGGGGACCAAATACCTCGAAGGACCTTCTGCGGGTGTCTTATCTCGCAACAAATTATTATTCTAGATTATTATTAACCCAAGCATTAAGATCATTTTTAATTAAGTTGAACCAATCTATCATACTAGTCAAGTGATAAAGAACCAAAATCGCGAAAGAACCTAAGCATGCGCTACAACTCGCAAGGCAAACAAGAAAACAAACATGTCATAGGAGTTTGGGGATAATGCTATATCATGGCTGCAAGGTATACGTATGATAGGATCGAGACACAAGCATCGAATCATAAGGCTAGAATAAATACAACGGAAAGCATCCGTAACAAGTGAGGAACGACAGCCATAGGTAGCAAGTGAGTAAAGCTTTCCTGGAATTCTAGCTATAGAGGAAGCAGAACTTGTGGTTGCTCACATCATCTCACGTCCTATCCGCGGAGAAGCGAAGCACTTGAAGAAACAACGATATGCAACAATTACTACTAGGACAAAAGATCCAGCATGATACTATTTTATATGCATGACATGCGATATGCAACTTAACCAGTATTAAGTGGAATCGAAATCCCAATGTTATCTATAGCTTTAAGTTATTTGGCTAACCATCGAATTAAATGTTGATTAGCATGGAGAACAATTCACAGGTGAGCAAAACAAGATTAAATGGAATAGGGCTCAACTTAAATTAAGCACCCAAACATATTCCATGTTTAATTATTTAGGGGGACATGCATAAACTACATAAAATGCAAGATGAAATATGAAAAAATGAGCATGGATGACATATTAATAATCCTTGCATTTTTCTGATCAAAATAGACATAAATTTTGTGTTATTTGGATTAGTAAAACAAAAGTTATGAGCATTTAAACTTAGGGGTGCTTTTGTAAAAAACTAGGACTTGTTCGTGAAGAAAACGGAGATTGGAAGGGCTCTGGAACAAAAGAAAGGAGAAGACCATGGGCCTGGGTGCAAGATTCTAGATCCAGATCTGTATCTGGGACATTTCATCGGGAAGCTCACTAGTCCGAGAAAATGACTAGTCGGACCGCCGTCCACACGACTTTGACGAGGCGATGCTGATGACACGTGGCATCTGAGTCACCGACAGGTGGGGTATGATTCCCTAGCGGAAAAAGGAGCAAAAAGGGGCGAGGCTTTGTCTCAGATGTGATTCGACCTTGGGTGTCCCGAGCGAATGACTGAGGGCTAAGCCGCTGGGATGTGTTGCGTTCTTGTGACTGGTTACAGATCCATCTGGATAAGAGGCAGGGATCGCGGTTAACTGAATTTTTTGAACACCCAAAGATTCAGAGAACGGGACGGGGACAGAAGGAGAACGACGGCGTCCTGCAGCTGGCGACGCGACCGTGCCGCTCGAAGGCGGACACGCAGAGCAAGAGAGAAGGGGGAGAGGCTTGTCCCAGCGGACGAGAGGCTTACTGCAGGGCTTCCGACGTGGTCGTTCGGCGCGAGGACGAAGGAGACAGACGGTAGACGACCATGGAGTACGCACAGACGAAAGAGGTAGAAGTACTCGGAGGCAATGTCTCGGGCAGCTCCGGCTCCCGATCTTCAGCGCAGATATGGCGGAGACCATGGCGCTTCCGTTCCCACACCTAGCTTTGCTTGACGGAGGACTTGGAAATGTCAGCGACAGCGAGCTACTCTTGGCTCTCTCGCCGTTCAGAACGGCACAAAAATTGAGATTTGAGTGGGATAGAGGATGAAGAGAAGAGGGTGGCGGTGACTGGAGATGGGGTGGGGGAAAGGCTGGGGTTTTGGGAGAGCTGATGCTGGGTAGATAAGGGGGAGGGGGACCATGGCGTGGTGGTGCGGGGGTGGTTGAAAGCGACAGAGACAGGGGGCTCACACTCTCCTCGTGTTCGTTCTCCCGTACGAAAGAAGAGAAGGGAAGAAGGTGGGCTGAATTGTTGGGCTGGAACTTGGGCCTCTCCGATGCCTGGCTGGCTAGCAGAGCTTTTTCTCGGCCGGTTGGGCTGCTCTCTCACTCTCTCTTAAACATGTTTTTTCGGTTTGTTTTATTATTTTGTCAAAGATCGTTTTTGCACTATTGAAAATAGCTTTAAGGCCACAAACTTAACTTACATTTTATGAAAATTTAGGATTTACAACAAGTTAAATATTTTGTGATTTTTAATGGTAATAACATGATGGCATGACTAGATGATGCAGAAGAGAAAAATAAACACACAACTTGGGGAAACCCCCGGGCGTTATAGACGACCCCACAAACAAGGAATTGCGCCCTCGCAATCCGCTCCAAACCGGTAAGACAGAAGAGGTCAGAGCTATCGAGTCTTTGGTCACATTGTTGATCTTCTCGACACCTCTAACAAGCGATTCTTACTTGTGTTGATGCTGATGTTCTTCCACTGAGAACCTTCCGAAGGTCGAACCTATTGGGTTAAAAGGCTTAAAGAACATCCACCCACGTAGAAGACTAAAACTTTGAAAGATAGGTAAGAGAGAAGATTCCAAAACACAGAAATATAAGGAGGAAGAGAAATCATAGGTAAGGAATAAATAAGAATCTTATTGAGATGTTTCTAAAACAGTTTTAGCAGAAATGGTTTTGACACTCTAGATACACGACTGTTAGCAAGGTTATCCTACAGTCTTTGCGGACCCGTTGCTTCGATAACCATTTGTATTGAAATAACATTGAGAATCGGAACCATGCTCGGATACCATTTGTGACGCCCCTGGATCGGGTACTATGGGGATTTCAACGTTCCCGCCAGAATCCACATAATATCGGACCCCGAGTTGTCATTTCTGATACCATTACAACAGTTCACGAATAATCCGCGAAAAACAACTGAAGATATATACAACACGACACCAACAAGTCAAGAATACAGCTGATACAATACAAAGATCCAAATAACAGCGAAAAACGAAACAATATCTGACTACGGATAAGATAAAAATTGGACTAGGAGTCCTGAAGATAAACGATGGCGTCCAATCCATGCCAAGGCCAAGCCGGATGGATTCTCAAGCTAACGTCGTCCAACTTCAAACCTGTCGACTGCATTGTGAATACAGCCCCGAATCATGGGGTCAACACTTTGAATGTACCAACAAGCGGCAAGCAATACTCACAACATACCAATGCAACCAGTCATCACAAGATACAAATACTTTGGGTACAAAGGAAAAGGTTGTTGTAATGAATCGGCAGCGGGCGACACTAAGCAGTCTATTAGAAAGGGATGAGAGAGCGCGACAAAACCAACTACAACTACTCACCAAAGCAAACCCATCCAGGATTTTCCCCCTGAACCATTGCAGGAGGTAACCCGAGGCAAACACACACATGTTGAAACAGTTAAAATAGTGATCTCGTTATCGCACAGGTTAACAACTATCATTAGGTGTAAGTTGTCTAACTCTTGTTAGCCAGCGCTTTCTCTAAGATCGTCACATAAGCGCAGATGATACGCCTTTTAGAAAAGATTTAACCCTGTAGGGGTGCACTACTGTAGCCACACGCACTTCAACCCTTATTGTTGATCAATGGCACACGTCCAGGGTGTGCCGGCAGGGTATCATACATTGCACTTCCCTTTCACCACAGACGATTCCAAGGAACCACCTAGCTAGGTTGGATCCGCACCAAAAGTCTGGCCGATGCTCCGAGGCGGACCTAGCTGTTGCGTCTACGGCTGAGTGGTCAGAGGCCATGGGTACAACCCTCAACATCGAATCGCGGAACATATATAATTGTACGCACATCGGTAACATCGCATACCATTATCATCGTCATCTTCATCGTACCTACAGAAAAGGTGATGTGCGTACGCCAAATGGAAACCCCGAACTAAGTTGTGGCGCCTTGGACAAGTCTGCAGAAAGGGTAATAGGTCGAGGTGATTCCCATAAGTCCCACATGTGGTTAGCGCGCTCATTCTTGAATCAGCGGATAAGAACTTTTTCCTAAGGCGACACCAGAGGGACCAAATACCTCGAAGGGCCTCCCGCCGGTGTCTTACCTCGCAACAAATTATTATTCAAGATTATTATTACCCCAAGCATTAAGATCATTTTTAATTAAGTTGAACCAATCTATCATACTAGTCAGGTGATAAAGAACCAAACTCGCCAAAGAACCTAAGCATGCACTACGACTCGCAAGGAAAACAAGAAAACAAACATGTCATAGGAGGTGGGGGCTAAGGCTATATCATGGATGCAAGGTAAACGTATGATAGGATCGAGACTCAAGCGTCGAATCATAAGGCTAGAATAAAGACAACGTAAAGCATCCGTAACAAGTGAGGAACGGCATCCATTGGTAGCAAGTGAGTAAAGCTTGACTGTAATTCCGGCTGTAGAGGAAGCAGAACTTGTCGTTGCTCACATCATCTCAAGTCCTATCCGTGGAGAAGCGAAGAACTTGAAGAAACAACGAGATGCAACAATTACTACTAGGGCAAAATATCCAGCATGATCCTATTTTATATGCATGACATGCGAGATGCAAATTAACCAGTATTAAGTGGAATCGAAATCCCAACGATTATCTATAGGATTAATTTATTTAGATAACTATCAAATTAAATGTTTATTAGCATGGAGAACAATTTATAGGTGAGCTAAACAAGATTAATGGAATATGGCATAATTTAAATTAAGCACCCAAATATATTCCATGTTTAATTATTTAGGTGGACATGCATAAACTACTTAAAATGCAAGATGAAATATTATAAAATGAGCATGGATGACATATTAATATTCCTTGCACTTTTCTAATCAAAATAGACATAAAGTTTGTGTTATTTGGCTTAGTAAAACAAAGGTTATGAGCATTTAAACTTAGGGGTGCTTTCTGTATAAACTGGGACTTGTTCGTGAAGAAAACAGAGTGTGGAAGGGCTCCGGTACAAAAGAAAGGAGAATGCTAGGGTCATGGGTGCAAGATTCTAGATCCAGATCTGGATATGGGAGGACTTTCACCCGGAAGCTCACCAGTCCGAGAGAATGACTAGAGGGACCGGCGTCCACGTGGCGTTGACGAGGCGATGATGGTGACACGTGGCGTCAGGGTCGGCGACGGGTAGTGTCTGACTCCCTAGCAGAAAAAGGAGCAAAAAGGGGTGAGGCTTTTCCTCGGATGTGATTCGAACTCGGGTCTCCCGAGCGAAGGACTGAGGGCTAAGACACTGAGTTGTGTTACGTGCTTGTGACAGGATACAAGAATCGCGGTTAACTGAATTTTCAAACACCCAAAGATTCGGAGAACGGGACGGGGACAGAAGGAGAACGACGAGGTTCTGCAGCAGGCAACGTGACCGTGCCGCTCGAAGGCGGACACGCAAAGCAAGAGAGAAGGGGGAGAGGCTTCTCCCAGCGGACGAGAGGCTTACCGCAGGGCTTCCGACGTGGTCGTTCGGCGCGAGGACGAAGGAGACAGCCGGTAGACGACCATGGAGTACGCAAAGACGGAGAAGGTAGAAGAGCTCAAAGGCGACGTCTCGGGCAGCTCTGGCTCCCGATCTTCAGCGCAGAGATGGAGGAGACCGTGGCACTTCCGTTCCTGCACCCAGCTTGGCTCGACGGAGGACTCGGCGATGTGCGACAGCGAGCTACTCTAGGCTCTCTCTCCGTTCAGAACAACAACAAAATTCAGAGAGGAGTGGGATAGAGGATTAAGAGAAGAGGGTGGCGGTGACTGGAGATGGGGAGGAAGAAAGGGTAGGGTTTTGGGAGAGCTGATGCTAGGTAGATAAGGAGGGGGAGAGGGGGACCATGGCGTGGTGGTGCGGTGGTGGTTGAAAGCGACAGAGACGGGAGGCTCACGCTCTCCTCGTGTTCGTTCTCCTGTACAGAAGAAGAGAAGGGAAGAAGGTGGGCTGAATTGCTGGGCTGGAACTTGGGCCTCTCCGAGGCCTGGCTGGCTAGCTGTGGTTTTTCCTGGCCGGTTGGGCTGCTCTCTCACTCTTCTCTTAAGAAAATCGATTTGTTTTATTAATTTTTCAGAGATCGTTTTTGCACTATTTAAATAGCTTTAAGGCCACAAACTTAACTTAGATTTTATGAAAATTTAGGATTTACAACAAGTTAAATATTTTGTGAGTTTTAATGATAATAACATGATGGCATGACTATATGATGCAAAAGAGAAAAACAAGCACACAACTTGGGGAAAACCCCCGGGCATTACAGGTGTGAAATCCAATCAGCAAGTGACATAAAGATTCTCTATTGACGTCCTCATGAGCAAAACCAAGAACACAAAGCAGGAATAATTTTGAAGGTTATAAAGGTAACACATGAGCAATTTACTTTGGAATGGCACTTAAATACCACATGTACGTATGGTGGACACAATGGGAAAAACTTTGGTTTAAGTGAGTCTGGATGCACGAGTAGAGCTCATACTCAGTACAGGTGGAGGCTAGCAAAAGACAGGGAGCGACAAATCAAGAGAGCATAAGATTCATAATCATGCATAGCGACATAAGCATCATTAATTAAAACATAAGAAGTATCACAAGTTCAAAAACTAAGTGGTCATGGAGCCTATTCGTGACTGGTTTGTAGTCATAAACATGGTGTGAGCATGCGCCAAGTCAACCAAATAAAACATTCAAAAGAGAATACCATATATTGATGCTTTACTATGACAAGAACAACTCATGAATCTTTCAATACATATTAAACACTCTCAGTTATTTGAGGCTATTCATGCTACTCAATGACCGCAAGGTTTTAAACTAAAATAAAATTTAGCATTGCATGAAAAAGTTCTAGCCACAGTCTATACAAGCTTCTACTAGTACTGTTATAAATTCTACTTCAAGCACCATTTTTCTTTCCCCCAACAAGCACCATACAAAACATGCTTTAACAAAAATACTATTTATGATACAACAAAAATAATATTTAACAAAACATGAGAGTACTCAAATAACACTACTAAAACTAACAGCTCTTATAAGAGATGCATGCAAAACAGGAGCTAATTAAATGCAGCAGCTAGACAGAGATTAAGAATACAACGTATTCTCATGAAAAAGCGGAGCGTGTCACTCTCCAATAAAAGAATGCTGGGGTCCAACCAAGCTTATTATGAAAGTAAAAGCAAACCTAAAACAAAAATAAAAGACACTCCAAGTAAAACACATAAGATGCGACCGAATAAAAATATAGTTTCACTAGAAGTGACATGATAATTTGTTGATGAAGAAGGGGATGCCTTGGGCATTTCCAAGCTTAGACGCTTGATTCTTCTTGGAATTTGCTGGGATGTACCACCGAGGCATCCCCAAGCTTCGGCTTTTCACTCTTCTTAATCACATCATATCATCCTCTTCTCTTGACCCTTGAAAACTTCCTTCACACCATACTTCTCACAATCTTCATTAGTAACGTTAGTGCAATAGAAATAATAAATTCACATGGTTCAGTTTCAACACAAGACTAGCACTCAAAAACACATTAGCTACTGTCACAACTTCTTGTAAAACTCTTTTTTCTCAAAAGAACACCAAACCAAAGAGATTAAGATGCAAATGCAATAATTGGCAAAAATCTGTCAAAACAGAACAGCAGCTAAAGATGATTTTTTCCGAAAATCTTCTGTTACTCATATAAAAAAGGTCAACTTAGAAAAGTTCTTATATAGCCCAGGATTAAGCACAAGAAAGCTCAGGTCATTTTGAATTTTCTGTGATTTTATACGTATTTAACAGTGGAGAGCTGAAATCTGTTTTCTGCGCAGATATCTGAAATATAGTCTCAACTTTCCACTAGAGCTTTACTTGGCTCAGCAAAAACACAAAAGAAAAGATACAGAGGGGTTTCCAAGGAAATAGACAACACCTATGTGCGGAGCACACAAAATAAAACAAAGGAAAACTGAATGAAAACAGAGAAATAAAACGTGTTCTCTCCCGGTAGCGCTTTTTTTAAGCCTTTTACCTAGGCATGATAATTTGAGAAGATGCTCACATCAAAATATCAATTGAATAACAATAAGAGAGCATCAAGACGCAAAAATAAAACACATTTAAGTCTAACCCACTTCCTATGAAAAATAATCTTAGAGAAAACAAGTTACGAAAACACAAAGCAACAAGCATAGGAAAGCAAAATAAGTGCAACTTCAAAATTTTAAACAAAAAGAGAGGAAACTTAATATTGTTGAGATGCATAAAACCATGTTTCCCTCTGTCATAATAACTTTGAGTAGCATAATGAATAAAATTAACAATATATCTATCACATGAAACATTCTTATCATGAGCCACATGCATAAAAGAATTATTACTCTCCACATAAGCATAGTCATTCTTATTAATAGTAGTGGGAGAAAATTCAACAAAATTGTTATCATTATTATTCTTATCACCATAATCATTAAATATAGGAGGCATGGTAGCATCAAAATAAATTTTCTCCTCAATAGTACGTGGACTGAAAATATTATATGCATCATTGTAATCATCATATACAGGAAGAATAATATCATCATAAGCAATAGAATAGTTATCCTACAAAATGTGGTCATTTGTAAACATATCATCATTTCTACTAGGAGGAGATGTATCAAGAATATAATCATCAGTAACAAAAGGATTTTCAAACACATCATCCACAAGTTCAGAGCTTTCTATATCACCATTTTCAATATCAAAAGTAGTGTGCTCTTCCCAATCATGATCACTACTATATGTAACAGGCATAGGCTCATCATTAGAGCAAATTTTCTCCTTCGTGCTTGGGGAACTAAAAAGACCATTTTCATATAAACTAGCTTCCCCAAGCTTAGACTTTTCCATAGCATTAGAAATAATAGTGTTCAAAGCATTCATACTAATAACATTGCTATTAGCATGCAAATAAAGTTCCATAGGTTTTTTTATTTTCTTTTCAAAAGCATCATGTCCTAACTCAAGATAAATATTATAAAGTTGTGTCATAATTTTATTGTTTTCCATTAAGACTAACTAGTAAAAATAAAAACAAACAACAAGTAAAAATAAGCCTAACTAGTGAAAACAAGAAACAAAAAGATATAATTGCAGGATCTAAAGGAAATAACTTCGAGCACTCACACCCGTGGATGTGAGTACCTTTTACCTTACCTCCCCGGCAACGGCGCCAGAAAATGTCCTTGATTCTCGCGTTGGGATACCCCAAGGGGAGGGTGTGATGAGCACAGCGGTAGGAATTTTCCCCTTAGTGAAGAACCATGGTTATAAATCCAGTAGGAGAAAGAGAATCTTCGGAAGGTTGATGCCACTGACGGTGGTGCTGGCGCTTCAACGGTGTCAGCAGCAACATGGAACCTGCACACAACACAACCAAAATAGTTTGCCCCAACGTATAGTGTGGAAAACAGTTTATGCTTGCAGTAAGTAAAGAGAGCGGGAAATTGTTGTGTTTTGTTTAACAGTGTGGAAAATGGACCGGGGTTCATAGGTTCACTAGTGGTGTCTCTCCATAAAAGATAGCATGCTGGGTGAACAAATTACAGCTGGAAAATTGACAAATGAAAGTTGCACTGTAGTGCACAATATACCATGAAGATTACTATGATATTTAGTGCGGGCATTACAACAATATACATAGACCGGCATCCATCTGCATCTATGACTAATAATCCACCCTCAGGTTATCATCCGAACCCCCTTTGGTATTAAGTTGCAAGCAACAGATAATTGCATTAAACAAAGTGTGTAATGTAAGCAATGATTATACACGCGGGTACTCTCACCGTTGTTTTCTCCCTAATGGCAACATCACATTCTCCCCCTTCAATTTTATGTCACTCGAGCAAGGCAACAAGGAGGCATGAACCCACTATCAATCATAAGGACTCCCTCTTGGAGTCACTAGCAACTACTTGTCCAGAGCAACCACTAGCAATGGAAAGCATGCAAGATCACAAATAACATATCCATTAAAGACTATAATCAACTTGGCATAAGGTCAATATTCATCGGATCCCAGCAAACATAGCATATATAATTACATAAGATCAATCTCGATCACAATAGGCATCTCACGAGATCTAAACATGGAGGCATATGAGGAGGAGACAACCATCTAGCTACTGTTATGGACCCGTAGTCCAGGGACGAACTACTCACGCATCACCCCGGAAGCAGGCATGGTGATGTAGAAGGCTCCGGTGATTATTTCCTCTCTGGCAGGGTGCCGGAAAACAAATTTAGAACCCTCCTGATCTAGGGTTGACGGCGATGGCGGCTGCGGAACTTTTTCGAAGATTTTGATAAGGTGCTTAGGGCTTTCCATCCGGGGTGATGAAATAGTCGAAAGGGCAGAGGCTGTTGAGTTCCAGGGGCCCCACACCACCCCCTGGCGTGGCCAAGGGAGGCGCCACCCTATGGTGTGGGCCCCCTGATGCCCCTCATCGTGTCCTCTTCGGTATTTGGGATGCTTCCGGGGAAAATAGGACTTCCGGCCTTCGAACTTTCCAATTCCGAGAATATTTCTAGAAAAACTTTTCTGAAACTAAAAAACAGCAGAAAACAGGGAATTGGCTCTGTGGCATCTTGTCAATAGGTTAGTCCGTAAAATCGATAAAAATGACATAAAGAAGGGAGAAAACATGTAGCAATTGGCATAATGTCATCATGGAGCATCAGAAATTATGGATACGTTTATGACGTATCATGCTCCTCCTTAACTGCCACCATCATAGCTGCGTACCCTTCGTTTGCCCTACCCAAGTACCACTTATGCAAATTGCGCATTTTTTTTGTAGGATGGAGACATTCTCGACCAAATTTTTCCCTTTTTCATATTTGTATGCTGCTTCAGCGACGGGTACTCGATATATGTTGTATGATAACTAGTTTGTACGGCCTTCTTGTCAAACACATTGAGAGGGGCAACCGATTGAACGGCTTGTTCTCCGAGCTGGGGAACTTTTTCCCTTTTTCCCCTTGAGTGGTTGTTTCCTTTTTGGTGCCCGCTGGACCACCGGTTTCTTCCCTTTTTGGTGCCCGCTGGAGCATCTCGTCATATGTCTTTTCAATAGAACGCTTATAGTCTGATGGCGATGATGGTGGATGGTTATATAGGTTCTCAACGGTACGCAGAACTTTCACCGGATCTAGCGTCTTCTCAAAAGGTATCTCGGAACGAGTGATGGACCTGTTTTCCTTGTCAGGTCTTTCCCAAGGTAACTTCTGAAGAGGCGGCGGTGCTCTGTCTATTCTGGATTTCTTCCTGGGCGGAGAACGGTTCCTCTTAACGTCCGCTTCCTCACGCGGAGGATATCGATATTGTGGACTCGCGCTGCCCCCCCTCCCCCTCAGGTATGTGTGGCCCTTCCTGCTCATGTGGACTGCTAGCAAGGGAGATCAATGGCCCTTCCTGCTCATGTGGACTGTTAGCAGGAGTAGTCGATTGCCCTTACTGCTCATGTGGACTTCTATCACGAGGAGTCGGTGGCCTTGGCATGGTGGCTGAAAAGACGATGTATTTTTTTTGTCTAGAGGGCGAAACCGTGCTTGACATCGCCCAGTGTCTTCTCCTCGTCACCTCCAGGATGATCAATATACATTGTTTCATAACTAGGCACAATGTCATCCACCCCGACAAGAGCACAATTAGTTGGAATGGGCTGATGATGGTGCGTTGGTTCATCTTGTTGTGGGTAAACAAAGCCGACTGCCACCTTAATGCACATGTTACTCATTGGCACATGTAGCTCACACTATGTCTTCTCTGTGACATAACCCACGGGGTAGCTTGCTCCACATCCTCCAAGATGCGAGGAACCAACTGATGACCCACAAGTATATGGGATCGCAAAAGTCTTCGAGGGAAGTAAAACCAAAATTTATTGATTTGACACAAGTGGAGCCAAAGAATATTTGTGAGCCTTAACAAGTGAGTTGTCAATTCACTTGTACCTGAAATTTGACTAGTTGGCATTGTTTTATCAGTAGTAACAGTTTTATAGCAGCAGCAGTAGTGAAATAACAACAGCAGTAGTATGAAAACAGCAGTAGTGATGTTTGAAGTGAACAACGGGATTAAATATTTTAGGCATAGGGATGGATGAACGAGCGTTGCATGGATAAGAAAGTCCAAATAATGATCATGTCACGGGCATTGCAGATAAATAATATAAAGCAGCCAAGTACTAAGCAACCATAGGCATGTATTCCGTAAATAGTCGTACGTGCTCGCAATGAGAACTTGCACAACATCTTTGTTCCTACAAGCCCGTTTTCAGCGGTGCCTCAAGGGAACTACTGATAATTAAGGTGTTCCTTTTAATAGAACACTGGAGCAAAGCATTAACACTCCGTGAAAACATGTAATGCTCACATCGCAGCCATCCCCTCCGGTTGTCCCAATTTCTTTTACTTCGGGGCCTCGGGTTCCGGACAACGATATGTGTAAACAACTTGCAAGTATGATCAATAAACTATAATTATTAGCATAATTCAATAACATGTTCAGATCTGAGATCATTGCAATCGGGCCCAAAGTGGCAAGAATTAAGCATAACAAGTTGCCACAATGTAAATAGCACTAATAGAGGATACTAGGCACTATGCCCTAAAAATCAAGACATTATTACATGAACAATCACATCCAATCCCTACCATCCCCTTCGGCCTACAGCGAGGATTTACTCACACATGGATGGGGGAAACATGGATGGTTGATGTAGAGGCGTTGGTGATGACGGTGCCGATGATATCTTCCAATTCCCCGTCCCGACAGGGTGCCAGAACAGGAACTTCTGATTCCCGAATCGAGGTTCGGGATGGCGGCGGCGCTCTGTTGTGTTTCTGCGGAATATGACAAACCCCTCGGGTTTTAGGGTTGGAGGCTACTTATATTCGAAAGGGGAGTCCAAGAGGGGCTGTGGTGGACCCACACCATATGCTGGTGCGGCCAGGGGATACCCGCGCCAGGAGGTGTGGCCGCATGTGGCTCCTCTCCTGGCCCCCTTCTGGCTTCCGGGGTCTTCTGGGGTGAAAACACCAATGGCCTCTTTTCTAGGCCTTTTCCCGAAAGTTGATTTTTCTGCACAAAAACAAGACACCAAGGTAATTCTGCTGGAAAAAGTGTGAGTCCGTGTTAGTTGTATCCAAAACACACAAGTTTAGAGGAAAACAATAAGAAAAGTGTTCGGAAAAGGAGCTATGTTTTCGACGTATCAACTCTCCCCAAGCTTAGCTTATTGCTTGTCCTCAAGCAATTCAGTGACAACTGAGTGCGATAAAAGACTTTTACGAACACATTTGTTTCATATGATGTAAATAAACTCACTATATGATCAGATACTTAGTTATGCTCATGATAAGATACATGCAAGATATTGTCATTTAATAGCTATGCAAACCATGTAGAGACAATAACATATTAGTAATAAACAACATGAAGCGTAACTAT
Organism: Alopecurus myosuroides; assembly: GCA_028641055.1. Taxonomy (NCBI): domain Eukaryota; kingdom Viridiplantae; phylum Streptophyta; class Magnoliopsida; order Poales; family Poaceae; genus Alopecurus; species Alopecurus myosuroides. The sequence goes on from CM054058.1 coordinate 26,807,636, forward strand.
TTGCAAGATTGAAGTATTCATAATAGGATCTGATAAAGTGGTATCTCGCTTACCCTTAAGTGTGGGGCAAAACATAAATGACAAGAAAACTCTGAAGTTCAAGGGAATACTAGAGGTAAAGATATCAAAGATGTAAGTATCAAGAATATAACACAATCAACCATGCTTTGGGACAAACATATTACACTAAGAATGATAACTATGCTCTCAAGAAGATGCTCAAAGAACATGGCGGAGACTCAACATAAATGTAGAATAAAGGCCCTTCACAGAGGGAAGCATGGATCATTCATGTGTTAGAGCTTTTTATTTTGTTAAACAGAGATATTGAAAACATTTTTAGGAGTGGTGTATTCTTATGTCAACGAATGGTAAACAGACAATACAGTATATGTCACAAGCCAACTGGATTCACAAGAGCGGCTCCCATGGTGAAGGACGCAACTTGTGTAGAAGGTCATCCCACTTTCTCTTTTGTTTACATAATTATGCTTTGACTGATAAATCAGGGGCAAAAATAGTGAAAATAATTTGTTTGTATTAATTTGGGGCTGGGCACCCCGCTGCCAGCTCTTCTACTATTTGGATAAGCGGATGAAGCCACTAGTCTAGGGTGTGAAATCCAATCAACAAGTGAGATAAAGATTCTCTATTTACGTCCTCATGAGCTAAAACAGTGGCACAAAACAGGAGTAACTTTTAGCAGGTTTTAAAGGTAGCACTTGAGCAATTTACTTGGACTGGCAGTTAAATACCACATATAGGTAGGTAGGATGGACACATTTGGCAAACTTTGGGTTTCAGTGATTTGGATGCACGAGTAGAGCTCATACTCAGTATAGGTGAAGGCTAGCAATTGACAGGGAGCGACAATCAAGAGAGCAGCAACTATCATAATCATGTTTGCGACAAAGTAAAATGAACTGAGGCATAACATTTATACTAGAACTCTGAGGCAAAATAAATCATCGAGGCTTATTGAAGTTTTGTGTTCAGTCTCAGCATGCGTGAGCACGTGCCTAGTCGATTCAAATGAACCAGTCGGAGGAGGCTACCACAATGTCATACTCTTCTTATGAATAGAACAATGCGAACAAATATTTATGCGACACGTCATTTACTATTAATAAATTGGAACCAAACATGAGAGAGCACGAATTATTCAGCAGCCATTAAGACACATATATCTTATACGAACAAACTATGCATGCTCATATAGATGGATATATGTACAAAAATGAAAGCAAATAGAATTCATACCAGCCTCTCAAAACACTTGAATTGTCATAGATCGTCATTATTGCTCTTCACTTGTGGCTGTAATAATATATAGTCAAAACCAAGGTCCAATGGAATCACGGATGAATGTAGAACTCTGCACCAAAATTTACAAAACCAAGGAATAATAACAAATATTTTTGGGATTTTCAATTAAAGCACGAACAAAAAGAGAGCAAGCAAACAAAGTAAAAATATTTTTGGGTTTTTCGAATATTAAAGTGCAACTAAAGAATAAAGAAAACCAACTAAAGAAACAAATAGAGAGAAACAACAGAAATATTTTTGGTCTTTTTGTGTTTTGGAAAGAGAAAACAAAACAATAAAAAAAAGAAACTAAAGAAATGAAAATAAGATAAAGAAACGAAAAGAAGCGAAAGAAAAGAAAAAATGGATATACAAAGAACCGACGAATAATGATATGTAAATGAGTGTGATGTCGGTATACCTCCCCGCAAGCTTAGGCTTTTGGCCTAAGTGGAGATCTATCACCAAGGGGACCATGAGGTGGAGCCCCCGTAGTATCCTGAGGAGGAATCCTCCTCCTGATATGTGCTTGAGGATGTGCCGGTGTACTGCGTGTTGTGGTCCTCGGGAGGCGCGTATCGCCTCTCCTGCTGCCGGTAAAACTCCATGGTGCTCACATGCTCGTCTATATGTTCCTTGGAGAGCGACCATGGTGACCTATCAATCTTAAACAAAACAGGCTGTGGCAAAGTAACTTTCTGCTCTTCCCCATCAATATATAAAACTCTATAGACTAAATGTTCAATAGTAGAGTTAGGAGTGACAAACTGATGGGATTTCATAGCAGCAAGGTTAAGCCTATGTGGAGAAATTATTTCATCATTAGGATCGATGGGAAAGTGCAAAGCAGTTGCGACACGTGTAGCAATAATGCCACCAAAAATAGGCCCATCGGCAGCAAGGCGGCGTGCAACAAGTGCATCAAGGTGGTAGCTAGAAATATTGCTAGTGTTCTCCCTACCAAGAATACTAGTACCAATATAGTAAGAAAAATATCGAAGATAAGGAAGTTGAATGTTCCTTATCTTTCCACGTTGGGATGAGTGAATGTCATCGTTAGTGGCTTCTCGATAGAACCCCTGGGGGTCTGCTGGTCTCTCTTGAATCCTGCTTGCTGTCCCGGCGGCGTTGATACCTATAATAGCACAAAAATATCCCAAGGACAAAGAAAAAGTACTACCATATATCTTGAATGCAACAAGTGGTTCATATTGAGTGTTCAGATATTTAAAACTCTTAACAAAAGCTTTAGTGAGCATGGCATATTGAGCACTTTCATCCCGCATAAAATCGGTGAGTCCAATTCTATCAATAAGCATAATAAAATCATCTAAAATACCTGCACTTCTTAAAAATGTATGGTAAGGGAAGCTAGATGGGTGAACGATACCATCATCTTCTACATCGTTAATAGTTGATGCCGTAACATCCTAATTATACGATGGCCTTGCTGAAGTGGATGAGCGTGAAGGCCTTGTCCTTCTAGGAGCATCACTCCAAAATATCTCTCCAAAATGATAACTATCCATGTGTGAAATTTTTCAACAATCATCACAAAAATTAACTTCAAGCAACTATAAGGTGGAGACTACCATAGGGACTTATATGAGAGCTAAACATACATCAAAAACAACTTATTTCTACTCAAATGAAGCATGCAAACTCACATAAGATGTCACCTACAGTACTAAAATACTCAAGAAATACTTCACTAAATAAAATTCTACTTGGATCATCGGAGGAGTCACATACCAGAGATCAAACACACCAAATATCAGCACAAATGATGGCCTGAAGAAGGAGATCAAAAATCCAGAGGCAAGAGCAGCAAAAACACGGGTTCCAGGAGATGTTTTCAGATTTGGGATGAGAGAGAAAACTTTGGAAGTGGAGAGAGTAAGTGGAGGGCCAAGGGGCCCCACACCATGTGCTGGCGCCACCAGGGGGTTTGCTAAGCCACCCTAGGGTGTGCCTTCCTGGTGGGTCCCCCTGGGGTCTCCCAGGTGGCTTTCTGCCTCATTTTAGCGTAAAAGTTTATTATAATTTTTCTGGAATTTTTCGAGAAACTTAATTTTTTAGGTTTTTCCAGAATTTTTATCATTAATAAAAACCCGGAAAACAAAAGTGAAAAGGTGGAAAACAAAACCAAAACCAGCACTACAGAGGTTCTATTACACTCTAATGGAAGAATATCCAAAGAAAACAAAGGTGGTAGTGGTGAAAACAAAAGTATGGATGGTGAAAACATGCATAACCTCATAAATCAGAGTGAAAATAACAGGAAAACATGCATCAGGATGATGGAAAACATAATTGTACTCAAGTAGCAATGTAATAACATAAGTAAACATGGTGAAAACATAGTGGGGAAGGTGAAAACATAGTAAAAACAATGTCCTGTTCATTAAAAACCATTTTGTTAACAAGGGTGATCAAGTCTTGCTACCAGAATAAATTTCATATGAAGAAAAACTTTGCTAAACACTAGATAATTATGTTACCTCAACCTTCATAGGCATAGTCCCAATCATAATAATTTCATATTCTTTTGGTGGTGCTGGAATGGGACAATAAAATTCTCCAATCTTGATGGTCTCAATATTTTCAATTGAATTTAGACCATATTTCTTATCAATCTTCTTGGGGACATAAAAACTGTGCTCTTTATCTTTAACATTAAAAGTAACTTTTCCTTGGTTGCAATCAATAACATCCCCTGCAGTATTAAGAAAAGGTCTCCCAAGAATAATAGATATATTATCATCTTCAGGCATTTCCAACACAACAAAGTCAGTTAATATCAGACAATTATTAGCAACTTGAACAGGAACATCCTCACGTATACCCACAGGAATAGCAGTAGATTTATCAGCCATTTGCAAAGATATATCAGTTGGTATCAATTTTTCTAGGAGGAGTCTTTATAGAGAGTAAAAGGCATGAGACTAACTCCAACTCCCAGATGACACAAAGCAGTTCTAACATAATTAATAGAACAGGGAATAGTTGGTATACCAGGATCTCCAAGTTTCTTAGGAACCTTGCCATTAAAACAATAATTAGCAAGCATAGTGGAAATTTCCTCATTAGGAATTTTCCTTTGATTAGAGACAATACCTTTCATATATTTTGCATAAGGAGGCAATTTAATAGCATAAGTTAAAGGAATTTGCAAGAACAAAGGTTTCATCCATTCACAAAACTTGTTATATTGTTTTTCTTCTTTAGATTTGTGTTTCTTATTAGGAAAGTCATTGGTCTTTGTACCCAAGGTTCTCTTTCATTACCATGTTTATTAGCAATAAAGTCTTCCTTAGTGTATTTTGCAGTTTTAGCTTGCTTTTCAGGTTCAGCTACAGGTTCTTCTTTATCAGAAGCATCATTCTTTTCATTACCACTTTCAGTTTCGGCATCAGAGACAGATATACTATTAGGATCTTTAGCAATCTCAGAGGATTCTACAGCATATTTATGTTTCTTCTTCGTTTTCTTCAAGTGTTGGTCTTTGCGGCGATAGAGTTGGACGGCGTCCGCTCGCTTCATTAATTGCGGTAAATCATAGGGATCGTTTTCGGTATTTAAGATTTTTCTCGACAAATTTAGAATAAACATTTTATCCAGGCCTGTCTTTTAGTTTATGCATGTGTTGCTTATAAGACTTCTTTGTCTCTCCTGGTTCCCGATGACTAGCGATGTAAATGGTACGGGTAATTTCCTCCCCGAATGCGCATCCGAATCCGTTTTTACGGATATGGTATGCGATAATAGGAATCCGGCGGATATGGACGTGGATATTGATTTTGGTCAAGCGGATATCTGACGGATATCTGACTGATTATCCGTCCTTATCAATTAGGATAATCTGTTTAACATTGCACTATCATCCTAAATATACATTTAATACGTTGATCCATAGACCAAATCACCCGTTCGTAGCTTAGTATGACATATATTCAACATCTTAACGCAATACACAAATTTCTTCCGGCGAAAACCACTCAAGAGGTGAGCTATTATTTATCCCTACAAAACTTCCTACTTGCTAGATGCAGATTCATATTGCAAATTATCAATCATTTTGTGGCACTTTAAAATACTATTTAATTACTGTATTTCTTTTTGGGTAATTTTGAATGCTTGACAGCTCCTAGTGTTATTTTATGCATGGTGACATTACCTATCTTTATACGTATTTATCCGATAAGTTTTACCTGTTTTCGGTCTGAATCCGTTATGTTTCTGATATGTATTTGTGGTCCGATATTATCCGCATTTGCATCTGTATCCGATCATTATCTGATCCGCTACTCATCCGTCAAAAAATAGGCCAACGCTAGGCGCATGTCGCCCTAGCCCAGACAAATCTAAGTCCCCTTGTGAGCCGTTCGATCGTCATACAACGCAAAGAAATTAGCGCAGCGCACTTTTGCACTTTAGCCCCTTTGTTTTCGGATATAGAACCCGCAGTCCACATCAGCCCCACTTAAGCGAAGGGTTATATTGTAATAACAGTGAATTTGTAATTACCGAGATGTAATTACAGGCAAACTGCCATTGCAACAAATTCACTGGTATCGCAACAAAAATTATAACCCGTGTACAAAAAAAGTACTGTAACATATGTTTTTTAAAACATCGTTCTTAGTATGAATAACATCATTATTAGGTTGCTGAGAATCTTGTTCAATTCTTTTAGGGTGTCTCTCCGAATATAAAGGATCTTGTGTAGCAATACCACTTGTATTTCTTATTTCATAAGCATTTTCTTCTTTAGAAGCATTAACTAGCAAATCTTTTTGCACTTTAGCAAGTTGATCAATTTGAGCTTGAACCATTTCAAAATGTTTAACCAGCATTTTAACATCATTAGAGCTTCTTTCTATTATACCATGCAAATCATTAATAGCTTTAGATTTTTCCATTAGGTGATTTTGCACTCTCATATTAAAATTATCTTGCTTAATAATATAATTATCAAATTCATCTAAACATTGATCAGGAGGTTTTCTATAGGGAATATCTCTACTATCAAAATATTGGAGAGAGTGTGCCTCAATGGGTGATAAGTGAGGGATTGGCTTACATAATTCTTCTATAGGTGGAAGATGCTTCGCATCTTCAGATTTAATACCCCTCAATTTAAAAGATTTCTTGGCTTCTCTCATCTCTTCATCATTTAATTCAATCATTCCCCTCTTCTTGGGTGTTGGTATTGGTGTAGGTACTGGAGTAGGGGTCGGCTCAGGCTGAACCATAGTCCAATCATCATGATTTTGGCTTATTTTATCCATTAATTCCTCCGCTTCTTCTAGAGTTCTTTGCATGAAAACACAACCAGCACAACTATCCAGGTATGTCCTAGATTCAACAGTTAGTCCATTATAAAATATATCAAGAAGTTTATTATCTTCTAGATTATGCCTAGGTCTAGCCTTTACCAAAGAACCAAACTTTGCCCAAGATACGGGCAATTTCTCTTCTTCCAATTTCTTGAAGTTAAATATATTTTGTAAAGCAGCATGTTGAGCACTAGCAGGAAAATAATTCTAAAAGAAAGCATTAAGCAAACCAATATGAATATTAATAGATCTAGGGGACAAATTGTTAAACCAAGTTTTAGCTTCATCCTTTAATGAGAAATAGCTACATTTCTTAAGATCATCAGAGAATAAAATACTCAAAGAGGAGAGATCATACATATGTTTCATAGCACTTTCATTTTCAGTTCCACAAAAAGGTTCTTTCTCATAAATAGATATATACGATAAATCAAGAGAAAATCATAATCGTTATCCCTAATATGAAAAGGAGAAGTGGCAAACTTAGAATCAGGAGATAATTTATATTTAACAACACGACTTTCCATAAGACGTATAGAAGCACCTTTATGCTTCATAGCATGTATTTCATCAATAAGATCATCACTCATTTTAATATAGGTATCATCTAAATCATCACTAGAATTTTCTCTAAACTCAGGTGAGAAAGCAGGAGTAACAGGATTTTTATAGCGAGTTTCAGTGTTTGCAATATTTTAAGCTTTAGCAATAGTAGCATCTAGGAAAGGACCGGGAGAACCACTCTCATCAAGCACAGTAGAAGCATCATCAAAAGTATCAAAAGTATTTTCAGATTTAGCCGAAGTAGCATGTGTAGCATGTGTATGTGGTGGTGTAAGCAGCTTACTCATAACAGACGTTGAATCAAGAGCAACAGAGGTGTTTAGAGTTATAGCTCTTCTTGTAGTGGATGGTAATATAGGAACTCTTCCATCACGAGACTTACCCATGATGAATGATTTGCAGTAGATAATAGTACTATCCGGTGAGCTCGCAAAAAGAGATATGCTCCCCGGCAACGGCGCAAGAAAATAGTCTTGATAACCACAAGTATAGGGGATCGCAACAGTCTTCGAGGGAAGTAAAACCCAAATTTATTGATTCCACACAAGGGGACCCAAAGAATATTTGTGAGCCTTAACAAGTGAGTTGTCAATTCACTTGCATCTGAAAGTTTACTAGTTCACAGTGGTCTATCAGGAGTAACAGTTTTATAGCAGTAGAAGTAGTGGAATAACAATAGCAGTAGTATGAAGACACAAATAGTGATGTTTGAAGTGAACATCGTTATTAAATATTGTAGGCATAGGGATGGATGAACGGGCGTTGCATGGATAAGAAAATCCAAATAATGATCATGTCACGGGCATTGCAGATAAATAAGATAAAGCATCCAAGTACTAAGAAACCGTAGGCATGTGTTTCGTAAATAGTCGTACGTGCTCGCAATGAGAACTTGCACAACATCTTTTGTCCTACCAGCCCGTTTTCAGCGTGGCCTCAAGGGAACTATTGGTAATTAAGGTGTTCCTTTTAAGAGAACACCGGAGCAAATCATTAACACACCGTGAACACATGTAATCCTCGCATCACAGCCATCCCCTCCCGTTGTCCCAATTTCTGTCACTTCGGGGCCTCGGGTTCCGGACAACGATATGTGTAAACAACTTGCAGGTATGATCAGGAAACAATAATTATCATCATGATTCAATAACATGTTCAGATTTGAGATCATGACACTCTGGCCCAAAGTGGCAATCATTAAGCAGAACAAGTTGCAACGATGCAAATAGCACTAATAGAGGATACTAGGCACTATGCCCTAACAATCACGGCATTATTACATGAAGAATCTCATCCAATCCCTACCATCCCCTTCAGCCTACAGAGGGGATTTACTCACACATGGATGGGGGAAACATGGATGGTTGATGGAGAGGCGTTGGTGCAGACGGTGGCGATGATCTCCTCCGATTCCCCGTCCCGGCAGGGTGCCAGAAAAGGAACGTCTTATCCCCGAATTGAGGTTCAGGATGGCGGCGGCGCTCTGTTGTGTTTCTGTGGAATATGACGAACCCCCTCGGGTCTTAGGGTTGGAGGATACTTGTAGTCGAAAGGGGAGTCCGAGGGGGGCTCTGGTGGACCCACACCTTATGCTGGCGTGGCCAGGGGGTGTGGCCACCCTGTGGCTCCTCTCGTGGCCCCCTTCTGGATTCCGGGGTCTTCTGGGGTGAAAACACCAATGGGCTCTTTTCTGGGCATTTTCCCGAATGTTGATTTTTCTGCACAAAAACAAGACACCAAGGTAATTCTGCTGAAAACAGCGTTAGTCCGTGTTAGTTGCATCCAAAACATACAAGTTTAGAGGAAACCAATAAGAAAAGTACTCGGAACAGGAGATACGTTTTCGACGTATCACCCATGCTGCTTTTCGGCTGAGATGGGGCGGCGTCGGCTTGATGATCATCTATAAAAAGTGGCTGATATTTGTATCTCAAACAGAGACTATTGGGCCCTAACGAGCCGGGACTAAAGGGTGACGTACGCTTGGGCGTTTCCGGGGCGACATGTCCGGACCATTAGTCCCGGCCGTAGCTGGACGAAAGGCATGTTTTCTACTAGCGGAAGATTTCTCTCCCACCCGATGATGATTAGGTACTTGTGACCAATGTGACGTAACCAGTTGTCATACTTTTTGCAACACTAGGTAGCAGATACAAATTTGAAACCAAATGGACGACACACCGAGAAAACAAGTGTTTACTAAACTCTTAATGAAGAGAAAAGTAACTGTCTGAGCTTGTGATGAACATTAAATATGTGCTGAAAAGATTACAGCAAATTGAGATATAATAGTGGCGAGAAGGTAGGAGATCGGTTTGATCTTATAATATGACCAGGGCGTTTACAGGTGCAATGTGCCTAAGTAAACAAATACCTAGCGATAGGGTTTGAGGGGTTTTATAGAGGACGAGTGAAGACCGATTTGTGGCCTATAATGGAGGCAATTTGGCTTTCTTCTTGACAACTGGCTGCACTAGGATGAGTGAAGACCACATGGCTGTGTTTCTGGCCTCGTCTCCATCCATGGTGGCATCGTCATGGAGCAACTCAGACTAGAGGTAGAGCGGCGACTCTAGATCCGGTGTCATTATGATTTGTGTGGCAATGATGACAATCGTGTATATGGGAGTGATGGCATGCCTAGGTTTCTTCACCGATAAACGAACATATTTTTTAGTTCATGTGTCGCTTCCTCTCATTAATCACCGAAAACAAAGCTTTGTGTCAAGAGACGAAATGCTGGCAACTAGCACTTTATTGGAAGTACTGTTGCGTCAATATTGGCTATCAATCATGATTTTTTCGGTTCAAGCTAACTTTCTCATGTGAAGATCATCGTCAAAGTGGGAGCTACCATTTCCTCGACATGTTGGGTCGACTGTTCGGTATGGTCTGACATTGGTTCTGGCATCGATTGCGACTTAGGGTTCTTTGGTCATTCAATTCACTGGATGAAGACATACTGATGATGATTACATTCCTTGAAGAAGTTGTTGGTTCACTCTCGTGTATATGTTGTCCGTACATTCGTGTAAGTGGCGAGGTCGACCATTGGTCCTCACTACAGTTGCATTCCTTGGTGATATTGATTCAATTGTAAGGGTTTTTACGGGTCTTGTCACAATTAACTTGGTGATTCTATTGTTTTTAATTGGTGGGTTGTGACGAAGTTCTTGGCCATGTTTCAAAACATTAATGCATATTAACGAAAAAAATAATCATTTTAGAGGGACCAAAATTCTTTTTTAACTATCTTGCTTATAAAAGAAATATATATATCTTCAGCGGATATATTAACAACTTGGATGCCTCCCGCAGGAGACACAGGCGGTGGAAAAACATCCCCGATCTCCACCGGCCAGATCGCTAGTCCTCTATTCCCCCGCTTGTCGCCCTGGCAGCAGGAGGGAGAGGGGACCTCATCCCTCCATTCTGGTCTAGTAGTTAGGTTTTGGCTCTATTTCCTGTGGTTCGTCGTTGGAATGATGGGAGCGGAGTCTGGGATAATAAATATGCCTAAACGCTACTCCCAGACTGGTGGCAACCTTCACGGCGGATTCTCGGAGTTGATGCCAACGTGTGTTGCATGGCTCTTCGGATCGACAGCTTGGTCTTCTCACAGTTTTTCAGATCTGGCAAGATCGGTTTCTCGGTGTGTCGCTAGCGTTTTAGTTAAATGTGACGACGTTGGTGGCCGGCATGAACATGTTGGTCTGAAGGTTCCTCTACGACTTCGTCGATAGGAGGCGACAGATCTTGGTACAAGATAGTACGTGGACGTTCCTCTGTCCACGTGTCTCATGGACATGTGCCTCGTTGCATGCAGCATGTCTGATCATTGACTCACAAAGAATCTTACAATCATGGATATTCGGCGTCTCTTCAAGTGTTCGTCTTTGCGGCGATAGAGTTGGACGGTGTCCGCTTGCTTCGGTGGTTGCGGTAAATCATAGGGATCATTTTCGGTATTTAAGATTTTTATCGACAAATTTAGAATAAACATTGTATCCAGTCCTGTCTTTTAGTTTCTGCATGTGTTGCTTATAATACTTCTTTGTCTCTCCTGGTTCCCGATGACTAGCGATGTAAATGGTACGGGTAATTTCCTCCCCGAATGCGCATCCGAATCAGTTTTTACGGATATGGTATGCGATAATAGGAATCCGGCGGATATGGACGTGGATATTTATTTTGGTCAAGCGGATATCTGACGGATATGATAGAGGATATGGTATTCGCGAATTATCCGTCCTTATCAATTAGGATAATCCGTTTAACATTGCACTATCGTCCTAAATATACATTTAATACATTGATCCATAGACCAAATCACTCGTTCGTAGCTTAGTATGACATATATTCAACATCTTAACGCAATGCACAAATTGCTTCCGGCGAAAACCACTCAAGAGGTGAGCTATTATTTATCCCTACAAAACTTCCTACTTGCTAGATGCAGATTCATATTGCAAATTATCAATCATGTTGTGGCACTTTTAAATACTAGTTAATTACTATATTTCTTTTTGGGTGATTTTGAATGCTTGACAGCTCCTAGTGTTATTTTATGCATGGTGACATTACCTATCTTTATACGTATTTATCCGATAAGTTTTACCTGTTTTCGGTCTGAATCCGGTATGTTTCTGATATGTATCTGTAGTCGGATATTATCCGCATTTGCATCTGTATCTGATCATTATCTGATCCGCTACTCATCCGACAAAAAATAGGTCAACGCTAGGCGCATGTCGCCCTAGCCCAGACAAATCTAAGTCCGCTTGTGAGCCGTTCGATCGTCATACAACGTAAAGAAATCAGCGCAGCGCACTTTTGCACTTTAGCCCCTTCGTTTTTTGGATATAGAACCCGCAGTCCACATCAGCCCCACTTAAGCGAAGGGTTATATTGTAATACCAGTGAATTTGTAATTGCCGAGATGTAATTACAGGCAAACTGCCATTGCAAAAAATTCACTGGTATCGCAACAAAAATTACCACCCCGTGTACAAAAAAAGTATTGTAACATATTTTTTTGAAAACAAATCGGAAAAAAAGTAATGTTACAAAAAATAGTTAAACAATATGTTTATTGCGTTGCAACAAAAAAGTTCAAACAATTTAAACAAAAATCACAACCTATTGCAACAAAAAAATTGCATCAATTAAAAAGTTAGTGAGTAACAAAATAACTTGACATTGTTTCTGTTGCAACAAAAATCATCACCTACAAAAAAAGTAAATCGATAACAATAATAAAATCACATGTTTACAACATATGAGTGAGCATATAAACGTATCATTCCAAATGAATTTTAAATACACATCATTTATCTAGAAAAAACATCCAGAAAAAACATTGCAAATTCTCGTTTGTGTTTTCTCAACAAAATGTGGGCAAAAATATTACAAATTTTTAATTCGTATGCAACATTGGCCGAAACAGGGTGAAAACACTTAGCATAATTGTGAATGCTCTTATTTACTGTGATGGGCTATTTACACGGAAACTGGGCCAAACAAACAAAATTGCTTTTAGTTAGGCCATACGCAAAGAGGCACATAGTGTTCCGCTCGCTGCTCGCGCGCAAAGGAGGGAGCGACCTACGCTAGCGATCCGTAGGTCAGGAAAGCATTTTCCCAAAAAAATATGATAACTGATACGGAGGGAGAGTTATCCGATCCAAACCTATCCGTTTACATCAGCCCAAGCTGAGGCCAACAAGCCCGGCCCGAGCCCAACGCCATAGGCTTTATTGATAGGGTCGCCACAAGGCCGACACGATTAGAGGATGGTACAGCTCATACTGTGCGTATATATGTCCTCGTGTCGCTGTACAATACATAGTACATGTCTTGGTGCAATTATATACAAACACGCAACAACACAAAAAATGATTTCGCGCTACGACGGCTAATAATTACAAAGTTGAAAAAGTATATATAAAATTAATCCATAGCTTCTTGCACGGGCAGCGGCGCGTCCCCCTGCCGTTCCCCGTCCGTGTCCCCGTAGACACAAAGATGGAGGGCGACGCAACAGAAGACGGTGCCCACGGCGACGCCCAGGGCCGCCGCTAGGAGCCCGGGGCCCGCGATTACAGCCAGGACAACGGACGACGGCATCATCTCTGTCATAGTGACGAGGTAGCGGAAGATCAGCAGCGCCGCCGGCAGGCACAAGGCGAGGGCCGCGGTGCCAATGCAGGCGACGAAGCACGTGAAGCCGAGCTCGCTCGTCGAGTCCGGCTCGGCCGTCGCGGAGACATCGCTGTCCCCGGCGTTCTCGATGTCGGCCATGAAAGTACGTCTACTCGTGCGTGCGTGCACGACGCTCCTGGTATATATGTAGGTATATGTGTTTTTGTCCGATCGATAGGAATTGTATCCGGATACGAATTTGTTGGATCGGTGAGTGCCCCGTGTCCCAACACACAAATCGGAGCGAGCCCACAAACTTGCTTCCGACCGGGCCTGGCTAGCTTGCGCGCGCGACCGAATCGATTCGGTCGATCGGTTTGCCGACCAGCGTTTTTGGCTAAAAAAGGAAGGGAGTGATTAGCGCGCTATTCCATTTTAGGAATACATGAACTCGTAATGTGGCAGGATGGCTCTATATTCTACTTTGCCCGCGTGCGAACTGTTCAGGCTAAAAACTTCACCAAGAAGTTGCATTCTATTCCCTTTATTTAGGATCGCACTGGTTTGGTGCTAAAATCAATTCCCCTACATTGAATTTAGAATATAACAAAAATGGAGCGAAGCAATTCCCTTTAAGCGGCAAAACAATATTACATTTTTATTTTTATTCGCCTGTACCTATTTGTTGCCAAAAAATTAATTTTTCCTTGAAAATTAATTTCCTTTTTGGGCTACTGAATTTTTAGGGTAAAAAAAAGGGTGGGAGATATAAAATATTCCACTTCCAACTAGTATAATTTTTTGCGCTTCCAACTAGTGTAAAAATTCCCACTATCTAATATGAAAAAAATACATTTCCGACTGGTATAAAAAAAATCACTTCGAATCCAACTAGCGTAAAAATTTCCACTATCTAGTAGAAAATATACACTTCCTCCGTTTCGCTGCTACTGGAGGGACGCCGGCGAACAACCGCTGCGCGCGCCCCCGTGATGGCATCGGCGGTTTTTTTTTCTTCCAACGGCTGGGGATGGTGGCGGGCGCTGCTCCGTCGACCTGCGCGGCTTGGCGGCGTCGTCACCGGCATGGAGGAGCAAGGGAGAAGTTGGGTGGGGGGCTGCTGAGGGCGGTGGTCTGCGGCATCGGTGATGCGCCTGGTTGAAGGTGGCCGGCCCGAGACGGTGGCGGCCGGGGCAGTGGAGGCCGGGCCGCAGGGCTCGGGCGGTGGCAGGCGGGAGGTCTGCGGACGGTGGAGGTCCGCCGGTGGTGCTGCAGGGGCTGGGGCGCTGCTGCTGTACTCCGGTATGGTGAAGGTTGCGCGCCAAGATGGGCTTGGCGGGCCCGATCTGGGCTCGTCGGGCCCGGTCGGCGGTTGGCTGTGGCGGTGCGCATCCGGAGCCACTAGTAGAGAAGTGCCTTTCTATGGAACAGATTCTGTGGCGCATGGCCTCTTGGTGCGCCACAGAAATATATTTTTGTGGCGCACGGGTGGGCATTCGCCACAGAAAAGAGACATTCTGTGGCGCACGGGACCGTGGTGCGCCACAGAAAAGAGGAATTCTGTGGCGCACGGGATGGGGGTGTGCCACAGAAATGAGCCGGGGGCCCACACCAATAATTGCCACACTCCTATTCTGTGGCGCATGGTGGTTAGTGCGCCACATTTCTGTGGCGCACCACTGCCACGTGCGCCACAGAATTCCCATCCGAAAAAATTCTGCCCACACGCACCAACTCCACCCCCCCCCCCCCCCCCCCCGCGGGAACGCCTTTTCTAGTTTTTGACGGAAGAGTTGGCGGTCTAAAAAGTATCAAAAAATAAATCCCTTATAGATGCACGGAGAGTTTAATGTCTACTTTTTTATCAAATTTTGAAATATGAATTTCGACTTTCTGAGCAAAAGTTTTATAAAAAAAGTAAAATGGGCATAACTTTTGCATACGATGTCGAAAAAAAATGATCAAGATATAAAAAAAAATAGAGAAAATGGGCCTGTGAGCTTTTTTTAGAATCGCCAAATTCCAAAAGGAACAAAAGTTATGGCCGTTTTAAGATTTTGACTAGAAAATAAAAAAAAAGAAAAAAAAATTCTGTGGCGCACCAAGGGGGGTGCGCCACAGAATTGGGAGGCAGAATTCGAAATCCCCTCCTCCCCTCCTCTTGTTCTCTTCTCCCCTCCACTTCTAATATTCTACCTCTCCTCTCCTCTCCTCCACCTCTCCTCCTCCATCACCACCACCACCACCTCTCCTCCTCCTCCACCACCACCACCACCACCACCACCCCTCCTCCTCCACCACCACCACCACCACCTCCGGCGAGCTCCTCCTCCTCCTCCTCCTCCTCTTTCTCCTCCTCCTCCTCCACCACCACCTCTCCTCCTCTCTCCTCCTCCTCCTCCTCCTCCACCACCACCACCTCTCCTCCTCCTCCTCCTCCTCCTCCTCCTCCCTCCACCACCACCACCACCACCACCTCTCCTACACCACCACCTCCGGCGAGCTTCTCCTTCTCCTCCCCACCAACTCCGGTGACCCCCATCCTCCACCCACCAACTCCGGCGAGCATCCGACGAAATCCGGCGAAATTTCGAAAATTTCCCGCGGCCAGATCTGGCCGCCTTTTTTTTTTGAAATTCAAAAAAAAAATCTGTGGCGCACCCCCCCTTGGTGCGCCACAGAATTGCAAATTTCTGTGGCGCACGGCTGAGGTGCGCCACAGAATTGACATTTCTGTGGCGCACGGCCGAGGTGCGCCACAGAAAAAAATTTAGTGGCGTGTATTCTGTGGCGCACCCCTCCGGCCCCTAGGTGCGCCACAGAATCCCATTTTGGTGCGCCACAGAAAAGCCTTTTTCTACTAGTGAGCTACTGCTTAGTGTGCAAGACGGCGCTGGTACCGGTGTCTCCGCGTGGTGCGGCGTTCCGGGCGCGGGATCAGCGGCATCCTTGCCCCAACTCTAGCGGGAGGTGCTGCGGGTGGTGAGGGTCGGGGAAGAGGAAGCCGGGGCAGCGTCCCTGGATCACCTCCCGGCGCCGCGTCCTTCATGAAGGCGTCGTCGAGGCGGTGCTTTCGCTTCTCCGCGCCGGGTTCTTCGGGTGAAACCCTAGATCCCTCGCGGGATCGGGCGAGGGCGGCGCTCCTGCGTCGCTTGCCTCTTGGGGCCTCGCCTTGGACGTTCCACCGGCCTATGGGAGCGGTGGGGTGTTGGTGGTTGGTGGTGGCATCTTCGTCGTCGGCTAGGCGGTGCGCGGTCCTGGGGCCAGCGTGGATGTCGGAGCGGCAACTACAGATGACTTGCATTGAGGTTGCCTCCGCCGTGTTTAGTGTCGGTTTTGGTTGCTAGGGCAACTTGATCGTCGGCTAGTTTGGATGTGCGGCCTTGGGGCCGGCGTGGATGTCGAAGCGGCGGCTCCGTGTTTTCGTCTTGCGTGAGGTTGCCTCCGAAGTGGTAGTGACGACTATGGTTGCTCGGGTGACATGGTCGTCGAATCGAGTTGTATCTTTTTTTCTTTTTAGGCCTCGTCCTTCCTGTTTTCTCCTTCTACATCAATATAAAAGGCAAAGCTTTTGCCTCATTCGAATTTTTTTGTAAAAGCCTCATTTTCAAAAAAAAAAAAAACTAGTAGAAAAAATTCCTCTTCCAACTAGTATAAAAAATTTCCACTTCCAACTAGTGTAAAAAGACTGTAAATCTAGTACAAAAATTACCAACATCTTGTGTAGGAAAAAAATTATTGTGTAAATTATTGGATGTCTCTCATAAGTGCGCGACTCCTTGCGACGGGGCCGGCCCATTCCTACTGTCTGAAGATTCATCTTTCACCCCCCCCCACGCACACAATGTAGATGGGATCCAACCTTTGACGGGTCTGCAAAAGAAAACAACAGGTTCCATGACGGGAGTAGAGGGTCCGGGCGCATCGTTTCGGGATTTACTCAGTAAGAAACAACCAAAGACTGTTATCGTTCTAGGCGATGAACGTTTTTAGGTTGCTATTTTTTATTAATCCTCCTTCATAACAATCTTAAAAAGGTTTTTAGGTTGGTGATTTCCATTCATCAGACTTGATAACATTCTTAAAAAGGTTTTTAGGTTGGTAATTTTAATTCATCGCACTTGATAACATTCTTAAAAGATTTTAGGTTGGAAATTTGCATACATCCTAGTTGATAACATTCTCAAAATGTTTTTTAAGTTGGTGATTTCCATTCATCACAATTGATAACATTCTTAAAAAGTTGTTGGGTTGCTAATTTTCATTCATCAAACTTGATAAATATTCTTAAAAGGTTTTTAGGTTGGTAATTTTTATACATCCTAGTTGATAACATTGTTAAATGTTTTTTAGTTCGGTAGTTTCATTCATCACCCTTCATAAAAACATTCTTGAAAGGTTTTTAGGTTGGTGGTTTTTATACATCACACTTGATAACATTCATATAAAGTTTTTAGGTTGGTGATTTTCATACATGACACTTGATAATATTTCTTGAAAGTTTTAACTTTCGTAGTTTTAATTCATCACCCTTGATAGACATTCTCAAGAAAGGTTTTTAGATTGGTAATTTTCATTCATCACGCTTGATAACATCCTTGATAGGTTTTTAGGTATGTAATTTTCATACATCACACATGACAACCTTTAAAAAAGGATTATAGGTTGGTGATTTTGATTCATCACACTTGATAACGTTCTAAAAAAGGTTTTTAGGTTGGTAACTGTCATTCATCACACTTGATATCAATCTCAACAAAGGTTTTTAGGTTAGTAATTGTCATTCATCACACTTGATAACATCCTTGATACGTTTTTAGGTTGGTGATTTCCATCCATGACACTTGATAAATATTATTGAAATGTTTTTAGGTTGGTGATTTCCATTCATCACACTTCATAACATTCTCAAAAAATAGGTTTTTAGGTTGGTAGTTTTCATACATAAACACTTGATAATATTCTTGAAAAGTTTTTACTTTGGTAGTTTTTCATTCATCACACTTGATAACATTCTTAAAAAAAATTGGTTGGTAATTTTAATTCATCACATTTGATAACCTCTTGAAAAAGGTTTTTAGTTTGGTAATTTTTATTAATCCCTCTTCATAAAATTATTAAAAATGGTTTTTAGGTTGGTGATTTCCACTCATCGCACTTGATAACATTCTTAAAATATTTGAAGGTTGGTAATTTTCATACATCCCAATTGATAACATTTTAAAAAGTTTTTAGTTTGGTAATTTTAATTCATCACATTTGATAACCTTTTGAAGAATGTATTTAGACTGGTAATTTTTATTAATCCCCCTTCATAACATTCTTAAAAGGTTTTTAGGTTGGTGATTTCCATTCATCAGACTTCATAACATTCTTAAAAAAGATTTTTAGGTTGGTAATTTTAATTCTTCGCACTTGATAACATTCTTAAAAGGTTTTTAGGTTGAAAATTTGCATACATCCCAGTTGATAACATTCTTAAAAGGTATTTAGGTTGGTGAGTTCCATTCGTCACACTTGATAACATTCTTAAAAAGTTGTTAGGTTTGTAATTTTCATACATCCTAGTTGATAGCATTGTTAAATGTTTTTAGTTTGGTAGTTTTCATACATCACCCTTGATAAAACATTCTTGAAAGGTTATCAACTAGTAGAATATGTTACCAAGCACCCAGTAAGAAATTTACCAATATTACAGCTTAAGGATGACCTCGCCCGGTGGCTGTTGTAGCTTAAGGACGCCGTCCGCAAAGGCGTACAAGGTCGTCGAGGAGTTCCAGTACCGGCTCCTCCGCCCCGATGGTGGCAAGGTCGACCGTGTGGGCTCCTCGCTTGTCAAGATCGCGGATGAGGTCGTCGAAAAGTTCGAGTACCGACTCCTCCGCCCCGACGGTGGCAAGGTTGACTGACGCGGCGAGCGCGGACAACTTGGCCTCGCGCCAGGTCTTGACGCCCAGGATGTCGGCGGAGCTCCTAGCCTCGACGCCCTCGTCGCTGCGCGTGGCCAGGGCGCTCCGCGCCAATGGAGAGGCCGAGGGCGGGCGACGCCTTCCCCCGCGCCCCCTCTGGTGTAGCCTCGACGCCCTCGTCGCTGCGCGTGGCCGGGACGCTCCGCGCCAAGGGAGAGGCCGAGGGCGAGCGTCGCCTCCCCCCGTGCCTCTTCTGGTGTAGCCTCGACGCCCTCGTCGCTGCGCGTGGCCGGGGCGCTCCGCGCTAATGGAGAGGCCGAGGGCGGGCGACGCCTCCCCCCGCGCCTCCTCTAGTGTAGCATCGACGCCCTCGTCGATGCGTGTGGCCGGGCGCTCCGCGCCAATGGAGAGGCCGAGGGCAGGCGGCGCCTCCCCCCGCCTCCTCTGGTGTAGCCTCGACGCCCTCATCGCTGCGCGTGGCCTGGGCACTCCGCGCCAATGGAGAGGCCGAGGGCGGGAGGCGCCTCCCCCGTGTCTCCTCTGGTGTAGCCTCGACTCCCTCGTCGCTGTGCGTGGCCGGGACGCTCCGCGCCAATGGAGAGTCCGAGCGCGGGCGGCAACTCCTCTGGTGGTGACCACGGCGAGGGCGGCGGCGCGCGACCCCGCCGGCGCCGGTGTCCGCCTCAGTGCAAGGCGCGACCTCTCTCTCCCGGCGCCCAGCCGCTTCCTCGCTGCGTGCCACGCTCGTGGACCTCCGAGCTGTTGCATACGGACAAAGAGCGAAGGGAGAGGTCGACACCAGAAAGGGAATAGAGAAATAGAGAAGAACATGTTGCGCGTCAGAACCGAGCAAGCGCTCGCGCGCTCGTAAGGGAGCCTTTTCGAGGTGAAGCATTCTTTAAAAAAAACTTGAATGCGACAAGACAAAAGTGCGCGGATTGTTGATCGGTCTTTCATTTATACAGTATTGAATTTTTAAAAAATTGAAAAGGGTCTCTGAATATTTTAATTTTACAATATTTTGTAAATAAATTTAAATTGATTTGAACCAAACTTCACATAAATTTTGAATTCTCGTTATATTGTAGAAAAAATATATACACACCCAAGCGCTGGTACGTTGCAACTAGCTCAACTAGCAAGCACCGAGTAAAAAAAAATGATGCTACGCGAGCTAGCTAATACCAGCACCTAGCATGTAAAAGGGAAAAAAAGAGAAAAAGAACGAATCGAAGCAACTCCCGTGCGCTCACGTACACGTATAGGACGCGCCCCAGACATGCGACCGAAGCGCTGCGCCGACTCGCGCGAGCAAAGCGCGCAAGCGCTTGCGCGCTCCTCCAAAAGCAATTTCGCTTCCGACTCGATCTTCAATTATTCCTGATCCCCGCTAACTCTTCCAGTACACATAAGGCCATCACGCGGATAAAAAAGAACAGCGTCAAGGTCGGTCCACATATGGATAGGAACGAGAAGATCATAGTGCCAAGATCAAGAAAATATCCCAATAATTTGTTTCCGGTTTCTGGTAGTGAGTCATGACTGTCAATTAGAGATGTATATGTGTGATGTGTATGCTTCCATGAGCACCTACTCCTCGCCATGGCGGGGCTCCTCAGGGGCAAGATATGCGCAAGCGAAGCGCCCATGAGAGTCATTGCCAGCCTCGCAGGCGCGGTGACCATGGAGGGCGTCGAGGATCCGTCACCGACGTACGGTATGCTCGTGACGGCGGCGAGCTGGCCGGACCTCGCCAAGTTCTTGGCTCACCTCGAGGATACCTTGGGCATATCACAGTCTCATTCTGATGTTGTTGATCGATAATTCCGTTGCACATGTCACTACAGGAATGGCCCGAAATGCCGACGGCCAAATTCTATGTCGACGGCAATTTGTCGGGGCCGTCGGCATAGACCCACTGAGGAAATCTCAAATTGCGAAAAAAAAAAAATTAGCTATGACGACGGCAATGCCGTCGGCCTTTTGTTTTTTTTTTGTCTTTTTGAGCTACGCCAACGGCTGCCGTCGGCATCGACCCTAAGAGTGAATTCCGAATTATGAAAAAAAAAATTGAGCTATGCCGACGGCAAAGCCAAGCTCAATTTTTTTTTTTTTGACTTAATCACCGTTTTGAGCATAACTTTTGCATTCCAACTCGGATTTTGACGTTCTTTAGCTCGTTTCGAAGAGGAGAAACATATCTAAATTATCATGCATATTGTTAAAGCTAAGTAATTATAAAAAATCATGAGAAATAACGCAACTAACAATAATGGGTTAACAGTTTCGTCTGAGAGGGTTGTGGGGCGTCTGAATCCAACCAAAATCTAGGTGGACCTAAAAATCATGAGAAATAGGTAGTTGTGCACCTAAAAAAAACTACGAGGCACATGTAGTTCAAATTTGACCCGTTTCCGGCTGAATCGGCAGAAACTTGTGTTCTTCAAAAGAGGTGGATGAAAACCTTTTCAGAGAAAAATAATTGGTTATTTGTGCATATAACATGGTCTAGTATTTTCAAACAATGCAGCTCCCAGGTTTTGCAACATATTTGTGGTTGATGCTTCACAAAAAAAGCCATTTTTCACACTCGGAAGATGGAAAATGGTTTTTTTATTCAATGAAAAGGAAAACTTTCTTCGGGAACATTTTCCGTGCTTCCAATATGCATGTTTGTGTGGAATATGGGCATATTTAAATAAATGATGCCATGGATTTGGCCATTACACCCGTCATTTGGTCCGAAACCCTAGAGTGTTCGTAGGAGATAGCTCATTTATGTGAACATGTTTTCAACACAACTGTCGTATTCCAAGTTTATTATTTTTGGTGAATACTAGGACATATATAATGACACCACGCCAAGGTCTTGCATCATTTTGGGGTTTTTTAAATTTTCTGGAATTTTCTAAGTCGGTTTCGTGAAAAAGTCAAGACGACGGGCATGACCGTTCGTAGCTAGGGCTTGAATATTGAGAAACTCTTGGTGTATCTCTGATGAAATAGGTAGTTGTGTACCTAAAAATGATTTTTTCCAAAAATCATGAGCAAACTACGAGGCACCTGTAGTTCAAATTTGATCCGTTTCCAGCTGAATCGGCAGAAACTTGTGTTCTTCAAAAGAAGTGGATGAAAACCTTTTCAGAGGAAAATAATTTCTTATTTGTGCATATAACATGGTCTAGTATTTTCAAAAAAATGCAGCTCCCAGGTTTTGCAACATATTTGTGGTTGATGCTTCACAAAAAAAGCCATTTTTCACACTCGGAGAATAGATAATGATTTTTTTATTCAATGAAAAGCAAAACTTTCTTCGGGAACATTGTTCGTGCTTCCAATATGCATGTTTGTGTGGAATATGGCCATATTTAAACAAACTAGGTCATGGATTTGGCCATTACACCCGTCATTTGGCCTGTTTCCAGCTGAATCGGCAGAAACTGTCAAAATGGCCACCATGGCTATTCATCAAAAGAGTTTAAATTTTTATGATATGGATGTCATATTTGAATTTCTCTAATTTTTCTAATCGATTTAGACATTTTATTTCTCAAATTTCGATTTACAGATTTAAAGATATAAATTATTGTATATTAAATAATTTATTCACAAAATAAAGTAATTTGTAACATTATATTGTTATTTAGTCAATAAAGATAATTATATAATCATTGTTATTTGTTCAAATATTGTTTTAAATTTAAACAATAGAAAAATTTAACATCATTCCCCACAGGTTAATATGATTGATATCATAGTATATTAGTAAGTTCTAACATCTCATATGCAATCTAGTTTGGAAGGAACTCAAAGATTAATCGTGCTTGGGCTGGAGGAATTTCAGGATAGGTGACCGAACAGGAAGTTTGACAAAGTTAAGTATGTTGACTAGATTAATTGTGTAATTAGAGATTAGAGATTAAATATGTGGCTAAGTGAAAAATTGTGGAATAGAATTTAAAAAAGTTGAAAAAAAAATCAAAAAAAAAATTCAAAAAAATTCGAATTTTTTCTTGATTTTTTTTTCAATTATTTTGGAAATATTGTGCCGACGGATTTTAGTGTGCCGACGGGTATTTGACCCGCGCCGACGCGGGCACATGCCGACGGCAAGGTGCCGACGGTGGCCGTCGACACAGCCTGTGCCGACGGCTTTTGGCCGTCGGCATATCGGGCGATTCCTGTAGTGTTCAGTTTAACATTTCTTGGGTTAGGGTGGACCTATACGATCGACCTATCTCACGGTTGAAAGTGGGCTACTCTATTGGCTGCCGAATCTATATATTTTCATCAAAGTCTAGGTCATAAATTTGATACAAAATTGTACTCCCTCCGATCCGATAAAAGGTTCGGGATGAAACAACTTGGTATGTACCATTCCTAGTAGAAGCTGCGGCATTTTTTCCGAATCGGAGGGAGTAAGAGATAATCCACCAAAAGTATTTCGAAAAACCACCACATGCCTACTTTTCCACTACCACAAAATAATAAACCATGACATGCATGAAAAAAGTTCTCTAGGGACCGCGAGCCAGTTCAGAGAAGTGCCCGTTCGTTAGGGTTTTTTGTCCAATGTGAGATGGATCTGTTTTTTGTCCAATGTTAGTGACATGGTAATTTCTGTTATATTATTTAATAAAAACCGGCTGTGTGCATCATTTTGATGCAGAGGCTGGGGGTAGACCTCCATTTCTTAAAAAAAACTCCTCGTTGAGTTTGACACTTTTAGTTATCAAATATATTATGGGTGATCCCCTACACATGTGGGTTATGACATGCCTCTTAGCAGGTCGTTTAGCCAATGTGAGATGGATCTGTTCTTCCATTGAATCGAGTTCATCAATCAATTTCAAAAGGCGTTCCTTTTCAAGTCTATAAACCACATGCATTCTTGGACCATCTCCACATAAATTACCTAAGATGCATAATCTTATTCAGCCATGGCTATATAGGGGTTTAACCAGCTAGTTCTCTTTCATATTCAGAAATCATTTTCGCATTAAAACAATCCGCACAAAAAAGGATAGTTCAAGTGAGAATATGTGCGGGAGTGGTATTTTTTCTTCCGGGTGCATATGCACTCTTTATTTGAAATGTATTTAGAAATATGAAAAATTATTAACTAAGTTCGCATATAGATTTTAACATCCTATATATACATTCACAAAGTCGTTTCACGAAAAAACGATGTATTTTGTGACTTGTGTAGAAAAGAAAAAAATTGGAGTTAAAATAAAACTTCTCACGCGATTTTTTTTTCAGTTTTACATCCGATAAAAAAAATTATCGATTTTCTGCGAAACCACTTTGTGAACACATCAAATAAGAATATGTATTCACAAAATTTTATTTCAAATTGTTTAATCATTTTAAAATATGTTTTTGAAATACCGGATACATATGTAGGTGCCAAAATGGATTTCACTATACGTGCTTATATTACTAGAATCCAATAGTAACCATGTGATCCAACACCCCTGTTGCAATACGTGAACACTGGTAGAAAAAAGGCCTTCCATACGCCCCCATTAGTCCCCAAAGAATATGAACCGTGACTAAATGCGTTTTAGTCGCGGTTCGCGAGGCGACCCGCGACTGAAGGTCATGAGGCGCGGTTGGTGAAGCGCGCGAAGGGCTTTAATTCCGGTTGGCCTGGCCACCCGCGACTAAAGGTTCCAACGGCTGGCATCCCGGCCTTTAGTCCCGGTTGGCCTGGACACCCGCGACTAAAGGTCGAAACTGCTCGCCTCCCGCGCGTTCTCTTATTTCTCTACGAGAGGCAGAAGGCCATTTGCTATAGTGCGCGGCTCTCTGTTTCTTCTTCCTCTCTTCTCTTCTCTTGATCCTTTCTCTTCTTCCTCCAAACCACCACCCATGGATTCTCCCGTTTGGAACGTTCTCCATGTGCCCACACCATGCGGTAAGAATATCCATGTCCTCTACACCAATATGTGCGAGAGGCTCCCCGCTATTCTTCGCCTTTTGAGCAATCGCTATGAAGCCGCCGATGAACACCACAAGTTCTTCGGGCTTGATCTGGAGTACAGGGGAAAATTGCGATCAAGGATACCGTGCTTGTCTTCCAATGGGCAAGGTACGCACACGATCGATCTCTCTTGTAGGAAAATTGTGTACGTTGTCATTAGCAATAGTACTATCACTTGTTGCAATTGTAGAGAGAAAAATTGCATAGGGTAGCAATTGTAGAGAGGAAAATTGTGTTGTCATGTTGATAGCAATAGTATCACTTGTTGCAATTGTAGAGAGGAAAATTGCATAGGGTAGCAATTGTGGAGAGGAAAATTGTGTTGTCATGTTGATAGCAATAGTATCACTTGTTGCAACAATTGTAGAGAGGAAAATTGTAGAGAGGAAATTGCATAGGGTAGCAATTGTAGAGAGGAAAATTGCATATGGTAGCAATATGACATTTTCTATTTGTTGTTGTTACATAGGAAAATTGTGTTCCATTTTTGTTGTTGCATTGGAAGAATACACGTGTTGCA
Organism: Alopecurus myosuroides; assembly: GCA_028641055.1. Lineage (NCBI taxonomy): Eukaryota > Viridiplantae > Streptophyta > Magnoliopsida > Poales > Poaceae > Alopecurus > Alopecurus myosuroides. The sequence continues at coordinate 26,833,400 of CM054058.1, forward strand.
ACAATATCTAACACGTGTTCCATTTTTGTTGTTGCAGTAGTTCAAAGCAATCTCCAGAACTTGTTGATTTTCTTGCCAACAAAGGGTAGGACTTCTGTAGCGTTGACATCACAAATGACCGGCAGAAGTTGATGCGCACATTGGGTATTGAGATACCTGAAGATCACTACATTGATCTTCAGGAGTTGATCCATTTCGATGACCTGTACGGGCCCAAGACCGGGATGGCTAGTATGGCAACTGCCTTCATCCACCCCGGCTACAAAACCATGAAGACTTCTTTCCCCTCGAAGAATCACTTTTATTGGGGGAAGAACCCACTTGACCGGATCAATCTCGAGTATGCAGCAATAGATGCATACGTTGCCTTCGAGTTGTAATGGATATATTATGTAATGGATCTATTAATTCCTATATTGTTTTTATATTAATTCCTAGCTATATTATTTCTATATTATGTAATGGATATATATATGTACCGCTATGTTATGTAATGGATCAAATAAAATCACGGGTTACATAGAACAAAATTTACTAAAGCAATCACACAAAGATCTAGCTCACACACAATTCCTAAATATTAAAACTAGAAAGTAACAAATGCTAGTTCCATTTTTATTTGGGTTTCCAATCATGCACACACTTTCTAAGGTAGATGTTCTGCAAGCAAACAACCTAATATCAAGTCCTAACACTCTATACAATCTAGGAAACAATATAAGATCAAACACACATTTCAAAACAAACAAAAACACATCAAGAAAACAAAACAGAAAAACTATTGTTTCTATATCTGTTCACAAATAAATTTAGAGCTCCAAAAATTAATCTAAGCCGGGAAAACATAGATCTAGTCAATACCAAACTCATCCAGTTGGATTTACTTCAAAATTCATTTTTGAACTCATTCTAAAAATCATAGAAGAGCCTACTGGTCTTTTATTAAAAAGGATGGTATTTTCATTTGGTTGCTGACCTTGATGTGCGGCTAACTGCTATGGATAGATCTTTTCAATATCTATCCAGAACATTTTAGTTTGTCCATTTTGGTTATGTATTTTAAAAGTTAGGTTCAAATCATTCTCACGGATAGTCATTGCCAAAATAGTTCTTGTGTCCAAAATAACAGTCAAAACTTGGATCTGCAAATTTTATATGGTTTAGATTTTATATGGTTTGATTCATGAATTTTATCAGATTTTATTTTGAATTTAGGAAAAGGGAAAATGAATTAGTTTTATTTGTCTGAATTTTATGATATTTTATTTGTATTTTTAAGATTTTAAAATGAATTAGTTTTATTTTTCTTAATCATTTGATATATTATTTGTATTTTTAAAATTTTAAAATGAATTAGTTTTATTTTTCTGAATATTTTGATATATTATTTGTATTTTTAAGATTTTAAAATGAATTAGTTTTAGTTTTCTGAATATTTTTTAGAAATAATACAAATTAAAAAGTTAATGTTTATTTATTTATTCAAAATTATTAATTACATCATTACTTTTGTTTATTAAAAAATTTATTTGAAATTCAGACAATAAAGAAATGTGGCATCGACCAACATGTTAATAGATTGATATGATACTAGTATCACATACATGCGTGCGAAACACTTGGATGGTTTGACCACGAGTAAGTAATTTGACTAGAGATAATTGTAGTTAGACACTAAGCAAATAATAAAAATTCTGAAAAAAAAAGGGAGTGAAAAATTGGAGTGAAAAACAATTAGAAATCCAAATGAATTAAAGAAATAACGAAATAGCCAGTAGTCCCGGTTCGTGTCAAAAACCGGGACTAAAGATCCTCCCGCCTCCGGCGCACGCCAACTGCCCACGTGGCGGGCCTTTAGTCCCGGTCCGTAAGCGGCACGACTAAAGGGGGGAGGCCTTTAGTCGCGCATATTTAGTCCCGGTTGCGCGGCCGAGACTATTGGCCTTTGCGAATCGGGACTAAAGGCCTTTTTTCTACCAGTGGAACTGAATTTTTGCTTCCATTCAGCGCTAGCCAAAACCGTAGGTTGGGTTCATAAATTATTTGTCTATGTATATTGACAGATGAGGACTATTTCTCTCAAGTCTAAACTTTCACGCATGGCCTTAAAAATAAATTTCCATATTGTATAAAATTATCATTATTATTTTTTCTCACCATGTCGGATAATGTTTAAGATTGTCGAGCGAGCAAAATTGGAAGTAACTCCAAACCACAAATCGGTGCAAGTTCAGACAAAATGTCAGGTCTCTGGGGAGGTGTTGTACTTACTAAATAGAGGCACCAAAACTCAGAATAAAACGAGTCGCTGAGAATTTAAAAAAAAAAACTAGGACTCGCTGACTATGTACTCCCTCCATTTCAGTATATATGACTTCTATTTATCTAAATATGCATACATGGCTACACTAAAACATGTCCATATATATCCATATTTAGAAAAATATAATTCATATATTGTGGAACGGAGAGAGTATCCAATAAGTAATAACCACCACTTATGATAACCACCACACCTGGAGGCATACAGTTGCGATATACTCCCTCCGTTTTTATTTACTTTACGTTCTGGGTTAGTCAAAGTCAAATTTTATCAAGTTTGACCAAGAATATAGAAAAAAGTATCAACATCCATAATACAAAATACATATAATATAAAAATATACTTTTTGAAAATTATTATACTATTGAGTTTATATTGTAGATTTTGATATTTTTTCCTAAATATTTGGTCAAACTTAGCAAAGTTTGACTTTGACTAAACCCAAAACGCAAAGTAAATAAAAACGGAGGGAGTACCATTACAAAACTCAACACACAAACGTACGTAGATAAATACATACTCTGGCCCTGCATACGTCTGTTACCTGAATCAGTCCGACGAGCTGGGCCATACAGAAATTGGCAGCGAAACGTCCTTGACCACGGCGGCAAGGCCGACGGAGACGCAGGCGCCCAGCGACAACAGAGGCACCAAAACTCAGGTCTCTGGGGAGATGTTGCGCTGTACTTACTAAACAGAGGCACCAAAACTCACAATAGTCCCAACATCAACGTCTTTAACGTTAGGAGTCACTGAGTATGTACTCCCTCCATTCAGTATATATGACTTTTATTTGTCTAAATATGCATACATGCCTACACTAAAACATGTCCACATATATCCATATTTAGAAAAATAGAATTCATATATTGTGGAACGGAGAGAGTATCCCCAATAAGTAATAACCACCACACCTGGAGGCATACAGTTGCGATATACCATTACAAAACTCAACATACAAACGTACGTACGTACATACATACTCTGGCCGTGCATACGTCTGTTACCTGGATCAGTCCGACGAGCTGGGCCATACAGAAAATGGCAGCGAAACGTCCTTGACCACGGCGGCAAGGCCGACGGAGACGCAGGCGCCCAGCGACAACAGCTTGGACCGTCCCACCTGATCGCCGGACGGCGGCACACAGTACACGGCGGCATACACCGCGCCCGTAGACGAGTAGAGCAGTGCCTGCACCAGCACATCGACGAGCACCAGAACAACCCCAGGGAGCTGGCTGCTCGTGTCATCGTCGTCGCCGGCGCTGCTAAGCTGCAGGTAGATCGCCACGGCCTCAAGGACGGCCGCCGCGACGTTGGACCCTACCAGGTACACAAAGGCGCCGTAGTCTCTGTATCTGTAGGTGGCGGCGTTGATGGTGCAGTCGCCCAGCGTGGCCATCATGACGGCCGACGCGAGGGCCAGGATCAGCGTGGACAGGCGGAGCAGGAGGCTTACAGCCTTAGAGCCATTGGGCTCGTCTCTCTGTCCATACATGATTTCAGTGTACAAGGTTGGCTGGGGTATTGGCCTGTGCTTGTGGTTCCAGATGCTCCTATTTATACTAGCCACCCAATTTCGCAATATAATTTTTCTTGCGCTATTTTATTGTACGAAATGCATGCACGTGCCTTTGACCGGCGACAAGTCTGCAAGGGAGAACCAAAAGAAATAAATCAACACTTGGAAGAAATTGCATATGCGACTTATTAGGAAGTCGGTCGTCGTCCTTGTAATGTAGTACTGCGGGTCGGTCTCTCGCCATTTTCAGGACACACAAAAATGTTTTCGGAGTCTAAGAAAGAAAGAAAATGCGTGCATGTGATGTCAACAACCTTGTCCATCTATATTTGCCGGGCTAGGCTAATTTTCGACCGCCACACATGCATTTGCAGTAGCTCGGTCACTTTCCGACATGTATCTCTTATTGGCTATTTCAGCGTGAGGCAATAAGGGCACGTACAATGGTTATATGTTAGCGTTATCATGTTGAGATGGAGGAGAGATAAATGAAAAAAAGAGCCTTGTCTTATCGTAGCTAAGAGATCATCTCTTAGCATAATTTGTCTCGGCACAAATTTAGGGATATCTAATAATAAAGATAAGACTAAGATATAACCCATCGTACATCATGCTCTCTTGTCATATCTTAATTACGTAGCTGGTGTAAGATAAGACTGCCTTATCAAGCATTGTACAATGGTTCTCTCTTAACGATGACATGTAGGATAATTGCTTAGTTGGCGGAGAGAGAAACAGAAAAAAAAACGTTTGCCTTCTCTTAGCTAAGAGATCACCTCTTAGCATAATTGTCTCACCACATATTTAGGATATCTGTTTGTTAGTGATAGGACTAAAAAATAGCTTATTGTACAACAAGTTTTTTTGTCATATCTATATAACGTGGCGGAGTTAAGATAAGAAGGCTTATCAACGATTGTACATGCCCTAATAATTTTGCACGAGTGCACTGCATGTATAAAGTTACGATCACTACCAAAAAACTCGTCGTCGCCGACCCTTCTCCTCTGTGTCGAGTGCTAAAGTGTGGGATACTCGGCATACGGGCCTGGATGCCGAGCAGCGAGGAAAATCACTCGGCAAACCCAGAGTAGTCGGCAGACACAGTATCCGCCATGTATGCCCTGCGACAGGCACTCGGCAAAACGGCAATGACCCTATTCGCCGAGTGTGCTCTACAATCTACATGCAGCACTCAGCGTACCAATAGGCCACGGTGAACAATTCGGCGACACTCGGCACAACAGTGTACTCGGTGAACGACGAGGCCACCTAGCATCTTCCTTACGGATCGTCCATGTCGAAACGGGGTCGTGTCTTTGCCGAGTGCTTTCGCATCGGATACTCGGCAAACAGCGGACTGGCTTAACGGAGCGAATTTTTGCCGTGTGCTTTACTCGGAAATAAATGCGCGCAAAAAAATCCCCTTCTGCGCCCTTACATTCGAAACATTGCCGAGTGCCCTTATGTCACCACTCGGCAAACTAAGCGCGCAAAAAAGTTCGTACTTCGCTCCCATTCATTCAAATCTTTGCCTAGTGCTTTGGAGCTCCCACTCGGAAAAGACTTGGCGGGAGAAATTTTCCCCTACGCGCCTTTCTGCCCGTCCCTACAATTTAGGGTTTGCCGAGTGTTTTTCGTGGTAATACTCGGCAAACCCCTCTTTCGCGCCAATTTTTCTTTCCTGCCATTTCATCAGGCACACGACACTATATATATCCCACTTCTCAGACATGTTCGGCACTCAATTTTGCACTCGTTGTAGTTCATTCAAACTCGTATACAAAGCATTACGGTTCTAGCAGGAGATGACGAGGTGCAGTGAGGCTGAACTCCGCCCGGAGCGCGGACACTGCGTGTTGTCCCGCACTCCCGGCATTGCCAAGCTGGTGGAGAAGTGTTCCGGGAACGCTCTGATGGCCAAGGTGGAAGGTAGCCGGCCACCAGTTTTCGCCGGAGGACATAGTGGCGGCGGTGGTGAAGCAATGTGGTGTAAACCGCCACGCCATGAACGTGGAGGTTTGCGAGCCGCCATTTGGCTTCTTCGTGTGTTTCCGTTCGGCCGAGGACTGCACTCGCGTCCTTCATGCCAAACGTGCCCTCGTCGCCAATGGAGAGACGCTCGCGCTTAGCCGCTAGCATCGCAGACATGGTGGGCGGGCATTGCAGTTGTCGTACCTGATGAAGCTGAGCTTTTAGAGGTTCCCATAGGAGGTGCGGGAGCCCCAAGCCGTGAACCTATTCATCAATCGGCTTGGTGGGCAGCTCGTGAAGATGCTCAAGCAAGAGAGGACAGCTGGTACCTGAAGGTGATGGAGAGGATGAAGAACCCATCTGAAGTGCCGACTGTCTATGACGTGGAGGTGCCAGGGCCTGACCTGTCACCATTTTAGTTCGACGACCCCTTCTCGTCCCTGAAGAAGAGGACATTAGTGCATACTGTCCTAATAATTTGGAGCATGTGGTAGACCCCAATCTGGTCATCGGGTCAGGAGGCCACTACTTTGGAGGGCCATAGGGCCTAGGATCAGTCGGAGGAGAAGATAACTGACAAGAAGATTGAAGAAATTTATGCTCTCATTTGTTGTTAGTGTGTGACGTACGTCTAAATTAATTTGAGTTGTTTGTAAGCTTTGTAATTTTTAGTTTTTCTCCTAATTAAATGCTAATGTTCTCCATGTTCCTATGGACTAACCAAACAAAATAGATCAAAAGGTTTTACAATGATACCCCCTTCCAGCGTCTGGAAGGGAGTAAAATAAAAAAGTCGAATGTTCGGTCAACGGGGCCCTTTTCACCTGAGAGGGGGCTCCGGGGCGCCGGGGTCACAACTAAATCGTTGTGTGTCACTATCAAATTTATTATAGTGGTGTGGTAGGTTGTCAGGGTAAAGATCCCTCTTCGAGGCGTGGCCGCGCTTCTCCGACATCACTCGCTCAACATGAAGGTTCTGCACCTCGGGCTTAAGACACCGCCATTGGACGAACGGAGGGAATCTTGTGAAAACATGAGGTGGGTTACTGTTCTACCTGTTCCTATGGACTTACCAAACACAATAGAACAAAAAGTTTTACAATGCTACCCACTTCCGTCACGGCGGGGAGGGGGTAGACCGAAAAAGTTGACTGTTCGGTCAATGGGGCCCTTTTTCGCGTGAGAGGGGGCGCCGGGGTCACAACTAAATCATTGTGTGTCACTAGCACATGTATTATAGTGGTGTGCTAGGTTGTTAGGGCAAATATCCCCCTTTAAGGTGTGATCGCGCTTCTCCGACATCACTCGCCCAACAGGAAGATTTCTGCACCTCGGGCTGGAAACACCGCCATCGGACGGGCCGGAGGGAATCTTGTGAAAACATGAGGTGGGATACTTTTGTACATGTTCCCATGGACTAGCCGAACACAATAGAGAAAAAATTACAATCCTAACCCATTCGGCGCGCCGGGGAGGGGGTGGACCAAAAAAGTTGACGGTTCGATCAACGGGGCCCTTTTTCGCCTGACAGAGGGCTTGAGGGCGCCGGTGTCATAACTAAATTATTATGTGTAACTAGCACTTGTATTATAGTGGTGTCATAGGTTGTTAGGGAAAAGATCCCTCTTCGGGGTGTGACGCGCTTCTCCGACATCACTCGTACAACATGAAGGTTCTCCACCTCGGGCTGGAAACACCGGACAGGAGGGAATCTTGTGAAAACTTGAGGTGGGCTATTGTTCTACATGTTCCTATGTACTAACCAAACACAATAGAGCAACAATTTTACAATGCTATCCCCTTCCGGCACGCCGGGGAGGGGGTAGACCGAGAAAGTTGATTGTTCGGTCAACGGGGCCCTTTTTCGCCTGAGAGGGGGCTCCTGGGCGCCGGGGTCACAACTAAATCACTGCGTGTCACTATAACATGTATTATAGTGGTTTGGTTGGTTGTTAGGGCAAAGATACCTCTTCGAGGTGTGATCGCGCTTCTCCGACATCACTCGCTCGACGGGGAGGTTTCTGCACCTCGGGCTAGAAACATTGCCATCGGACGGACCAGAGCGAATCTTGTGAAAACATGTAGTTGTGCTCAGCCAACTAGCTGAGGTTATCCAAATATATGCAAGAAGAACGAAGCTTTTCTTGAAAATCAGAATGGCCTCCAAGACACATGATGAGGAAGTGGCGCTTACATTTGGATGTGCTCATCCTCATCTCTCTCTTTTTTCTCTGTTGCAGATAGCTACTGTAGATTTTATCAGTGGTCAGACCGAAAGCTTCTGCGCATGACGCCCTACGCTACGCCCGCGACGACCGGAACCTCGTCCTGCCGCATCCCCTCGCAGTTCCCACGGACACACGTGCGGGCGGCATCGGCGCAGAGGTAGGCTCCGAAGGCGAGGCCCACGATGCCGAGGAGGAGGCCGAAGACGGCGAGGACTCGGATGGCCGTGGCGGCGTGGGCGGAGCGGCAGAAGAGCAGCACCAGGCCGGCGGACGGAGCGAGGACCGTGCACGCCGTGCAGCACAGGCAGCATACCAGGTGGATGTGGAACTGGCTGTGCGCGTCTGGCTCCGGCGTCTCGCCGGCGGCGCCGCCGGGATTATCGTTAGGGTTCTCGACGCCAGCCTCGTCCATATCCATCGACCGAGCGATCTGAAAAACAATGTACTGGGGTTTTCCTTTTTTTTTTGTGAGTGGGTTCCAGACTTGCAGTGCTGAACTGCTGATGTACACCGTCCAAGATTTCCATTCCGTACCTGAAGGCCCGAATTTAGGGCCGCGTGCATGATGACTTCCTCTTTTTTTTCAAACGAATCCACTAACTCCCGTGTTGACTGAAACAAAATCCGTTCAACGTTCATTTTTTCGGACAATTAAAGGTTGTAAAAAATAGTTTGAGATTCGCTCATCCTTTTTTTTTTTTGAAAACTCACACACACTTTATTCAGTTTGTTCATAGGATACAGGAATGTTCAGGCCCGGCGGTGGCTCCATGAACCACACATAACGCCCAACAGTCATAGATGAAACAAATTTCGCTAGTCTATGCGCATCAGTATTGAGCTCCCTCCTCTCGTGCACGAAGGAAGTACACCCCCTCGACTTGCTCCTCTCCTTTACCTCTGTAGCAATGCTCCCGAAGATGCTGCGGTCTTCTCTGTGTAAGGCCTGCACCACCAGTAGACAGTCCGAAACCACATGAATGGAAGCTAACCGGAGATCATCCGCCAGGTCGAGAGCCTCGCGGCATACCAGCGCTTCTAGACATCCCGGTTCCATCACCCCATCGTACACCATTGCCGACGCCCCCTTGTAGACGCCATCCGAGGAACGACACACAGCTCCCACTGCGCCCCGCGGGGTCGCCCGTGCCACGGCAGCGTCCACATTAATCTTGGTCTTCCCCGGCGGGGGCGCAATCCATGATCTCCGTACTGAAACTGCCGGAGGCCGAGTGCTCCTCGCCTGTGTCTGCGTCGGTAACTCCGACAGATCTTCTAAAAACCTGTCCACAAAACTCTTTGTGGCCATAGGACTTTGGAAGATGTCCTCGTGTACTGCTTTTCTCTTTGCATGCCATATTGCCCACACCGTGACCAACATGCGTATGAGATCTCCTCTCTCCATCGTTTCGATCATGGCAAAAAGCCATTGCTTCGGAGTTGGCTCTGCGGAGAGTGCGACATGCTCGCTTATTTCTCTCTTCGTTAGGGCCCAAACACATCGAGCTAAATTGCACTCGATCAAGGAGTGTCTCCAAGAATCTTCTTGTCCACAGATCGCACATGCCGCCGTAGGTGCCATCTTGCGTCTATGTCTGACATCCTCCGTAGGCAGAGAGTGCATCGCCAAGCGCCACAGGAACACTCGTATTTTTGACGGAACCGAAATCTTCCATAGCTTCGACCACAGTTTACCTTCTGCCATTGAGCTTGAAGATGCGGATCGTCCTTCCAACCAATCTTCTCGAGTTCGTTTGGTCAGCACCAGCGCTCGGTAGCACGACCGAACGGAGAAGACGCCCGTCCGCTCAAAGTGCCATGCCCAAAAATCGCTTTGGATCCTCGTACATAACTGAATGTTCTTGATAATTTCTATATCCATTGGAGGGAAGAATTCCTCAAGTTTTTCTTCATTCCACGCAGCAGCAAGATGGTTAATATAGTTACTGACCATCCTTGGCGCGTTCTCCTTTCGAGGAGCAACCGGACGGAGCCTCTCATTACGTGGTAACCAGTTCTGTCTCCACGCGTTAGTCGTGCGTCCATCTCCAATACGTCTAATCAATCCGATATTAAGGGCATCCCTTCCCTCAAGCATGGATCTCCAGATTTGTGACGGATGTGTGCCTATCTCCGCTGATAGGATATCACCATTAGGGTAGTAGACATCTTTTAAAATCCTTGCACTAAGGGACTCCGGAACGGTCAAAAGTCTCCACGCCTGTCGTGCAAGTAGAGCGAGATTAAAGAGCTCGATGTCTCTGAACCCCAATCCTCCCGCGAACTTTGGTTGTGTCATCGTCTCCCATGACACCCAGCATGTCCTTCTCTTTCCCTCCTTGCTTCCCCGCCAAAATTTACGGATCATCGAAGTAATATGCTCACATAAACCCCTGGGTAGCTTAAAGCAGGACATCGAGTACGTAGGGATGGCTTGGGCCACTGATTTTATGAGGACCTCTTTCCCTCCCACCGACAGTAACTGTTCCAGCCAACCGAGGACTTTCTTCCACACTCGATCCCTCAAGTATTTGAAAGCTCCACTCTTTGCTTTACCAACATCTGATGGCATTCCGAGATACTTCTCACTTAGAATCTCTCTATGCACATCCAATTCTTCTTTGACAGCTAGTCTCACCACTTCTGGACATCCCTTACTAAAGAATATAGAAGATTTGTCCATATTGATTCGTTGACCCGATGCATTACAGTAGGTGTTCAGCACCGTCTTAATCTCCATCGCACCTTGAGTACTCGCTCTGAAAAACAGCAGGCTATCATCAGCAAATAGTAAATGGTTCACCGCCGGGGCAGTGGGTGAAACTGGTCAAACCATGGAGCGCTGATGATTCATCATGAGATTTTAGGAGGCACGAGAGGCCCTCTGCTGCTAATAAGAACAAATAAGGTGAAATAGGATCTCCCTGTCGAATCCCCCGAGTGGGATAGAACTCCTCTTGAGGTGATCCATTAAAGAGCACCGAGAAGGATACCGTCGATACAGACGCTTGATAAGCGCCACCCATGAACTGCTGAATCCCAGCTTCAGCATAATCGCCTTTAGAAAACTCCACTCCACGCGATCGTACGCCTTCCTCATATCCAACTTGAGAGCACATGATCGGTTTTTGTGCTCTATTTCGCTTCATGAAGTGCAAACACTCATAAGCTGTGATGATATTATCTGTAATCAAACGGCCCGGGACGAAAGCTGACTGCTCCTCTGAAACAATCTCCGGTAACACCTTCTTAAGTCTATTTGCCACCACTTTCAAAGCAATCTTGTAAATGACGTTGCATAGACTAATGGGACGAAATTGGCCAAGCTCCACTGGACTAGCCACTTTCGGAATCATCACAATGAAGGTTTTATTCACCACCTCCGGGCTTTCTTCTCCTGATAAAACCCGTAACACTGCCCTAGTGACATCCTCACCACATAAGTCCCAATTGCGCTGAAAAAAGTGTGCCGGAAAGCCATCCGGTCCCGGGGCTTTTGTGGGGAACATCTCGAATAGGGCAGATTTAATCTCCTTTGGCTCGAAGGGGGCATCCAGCATGTCATTCATCATACTGTTCACCCGACAAGGAACCGTGTCGAGCACAACCTGCATCTCGCTGACCCCTTCCGATGCATATAGATTTTTATAGAAGTTGCTAGCCATAGACCCCATATTTTCCTCGTTGGTCTCCGGAGTGCCATCCTCCTTGAGTAATTCCCGCACTTTGTTCTTCCTCCTACGCTGGCTAGCCTGGAGATGGAAAAACTTAGTGTTTTTGTCACCCGCAGCCAACCACTGAACACGTGATCGCTGCCTCCACATCACTTCCTCCTGTTCCAACAACTCGGACAAGCGTGTCGCTATTTCTTGCTCACAATCAGAGGGTCCATGCCGCTGCGGGGCGCTCCGTAATTCAGCTAAATCGCGCTGTAGTCCTCGGATCTGCACTTGAATCTGCCCGAAAGATCGGCGGCCCCATTGTGCCAAGACCCCCGACAGACCCTCTAGTTTTCCGTGAAGATCACTCATTATTGTACCCTGGTCTGCCGTAGTCCACGCTTGCGCCAGTGTGTCTGCAAACTCCCTGTGGCTCTCCCATGCCACCTCATATCTGAACATGTTCTCTCTTCTCCTCCGATCCTCTTCCGAGTCGCGACGCAAGAGAATCGGTAGGTGATCAGTCGTCGCCACGGAAGCCAGATGCACCACCTCCGCTGCTGGATAGCGTGCGCACCAAGTAGGTGACGCAAGAGCTCGATCTAGCCGCGTGCGGCTATAAGAACCACCAGCCACCCTCTTCTCAAAAGTCTAGTCGACTCCGCGGTATCCCAGATCGCACAACCCGCATACGTCGATCATCTCTCGAAAACCAGCCATCTGGCTGTAACTCCGCTCATTAACGCCCACATGCTCTGATCGGTGTAGAACTTCGTTAAAATCACCAATACATAACCACGGGTAGTCGTTTGACGAGCGTATAAACTTGAGCATATCCCAAGTCTTGTGTCTCTCTATAACATGCGCCTCCCCATATACCACGGTACGCCGCCACGGTTCCTGCCCTTGCTCCGTAACAATAGCATCAAGATGGTACTGCGAGTAAGGTAAAACTTCACTCTTTATTTCATTGTTCCAGAAGAGGCCCAACCCTCCACTACGACCAGAACTACTAATTGCAAAATAATTATGAAAACCCAAAGAACGGGATAGATTCTCCACTCTATTCTTGTGCAACTGCGTCTCCACAACACACACAAAAGCTGGAGAGTAGAGCTTTGCGAGATCACGCAGCTCTCTAACTGTCGCAGCCCCCCCTAGGCCCCGACAGTTTATGCTTAATACACTCATTTCGACGGGCGGTCCTCCGCATCGGAGGCCGCCAAACCAGTCACGGTCTTCTTTGCCAATGAAGTTTGTTTCTTTGGGCGCTTTGTTTCCCTTGCGGAGGGGGGTGGCGGGGGAGTCCCTGAGCGTTGCACATAAGCCTTTGCAACCGTGGTATCATCCGAGAAAACTAGCTTCTGTTTGGTCTCCCCTCCCTTTACCTCCTTAATAACCCCCTCCTTCTTCCATTCCAACATCAGTGGTGCCATCGGTTTCGCAGCTGGACTAGCATCTTTTATAGGGCTCCTCTCTGTCAGACTAGCCTCCGCAGATGATCGTTTCCTGTTTTCAATGTCCTCGAGGGGTATCGGGTGTGCACCCCCTTCTCTACCTCTGCCAGCTCGACCTCCTCGGCCCGTCCCTCCTCTTCCAGCTGCAGTTGCCCTACCCGGCCCCTCACGAAACGGTTCAGGCCTCTCCCCCGTCGTGTGGTTTTCACTCGAGCCAAATAGTCGCGCCTGGTTCCACGGGGTATCTGCAAGAAGCCACCTCCTGAAACCCATCTTCTCCGGTGCATGTACTCCCGAGCCGCACTCCTCCTCCTCATGTCCGAGAAATCCACAGACCGCGCAGAAACGCGGGATTTTCTCGTATTTAACCCTCATGATAACCTGGGATCCATCCTCTGGCTTGAACGAGACGAATCGCGTCAAGCACTTGTCAGTATTCAGCCACACCCTAGCGTGAACATAGTCTCCTCCTTCCAGCCCCATGTTGTTCATCTCCACACCAACCACCTCGCCAATGCTTGCAGCCACCCCTACTATCAGTTGCCTTTTCCTATAAAGCTCCGGTACATCAAGAATTCGCACCCACGCTGGGATACGCTTCAGCTCCACTGCCGTAGCACTACAGCTCCCATCGTATTTTTCGATGAGAACCCCTTGATCCCTGAACAACCACGGGCCCTGCTCTGTAATCCTCTTCCAATCCCCCAAACACCTAGCTTGCACCAGAAATCTGTTTTCCTCCACGTCGCGGAAGGAGACCTTCTGCGCTGGTGCCCACGCGAACCTCATGGTTTTCTTCAAAGAGGTAGCGCTGAAGGGTTTGGTAGTGAGCAACTTCATCACCGCCATCCACTTCGTTTCTTCCTTGAGAGATTCAACCTCGCTTCTCGGCACAAACAGTCCTTCAATGTCCTCTCCCGTGAGGTTGAGGCTCTTGAGAAGGTCTGCTAGCGACGGCTCTCCCCCTCCCTGATCATCCTCCTGTCTTGCCGATTCTTCCTCCGACTTCGCCACCATCGCAACCGGGAAAAACCCTAGATCAGTAGACAACCAAGGCCGGGTAGTTGATCACGTCAACACCTTGGTCAGCCCGAGTCGCCCGCCGATCAGAGGGAGATGCAGCGGTGTTGTTGGCGGGATTTGATCTTCCAACGCACCGGAAATCAGCGATCGCCGGCCGGAGGAACTCGAAACCCTAATCGCCTAGACGAGGACGAAGAGGTATTCTTGTGCGTCTACTTGAGATTCGCTCATCTGCGTGAAGTCGTGCATGTAGAACTGAACGTAGGTCCATGTGGCCTATAAGCCATAGTTCTGCCCATTGGGCCGCTCAATACACCAGGTAATTGGAGTTTTTTTTCGCACACATATGATGAATCTTAAAGAGTACTAGATAAATGCTCATGCGTTGCAATGGGAGAGAAAAAATAAGTCATGAAGGCGCCCACACTAAGCTCTTATTTGGTATAGCCCGAGATCAAAATGACCAAAACCAAAATTCCATTCAATAATCCGATCTTACGTTTTCATTTATATTTTGTATCGAAACACTGTGATGCCATTGGATCACTGACTCAACGAGATTAACGATTAAAATCAAAATTAATTCTTGAAATTAGGTCCAATGCCTCGGTTACCCGAACAAACCAGAAAAAATCCATGTAGGAAGAATACTTGCAAATTTCTCTCCACATTTTATCCGCCCATCTTATGTCGTCTTGACCTTAGGATTTTCCCTCACGATAGCCCTATGAAAATTAATTCTAGCAGTACGACAAATGGGTATCACGAACAAAAAAATATGACTTTAATATCACAATGTGTTCCCTTCGTTCCCTATAAACCTGAGATCAGAAGGGTTGCGATGTCTCCGGCTCCGAGCAATGCATATCACGAAGGTCTGAAATATATCATAAATCAATAATCATGAATACACATGATTGCTTTAATCCTATTTCATACAAACATGGAAAAGGTGGGCACAATCTAAGCAACTCAACAGTTGTTTCATAGTGATGTGACATATTTTTGCTTGCACCCTACATCATAATTTATATATGCACGGATGATACAACATATTTGAGGACAGCGGAGAGCACTAATAGTTGCACAACTTCTGCCCGAACTGACTGAGTACAGCACAGAACACTAATTTTCAAATGTGCATGCACACACGGAGAGAATCATTAAAAGTATGCAAGATATCATGAAGAACCAATATCAAAATTTTCAATTAAAAAAAGAAACTGAATCAGTGCAAGAGTACACACGGACTCCAGAGAAACCCATTTTACAATCTGGTCAAATATCAATAAATTCCATATTTGTAAGATTTCCCTTTTAACATAAAAAGTCTCTAATGTGTGGTGAATTTTGACTCGTGAATACGATCAAAAGATGAAGTTAAATTCTGCACAGAAACTGATGATGAGGAAGTAAAGAAAATTTCAACACAATTATGTTCTCCATGCATCTTCTCTGAACTCAAAAAATATATCAAATGAAGATGCACTACATAACGATTTGGCGACACGGAAATTGAATGCCCTAACCTGGATTACGTACAATGGGAGCAACAAACAGTCGGTGATGCTTCCGCACTACAGGAAGATGGAGACGCGGCGTGAAGCGCGCATGAAGGTGTTGTCACCGCCCTTGTTCTATGCGGTGATCCAGCACACAACTGCATGTGTAGTGCGCAAGTCGTTGACATAATACTCACGTAAGGACTTATCCATGAATATTACATCCCTCGGAGTGGTAAAACAGAAACATAGCAGGTCCAAGCAAATCTATAGGATACAAACTTTCATTACAAAAGCTCGAGAATCACTTTAATGAATCAAAAAAGATCTCATGGAAAAGAAACATGACAAGAATCAAATCGAAGCTCCAAGATGGAGAAGATCTCTAGCTCAGAACCTAATCCACTACGGCTAATGTAAGAATATAAGTCCAGGAATGGACTCCGGATACACCTTGATAGCTTCTCCCGACCGGCATTGTTGATAACGATGCTTCACTGGCTATGTAAGATATGACTCCACCTAGTTTCCGTAGATATCGATGGATTCACGATGAGGACTTCCATAAGGGCTTCGACTCTAAGAAGAGGGTCAAACGGGAACGAATGAGTAACGAGCATTACTCAACAAGTTCATGATATATTTGATGGTTAGTTTGATGCACTAACTACAGCTTTAGACTCGAAAGAGTCATAAGGTAATGCAAGGGTTTTGGAAATTTTTCTTTAAGAGGTTGCTTTTAATTTGGAAAACTATGCCCGCCAAATCTTCAAAGGACTAGAACTTCATGAAGTTGCCTTTCCTGCGGTGTTCGCAGCTCCTTCCCTAGACAGGGGGTAACATGCCACATCCTTTTACACTCTGCAGAGGTGCGCTACTTTACCCATAGGTGACCAAGACCATGTTGCACAACCACGCGATCGTTCCTGTCCACACCCACTTAGGTGTAGGGACCGGTTGTTGATCCAAACCAAACCATGCTTCTCCACACAATGCATGCCCACCCATTTCTGCCACGCAGGTTTAACCTATGATTCCACCCCTCACGATGGATATCTAGGCGGCCCGGGCAGACCATCATAGACCACAGAGTTCATGGTAATTAAGGGATCCCACCCATGTGCATGTAGTCCCGCAAGACCTACGGCGTACGTCTCTGGTAGTCCGTTAACATGCAAATGGGAAAAGATCACAGCTGGCTTACTCGCCCCATACAAGACCCATGGTTAACGCGGTATTAACGGTGCAAAAATCTTAACGGCATTTGTTGTTAATTCCTAGGTAATACTTTCCCTAGAGGTGGAACCTTCCTTTGACCTATTCATCTTACCATGGTCCCATCCGCCCACCAAACAGAACACTACCACTCGGGTAGTCACTAAATTAGTCATATTATTATAAATATAGGATCATGCATTCTTTTGAGAATAGGTGGTAATACAATAGGGTTTTTGCAAATAGTTCGTGAGGAAATACTGCAAAGAATATGAGCAAGTGATGAACTTTTCTGAGATAGAAATAATAATAATCCATGTCTTCGGATTCGAGGGTCGCGTAGAAAATCCCGAAATATGAAAGATAGCAAAGTAGTCCCGGTAAGGACTACAGAAAACACTGGCAAAATTATGTAATGCATAGTAATGAGATGCATCAGATTTTAGGTGACTTAGAGTTGTTTTTTTGTTACTTGTGGTGAGGATGTTATTCACTTCTTTTAGACTTATATGTGTTTCAATTTTATCTAACAAACATTTTTTATCATTCTTAGGTAGAAGTGTTATCACATGGTTAGGCAAGAAGACAATGTCACATTGAAAACAACTTTTAAAAGATAACAAACACATTCTATATTACGTTTAAAACTGTAGAGCTCATGACAAATAGTTTAATTGAAAAATGAGGAACTAATACAACTAACTCTATCATCACATAAATTTCTAATGACTTGTGATGATAGGTTTAGTAGGTGTGAAAACATGAGGGTTTATTAACAAGGGAAATAATATTGTGGTAGTTATTTCTGGTTATAATGGAACATGATAGAATTTCATTATACTTTTATAAACAAGTTTATAAGTTAAAAAAAAAATTTATATTTTACATATTTGAATTGGACATGCATTTCTCATTAATTTGATATAGCATTTGAAGCTTTCTGAAAATATGTGAATAAGTTATTAATTTCTTAATCGTAAATGAATTAAATGAGTAGGCAAAATATTGCATACATGAAAATTTTGTCAAATGACTTTGAAAACATCATTGATGAGTTGCATTTGTCATTTTGAGCAATTTCGTGTATAACTTGTATTTTTCTGAATTTTTTAAGTATTTCCAATTTTTCTCATTTTTAAATGAATTAATTTAAATTCAAATAATATTTAATTTTGAAAATTTACCAAACATTTTTTTAAAGTTCGTAAACATTTAGATTATATTTTTGTAATAACTTCTGTATTTTATTTGTATTTTTCTGATAATTATTTTTAAAGATATGGAATTTCTAAGTTTAATGATTTTTCGGCCAATTTTAAATTGACAAATGGGGTCCACGTGTCAGTTTATATTCTAAAACAAAAGTAAAAATAAAATGGAAAATGCACTGACGTCAGCAACAGAGTGGATTTCTCCTATGGCTCTGCAATTCGTTGACTGCTTTGAATTAGTTTGATTTCTTAGGTCCATTAGCTCTAGGGGATCGAGTGGAGTCTAAGGGTGGTTGCGGCATGAACAAATGGTCGCCGGAGATGAGCCGGCGTCCATAGGCGCGGCGGCGGTGGTCGGCGCACGGCGTCGGTGCGATTTTGGGCGCAATAAAATGAACTAAGAGCACCCGGAGGTTCGTAAGCTCACCCTTAAGCTCGTCGGGGAAGGGTGGCATCATCAGAATCGACCGGAATCGACCGCGGTGTCCGGCGGCAAGAGATTAACAAGATGCATAAATCCGACCGCCTCCGGGCTTCCTAGCAAACTAGGATTGGTGGGGATGTAGAGGAGAGAATGGTGGTTCTCACGGTGGCCTCCATTCATTCTGGCGTGGCCGGAGTTAACGGCAGCGAGCGGCATCCTGATAAGCTAGGGTTAGGTTCCGTGCTTGGGCAGAGAGAGGAAAAGTTATGAGGCAGCGAGTGAGAGACAGTAGAGGAGGCATGGAACATATTGTCGTTATCTCCGTGCGAGAATAGCAAGCGGGAAGTAGCTGTGGCAAGGCCACGGCGTCGATTCTCCTCTGTCTTCTGGCATAGGAAGAAGAAAGAGGGAACTAAACGACAATTTTTGATAACCCCTGGCATTTTCTTTATTTGCATATAAGTCCTTAAGTCTTAAAAATTGAGAAGAATTCCTTGTTTTTAGGACCTTTTTGTGAACAGAAAATTTATTATAAATTATATTTATAATCCTTATAAAAAACTGAAATTTCACCATGTTTTGTTTTTGTGAAATTGAACAAGATTTGAATTTTTACTTAGGGTGCTAAATTAAGTGGTTTTTGTTATTTCTCTCCATTTAATTTATTAAATGGCTTTAAAATTATTTCGTATAAACTATTACATGAAAACAACAACACTAGTATGTTGTTGAAACAATGGTATGTTTTAATTATACCATTTTAGATGCAAGTCTTTTATGAAATAATTTGTAAAACTACATGGTACTGCTTTTATGTATTATGGTCAAAATCATCAACGAAGGAATATTATTCCAAGTCATACAAAACACTTTGGTTAGAAAATTTACTTGTTTTATTTTATGATAGTATGTCGCTTTGATAATTGCAACTCTTATTAAGTTTGGTTTCCATATTGATTAAGTGTGTGCAAACCCTGTGGGATATATGAGGGACTTGATTAAGTGGAAAACATGAGTGGCTTTGGAATCTATTTGTTTGTTTTCCACCAGGGTTCCAAGTATGGATATTATTCCATGTTTGTTTTACAAACATGTACTCATTTACATGTTGGTGTATGGATGAATTCTTGTTATTATCCATTTGTCTTATGGATGAGACGGATCTGGAAAACAAGGTAGTTAAGCTTTTTTCCACCTACCTAAACATATCACAAGAAATTTAGATGCAATGGCTTGTTATTACGGGTCTTGTCACAATTAACTTGGTGGTTCTATTGTTTTTAATTGGTCGGTTGTGACAAAGTTCTTGGCCATGTTTCGAAACATTAATGCATATTAACGAAAAAAAGAAATCATTTTACAGGGATCAAACTTTTTTTCAACTATCTTGCTTATAAAAGAAAAATCTATATCAGATTAACCACTTGGATGCCTACCGCAGGAGATTAACAACTTGGATGCCTACCGCGGGAGATACAGGCGGTGGAAAAACATCCCCGATCTCCACCGGCCAGATCGCTTGTCCTCTCTCCCTCCGCTTGTCGCCCTGGTAGCAGGAGGGAGAGGGGACCTCATCCCTCCATTTTGGTCTAGTAGTTAGGTTTTTGGCTCTGTTTCCTGTGGTGCGTCGTTGGGATGGTGGGAGCGGAGTGGGGGGATAATAAATATGCCTGAACGCTACTCCCGGACCGGTGGCAACCTTCACGGCAGCTTCTCGGAGTTGACGTCATCGTGTCTTGCACGGCTCTTTGGATCGGCAGCTTGGTCTTCACGCCATTTTTAAGATCTGGCAAGATCGGTTTCGCGGAGTGTCGCTAGCGTTTGTAGTTAAACGTGACGACATTGGCGGACGGCACGAGCATGTTGGTCTGAATGTTGTGTATCTGTTGTTCCTCTATGACTTCGTGGATGGGAGGCAACAGATCTTGGTACAAGACAGTACGGGGACGTTTCTCTGTCCACGTGTCTAATCGACATATGTCTCTTTGCATGCAGCATGTCTGTTCATTTACTCATAAAGACTTGTTACAGATGGTCTTTTCTCAAATCTTACAATGATGGAGATTCGGCGTCTCTTTTAGTGTTCATCTTTGCAGCAGTAAAGTTGGACGGCGTCCGCTCACTACGGTGGTTGCAGTAAACCATAGGGATCGTTTTCGATATTTAACTTTTTTCTCGACAAATTTAGAATAAACATTTTATCCAGGCCTGTCTTTTAGTTTCTACATGTGTTGCTTATAAGACTTCTTTGTCAATCCTGGTTCTCGATGACCGGCGATGTAAATGGCACGGGTAATTTCCTCCTCGAATGCGCATCCGAATCCGTTTTCACGGATATGGTATGCAATAATAATAATCCGTCGGATATGGACGTGAATATGGATTTTGGTCGAGCGGATATCCGACGGATATGGTAAAGGATATGGTATTGTTATGATCCGACGGACTTATTCGCTGATTATCCGTCCTTATCAATTAGGATAATCTGTTTAACGTTGCACTATTGTCCTAAATATACATTTAATACATTGATCCATAGACAAAATCACCCGTTCGTAGCTTAGTATGACCTATATTCAACATCTTAACGCAATGCACAAGTTGCTTCCGGTGAAAACCACTCAAGAGGTGAGTTATTATTTATCCCTACAAAACTTCCTACTTGCTAGATGCAAATTCATATTGCAAATTATTAATCATTTTAGGGCACTTTTAAATGCTATTTAATTACTATATTTGTTTTGGGGTAATTTTGAATGCTTGACAGCTCTCTAGTGTTATTTTATGCACGGTGACATTAACTACCTTTATACGTATTTATCTGATAAGTTTTACCTGTTTTCGGTCTGAATCCGCTATGATTCCGATATGTATCTGTAGTCCGATATTATTCGCATCCGTATTTGTATCCGATCATTATCCGATCCGCTCCTCATCCGATAAAAAATAGGCCAGCGCTAGGCCAAACAAATCTAGGTCCCCCCGTGAGCCGTCCGATCGTCATCCAACGCACAGAAATCAGCACAGCGCACTTTTGCAGTGTAGCCCCTCTTTTTCGGATATAGAACATGCAGTCCACAGCAGCCCCACTTAAACGAAGGGGTATATTGTGTTCCCCTCGTCGTCTCCTAATTATATACAAAAACACGCGCCAACACAAAAAAATAATTCCGCGCCACGACGGCTAACAATTACAAAGTTGAAAAAGTATACTAAATATAAAATTAATCCATAGCTTCTTGCACGGGCAGCGGCGCGTCCCCCTGCTGTTCCCCGTTCGTGTCCCCGTAGACACAAAGATGGACGGCGACGCAACAGAAGACGGTGCCCACGACGACGCCCAGGGCCGCCGCTAGGAGCCCGAGGACCGCGATTTCACCCAGGACAACGGACGACGGCGTCATCTCTGTTATAGTGACGAGGTAGCGGAGGAGCAGCAGCGCCGCCGGCAGGCACAAGGCGAGGGCCGCGGTGCCGATGCAGGCGACGAAGCACGTGAAGCCAAGCTCTCTCGTCATGTCCGGCTCGGCCGTCGCGGAGATATCGCCATCCCCGGCGTTCTCGATGTCGGCCATGAAAGTACGTCTACTCGTGCGTGTTAGACAAATAATGTACCGTATACATATGGGTATGGTGTAGTACACCAACCCATACGGATACATCCGTGTACGCCACGGTGGGGGCTTTTCCCACCCTATATCAACACGTAACCGAGCCTCGAGAGAGGCATTGTTCCCTGCAACCCTACCGAACAAGTTTCGACATGGTATCAGAGCTCCCTCTGCCATGACCTAGCCGCCGGAACAGAAAAACCAATCTACAAGCCAAAAACCAAAACCTAGCTCCCTCCCTCGCCATGGCATCATCCTCAAGCTCTGCCACGGCCGGACTGGGGTCACCCCCGTCCCAAAAACTCACGCCGGACAACTTCCTCTTCTGGAAGGCGCTCGTGCTTCCGACCATGCGCGGTGCGCGGGTCATGGGCTTGCTCGACGGCACCAATGCCGCGCCAGCCGAAACTATGGAGGTGGAGGATACCAATGATCCCAAGAAGAAGATGACCGTTGCGAATCCGGCATACCTTGCCTGGGTCGAACGGGACCAGCTCGTGGTGAGTTACCTCGTGAACTCGCTGTCCCCGGATGTGCTTGCTCATGTTCTCGGGCTAGCCACGGCAGCTGAAATCTGGGCTGCGATCACGGACATGTTTGCCTCGCAATCGAGATCGCGGGTGCAACACCTCCGGACCGCCCTCAATGCAACCAAGAAACAAGACATGGCAATGGCGCAGTTCTTCACGAAGATGAAGGGCTTCAGATAGGAGCTCGCTGCCGCCGGGAAGCCGATTGATGATGAGGAACTCGTCGGCTACATCCTCAATGGATTAGATGCTTCATACAACTCCTTGGTGTCGTCTGTGAACGCTAATCAGGGTACAACCCTCTCTGATTTGTTTGGGCAGCTTAACTCACATGACATGAGACAGCAGATGCTATCCTCCACGGGCCAAGACAGAGATTTCATGAGTTCTGCAAACGCGGCTCGTCGAGGCCGTGGAGATTATCGGGCTAGCAACCGCGGAGATTACCGTGGACGCTCACCTGATCACCGCGATCAAGATTACAGAAGGAAAGATGGAGGCCGCGATCACCGTGGTGATGGCCGCGATCACCGCGGTGACTATGATCACCGTGAGCGCCGTGGTGGTGATTACGATCACCGCGACCGGCGCCAGGAGCCTCCTCGACGCGACTACGAGCAAAATCGGCGTGACTACGACGACAGACGCGACACCAGGCGTGATGATGGGCCACGTCGCACTGACGGTGGCGGACGGCGTGATGGAGGAGGTCAAGACCGGCGCCGCACCTGGCGCAAACGTGCTCCCACGCCATACGAGGACATCACCTGCCAAATTTGTAAGATCCACGGGTACTCCGTGGGCAACTGTTGGTGGCGCCACCGTGACGATTCTGATGATGAAAGAGGTGACCGTGACAACAAGAAGAATGCCAATGCAGCGTCCTATGGTGTTGATACCAATTGGTACTCCGACACGGGTGCAACGCATCACATCACCGGAGAGCTGAATAAACTCACCACATGTGACAAGTACCATGGGCATGACTGCGTCCACACTGCAAACGGTAACGGTATGAAAATAAGTCATATAGGCAACTCAACTTTGCATACTCCTCATGATTCCTTGCATCTTAAAAATGTCCTTCATGTTCCTAGTGCTTCCATGAATCTCCTTTCAGTTCATAAATTGACACTTGATAACAACGTGTTTATTGAATTCCACCCATATTTCTTTTTGATTAAGGACCAGGCCACAAGGAGAACTCTGTTTAAAGGACCCTGCCGTGATGGACTTTATCCACTAGTGCCCACTTCCACAGGATTTTCCAAGCAAGCTTTTGTTTCAATAAAGTCATCTTCATCCACATGGCATCGTCGACTAGGACATCCTTCATCTTTCATTGTTCAGCAAGTTCTTAGGAAGAATAATATTTCTTATACTCCAGAAATAAGCCCTTACATTTGTGATCCTTGCCAGTTAGCTAAAAGCCATCAATTACCTTACCCTGTTTCAACTAGTGTTTCTAGTGCTCCTTCGGAAGAGATCTTTTCTGATGTATGGGGTCCTGCTCCTATGTCTGTTGGCAAGCATGCATACTATGTAAGTTTTATAGCTGATTTCAGAAAATTTACTTGGATATATTTGCTTAAGAATAGATCTGAAGTTTATCAAGTTTTTCTCAACTTTCAAGCTCTTGTTGAACGAAAGTTTGGTAGAAAAATCATAACAATGCAAACTGATTGGGGTGGTGAATATGAAAAGTTGAATAGCTTCTTTCAAACTATTGGCATTACTCATCATGTTTCATGCCCACATGCTCATCAACAAAATGGCTCAGCAGAAAGAAAACATCGTCATATTGTAGAAGTTGGGTTTTCTTTACTTGCTAATGCATCTATGCCACTTAAATTCTGGGATGAAGCATTCCTCACATCCACTTTTTTGATAAATTTACTTCCTAGCAAGGTTATCAATTTTGACACCCCTGTTGAACGTCTTCTTGACACAAAACCCAACTATGATTCTCTTCGTATTTTTGGCTGTGCTTGTTGGCCAAATCTTCGCCCTTACAATAAACGGAAATTATCTTTTCGTTCTACTCAATGTGTGTTTCTTGGGTATAGTCCACGTCATAAGGGTGTTAAATGTCTAGATCCCAAAACTGGCCGTGTCTACATATCAAGGGATGTGGTTTTCGATGAGCATGTGTTTCCTTTTGCCTCCCTCCACCCCAACGCTGGTTCTCGCCTTCGCAATGATATTCTCCTACTTCCATCAAATTCCACACCAAACAATCAAGGAGATGCAAATGTTGATGCCTTTATGTCTTTACCTATCATACCTGTGGTCTCTCCTAATGGTCCTACCCCTACAGATGTTATTACTGCAGATAATGATAACATTGCAGATCATCAAGATGCCGAAAATTTGAGCCAAATCGGGTCTGAAACGGATGAGATATGTGATTCTGAAAATTCAGAACAAAACGAAATAGCTGATTCGCCTGCTGTCTCGGATCAGGCGCCTACTGATCCCGAGAACGATCCCCTGCAAGATTCCCCTGGCGCGCGGGATCCCGAGGCCTCGCCCTCCGCGCTGTCTCCCGCCCCGCGCCAACGTGCGCGCGCCACGTCGTCGACATCCCCCGCGCACGCGCGGGCTCCTGCCAGCCGGTCCCCTAGGCCACGCCCCCCGTCTCCGACACGCGGCGCCCCGTCCGGCTCCCGGGCCCCTGGCTCCGACACCTCTGTCGCCTCCCGTGCGACCGGCGACTCGGCCCGCGCCAGCTGTCCGCCCCTTGTTGGCTCGGACGCTGCACGCTCTCAGGCGCCGACAGGATCTTCTGCGGCCAATGATGGCTCTGCTGCAGACTGCGCTGCGGGATCCTCTGCTCCGCCAGATTCTGCAGCTCCTCCTGTGCAACCTCCACGCACTAGATTGCAAAAAGGTATAAAACATCCTAAAAAGTTTACAGATGGTACACTAACATATAATGTCAAGAATCGCAAGATTCGCTATGGGTTACTTGCAGCTATAGGTGAACCCACATCTCTCTCTCAGGCACTTGATGATCCCAATTGGAGATATGCCATGCAAGAAGAATATGATGCATTGCTTCACAATAACACATGGCACCTAGTTGCTCCCAGCTCTCACAGAAATATTATTGATTGCAAATGGGTTTATCGTATTAAGAAATGTGCAGATGGCTCTATTGACAGATACAAAGCTCGCCTCGTTGCAAAAGGATTTAAACAACGCTATGGTATTGACTATGAAGATACCTTTAGCCCTGTTGTTAAAGCAGCTACTATTCGTACTGTTCTCTCCATTTCTGTTTCCAGGGGCTGGAGTTTACGGCAGCTAGATGTCAAGAACGCGTTTTTACATGGTGTTCTGGCAGAGGAGGTTTACATGAAACAACCACCTGGTTTTGCGCATCCTGATACTCCTGATTATGTTTGCAGATTGGATAAAGCCCTTTGTGGCCTAAAACAAGCACCTAGGGCCTGGTTTGCACGTCTGAGCTCCAAACTGCATGATCTTGGCTTTACACCATCCAAGGCTGATACTTCACTTTTTCTTTATAATCAGTCAGGTATCACAGTCTATGTTCTGGTTTATGTTGATGATATCATAGTCACCAGTTCTTCTGATCAAGCTATTTCTGCCTTGCTTCGAGATTTAAATGATAATTTTGCAATCAAAGATCTTGGTCCCTTACATTTTTTCTTGGGTATTGAAGTGAAACATCTCTCTCATGGTTTACTCCTTACACAAGAGAAATATGCTACTGAACTTCTTGATAAAGCTGGCATGCGTGGATGCAAGGGGTTTTCTACTCCCCTCTCTTATGATGATAAGCTGTCTCTCGTGGAGGGGACACCTCTAGGTCCTGAGGAGCACACAATATCGCAGCATTGTTGGGGCCTTACAATATCTCACATTAACAAGACCAGATCTGTCTTTTTCTGTCAACAAAGTTTGTCAGTTTCTGCATGCACCTACTACTTCTCACTGGACTGCTGTTAAGAGAATTCTTCGTTATGTCAATCATACTATCAAACTTGGTCTCACATTCACTGCATCATCGTCTACTCTTCTTAGTGCCTTTTCTGATGCAGATTGGGCAGGGTGTATTGATGATCGCAGGTCCACTGGTGGCTTTGCTATCTTTGTTGGACCAAATCTTGTTTCATAGAGTGCCAGAATACAAGCCACTGTTTCTAGGTCCAGTACAGAAGCTGAGTATAAAGCCCTTGCTAATGCCACTGCTGAGTTGATTTGGGTTGAGGCTCTTCTTGGAGAACTTGGTGTCAAACTGCAACAAAGACCATGCTTATGGTGTGATAACTTAGGTGCTACCTATCTTTCTGCTAATCCTATCTTTCATGCCCGTACCAAACATATTGAAATTGATTTTCATTTTGTTCGAGAGAGAGTAGCTGAAAAGAAACTAGATATTAGATTTATCTCTAGCAAAGATCAAGTTGCTGATGGTTTTACTAAAGCTCTCCCTGTAAAAAGTTTAGATGAGTTTAAGCGTAATCTCAACCTGTCCACAGGTTAAGATTAAGGGGGAGTGTTAGACAAATAATGTACCGTATACGTATGGGTATGGTGTAGTACACCAACCCATACGGATACATCCGTGTACGCCATGGTGGGGGCTTTTCCCACCCTATATCAACACGTAACCGAGCCTCGAGAGAGGCATCGTTCCCTGCAACCCTACCGAACAAGTTTCGACAGTGCGTGCGTGCACGACGCTCCTGGTATATATGCAGGTATATGTGTTTTTGTCCCATCCATAGGAATTGTATCCGGATACGAATTTGTTGGTTATGTCGGAGTTCATATCTTTGGATCGGTGAGTGCCCCGTGTCCAAACACACAAATCGGACCGAGCCCACAAACTTGCTTCCGACTCGATCTTCAATTATTCCTGATCCCGATCGGCCTCCGCTAACTCTTCCCGTACACAAAAGGCCATCGCGCGGATAAAAAAGAACAGCGTCAAGGTCACTCGTCATCGGTCCAAATATGGATAGGAACGACAAGATCATAGTGCCAAGATCAAGAAAATATCCCAATAATCTGTTTCCGGTTTCTGGTAGTGAGTTATGATTGTCAATCAGAGATGTATATGTGTGATGTGTATGCTTCCATGAGCGCCTACTCCTCGCCGTGGCGAGGCTCCTCAGGGGCAAGAGATGCGCAAGGGAAGCGCCCATAAGAGTCATTGCCAGCCTCGCCGGCGCGGTCACCATGGAGGGCGTCGAGGATCCGTCACCGATGGTATGCTCGTGACAGAGGCGAGCTGGCCGGACCTCGCCAAGTTCTTAGCTCACCTCGGGGATACCTTGGGCATATCACAGTCTCATTCTGATGTTGCTGATCGATAATTCCGTTGCACAAGTTTAGTTTAACATTTCTTCGGTAATACGATCGACCTATCTGGCGGTTGAAAGTGGTTTGCTCTAATGGCTGCCGAATCTATATGTTTTCATCAAAGTATATATCATAAATTCAATACAAAATGCATGGTAAGAGATAGTCGAGACATATACCACCAAAAGTATTTCGAAAAACCACCACATGCCTACGTTTCCACTACCACAAAATAACAAACCACGACATGCATGAAAAATCTTCTCTAGGGACCGCGAGCCAGTTCAGAGAAAGTGCCCGTTCGTTAGGGTTTTTTTGTCCAATGTGAAATGGATCTGGTTTTTGTCCAATGTTAATGACATGGTGATTTCTGTTATATTATTTAATAAAAAAACGGCTGTGTGCATTAGTTTGATGCAGAGGCTGGGGGGTAGACCTCCATTTCAAAAAAAAAAATCCTCGTTGAGTTTGACACTTTTAGTTATCGAAAATATTACGGGTGATCCCCTACACATGTGGGTTATGACATGCCTCTTAGCAGGTCGTTTAGCCAATGTGAGATGGATCTGTTCTTCCATTGAATCGAGTTCATCAATCAATTTCAGTTTTCAAGTCTATAAACCACATGCATTCTTGGACCATCTCCACATAAATTACCTAAGATGCATAATCTTATTCAGCCATAGCTGTATAGGGGTTTAACCAGCTAGTTCTCTTTCATATTCAGAAATCATTTTCTCATTAGAACAATCCGCACAAAAAAAAAAGGATAGTTCAAGTGAGAATATGTGCGGGAGTGGTGTTTTTGCTTCCGGGTGCACATGCACTCTTTATTTGAAATGTATTTAGAAATATGAAAAATCATTAACTAAGTTCGCATATAGATTTTAACATCCTATATATACATTCACAAAGTCCTTTCACGAATAACCGATGTTTTTTGTGACTTCTGTAGAAAAGACAAGTTTTGGAGTTAAAATAAAATTTCTCATGCAATTTTTTTTTTGTCATTTTTACATCGGATACAACAAATATGGGTTTTCCGCGAAACCACTTTGTGAACACATCAAATATGAATATGTATTCACAAAATTTTATTTCAAATTGTTTTATCATTTTAAAATATATTTTTGAAATACCGGATACATATGTAGGTGCCAAAATGGATTTCACTATACGTGTTTATATTACTAGAATCCAATAGTAAACCATGTGATCCAACACCCCTGTTGCAATACGTGAACTGAATTTTTGCTTCCATTCAACGCTAGCCATAACACGGTCAATTTTTTCGTAGGTTGGGTTGGTAAATTATTTGTCCATGTATATTGATCATGAGGACTATTTCTCTCAAGTCTAAACTTTCACGCATGGCCTTAAAATAAATTTCCATATTGTATAAAATTATCATTATTCTTTTTTCTCACCATGTCGGATAATGTTTAAGAGTGTCGAGCAACCAAAATTGGAAGTAACTCTAAACCACAAATCCGCACAAGTTCAGACAAAAAATCAGGTCTCTGGGGAGATGTTGCGCTGTACTTACTAAACAGAGGCACCAAAACTCACAATAGTCCCAACATCAACGTCTTTAACGTTAGGAGTCACTGAGTATGTACTCCCTCCATTCAGTATATATGACTTTTATTTGTCTAAATATGCATACATGCCTACACTAAAACATGTCCACATATATCCATATTTAGAAAAATAGAATTCATATATTGTGGAACGGAGAGAGTATCCCCAATAAGTAATAACCACCACACCTGGAGGCATACAGTTGCGATATACCATTACAAAACTCAACATACAAACGTACGTACGTACATACATACTCTGGCCGTGCATACGTCTGTTACCTGGATCAGTCCGACGAGCTGGGCCATACAGAAAATGGCAGCGAAACGTCCTTGACCACGGCGGCAAGGCCGACGGAGACGCAGGCGCCCAGCGACAACAGCTTGGACCGTCCCACCTGATCGCCGGACGGCGGCACACAGTACACGGCGGCATACACCGCGCCCGTAGACGAGTAGAGCAGTGCCTGCACCAGCACATCGACGAGCACCAGAACAACCCCAGGGAGCTGGCTGCTCGTGTCATCGTCGTCGCCGGCGCTGCTAAGCTGCAGGTAGATCGCCACGGCCTCAAGGACGGCCGCCGCGACGTTGGACCCTACCAGGTACACAAAGGCGCCGTAGTCTCTGTATCTGTAGGTGGCGGCGTTGATGGTGCAGTCGCCCAGCGTGGCCATCATGACGGCCGACGCGAGGGCCAGGATCAGCGTGGACAGGCGGAGCAGGAGGCTTACAGCCTTAGAGCCATTGGGCTCGTCTCTCTGTCCATACATGATTTCAGTGTACAAGGTTGGCTGGGGTATTGGCCTGTGCTTGTGGTTCCAGATGCTCCTATTTATACTAGCCACCCAATTTCGCAATATAATTTTTCTTGCGCTATTTTATTGTACGAAATGCATGCACGTGCCTTTGACCGGCGACAAGTCTGCAAGGGAGAACCAAAAGAAATAAATCAACACTTGGAAGAAATTGCATATGCGACTTATTAGGAAGTCGGTCGTCGTCCTTGTAATGTAGTACTGCGGGTCGGTCTCTCGCCATTTTCAGGACACACAAAAATGTTTTCGGAGTCTAAGAAAGAAAGAAAATGCGTGCATGTGATGTCAACAACCTTGTCCATCTATATTTGCCGGGCTAGGCTAATTTTCGACCGCCACACATGCATTTGCAGTAGCTCGGTCACTTTCCGACATGTATCTCTTATTGGCTATTTCAGCGTGAGGCAATAAGGGCACGTACAATGGTTATATGTTAGCGTTATCATGTTGAGATGGAGGAGAGATAAATGAAAAAAAGAGCCTTGTCTTATCGTAGCTAAGAGATCATCTCTTAGCATAATTTGTCTCGGCACAAATTTAGGGATATCTAATAATAAAGATAAGACTAAGATATAACCCATCGTACATCATGCTCTCTTGTCATATCTTAATTACGTAGCTGGTGTAAGATAAGACTGCCTTATCAAGCATTGTACAATGGTTCTCTCTTAACGATGACATGTAGGATAATTGCTTAGTTGGCGGAGAGAGAAACAGAAAAAAAAAACGTTTGCCTTCTCTTAGCTAAGAGATCACCTCTTAGCATAATTGTCTCACCACATATTTAGGATATCTGTTTGTTAGTGATAGGACTAAAAAATAGCTTATTGTACAACAAGTTTTTTTGTCATATCTATATAACGTGGCGGAGTTAAGATAAGAAGGCTTTATCAACGATTGTACATGCCCTAATAATTTTGCACGAGTGCACTGCATGTATAAAGTTACGATCACTACCAAAAAACTCGTCGTCGCCGACCCTTCTCCTCTGTGTCGAGTGCTAAAGTGTGGGATACTCGGCATACGGGCCTGGATGCCGAGCAGCGAGGAAAATCACTCGGCAAAACCCAGAGTAGTCGGCAGACACAGTATCCGCCATGTATGCCCTGCGACAGCACTCGGCAAAACGGCAATGACCCTATTCGCCGAGTGTGCTCTACAATCTACATGCAGCACTCAGCGTACCAATAGGCCACGGTGAACAATTCGGCGACACTCGGCACAACAGTGTACTCGGTGAACGACGAGGCCACCTAGCATCTTCCTTACGGATCGTCCATGTCGAAACGGGGTCGTGTCTTTGCCGAGTGCTTTCGCATCGGATACTCGGCAAACAGCGGACTGGCTTAACGGAGCGAATTTTTGCCGTGTGCTTTACTCGGAAATAAATGCGCGCAAAAAAAATCCCCTTCTGCGCCCTTACATTCGAAACATTGCCGAGTGCCCTTATGTCACCACTCGGCAAACTAAGCGCGCAAAAAAGTTCGTACTTCGCTCCCATTCATTCAAATCTTTGCCTAGTGCTTTGGAGCTCCCACTCGGAAAAGACTTGGCGGGAGAAATTTTCCCCTACGCGCCTTTCTGCCCGTCCCTACAATTTAGGGTTTGCCGAGTGTTTTTCGTGGTAATACTCGGCAAACCCCTCTTTCGCGCCAATTTTTCTTTCCTGCCATTTCATCAGGCACACGACACTATATATATCCCACTTCTCAGACATGTTCGGCACTCAATTTTGCACTCGTTGTAGTTCATTCAAACTCGTATACAAAGCATTACGGTTCTAGCAGGAGATGACGAGGTGCAGTGAGGCTGAACTCCGCCCGGAGCGCGGACACTGCGTGTTGTCCCGCACTCCCGGCATTGCCAAGCTGGTGGAGAAGTGTTCCGGGAACGCTCTGATGGCCAAGGTGGAAGGTAGCCGGCCACCAGTTTTCGCCGGAGGACATAGTGGCGGCGGTGGTGAAGCAATGTGGTGTAAACCGCCACGCCATGAACGTGGAGGTTTGCGAGCCGCCATTTGGCTTCTTCGTGTGTTTCCGTTCGGGCCGAGGACTGCACTCGCGTCCTTCATGCCAAACGTGCCCTCGTCGCCAATGGAGAGACGCTCGCGCTTAGCCGCTAGCATCGCAGACATGGTGGGCGGGCATTGCAGTTGTCGTACCTGATGAAGCTGAGCTTTTAGAGGTTCCCATAGGAGGTGCGGGAGCCCCAAGCCGTGAACCTATTCATCAATCGGCTTGGTGGGCAGCTCGTGAAGATGCTCAAGCAAGAGAGGACAGCTGGTACCTGAAGGTGATGGAGAGGATGAAGAACCCATCTGAAGTGCCGACTGTCTATGACGTGGAGGTGCCAGGGCCTGACCTGTCACCATTTTAGTTCGACGACCCCTTCTCGTCCCTGAAGAAGAGGACATTAGTGCATACTGTCCTAATAATTTGGAGCATGTGGTAGACCCCAATCTGGTCATCGGGTCAGGAGGCCACTACTTTGGAGGGCCATAGGGCCTAGGATCAGTCGGAGGAGAAGATAACTGACAAGAAGATTGAAGAAATTTATGCTCTCATTTGTTGTTAGTGTGTGACGTACGTCTAAATTAATTTGAGTTGTTTGTAAGCTTTGTAATTTTTAGTTTTTCTCCTAATTAAATGCTAATGTTCTCCATGTTCCTATGGACTAACCAAACAAAATAGATCAAAAGGTTTTACAATGATACCCCCTTCCAGCGTCTGGAAGGGAGTAAAATAAAAAAGTCGAATGTTCGGTCAACGGGGCCCTTTTCACCTGAGAGGGGGCTCCGGGGCGCCGGGGTCACAACTAAATCGTTGTGTGTCACTATCAAATTTATTATAGTGGTGTGGTAGGTTGTCAGGGTAAAGATCCCTCTTCGAGGCGTGGCCGCGCTTCTCCGACATCACTCGCTCAACATGAAGGTTCTGCACCTCGGGCTTAAGACACCGCCATTGGACGAACGGAGGGAATCTTGTGAAAACATGAGGTGGGTTACTGTTCTACCTGTTCCTATGGACTTACCAAACACAATAGAACAAAAAGTTTTACAATGCTACCCACTTCCGTCACGGCGGGGAGGGGGTAGACCGAAAAAGTTGACTGTTCGGTCAATGGGGCCCTTTTTCGCGTGAGAGGGGGCGCCGGGGTCACAACTAAATCATTGTGTGTCACTAGCACATGTATTATAGTGGTGTGGTAGGTTGTTAGGGCAAATATCCCCCTTTAAGGTGTGATCGCGCTTCTCCGACATCACTCGCCCAACAGGAAGATTTCTGCACCTCGGGCTGGAAACACCGCCATCGGACGGGCCGGAGGGAATCTTGTGAAAACATGAGGTGGGATACTTTTGTACATGTTCCCATGGACTAGCCGAACACAATAGAGAAAAAATTACAATCCTAACCCATTCGGCGCGCCGGGGAGGGGGTGGACCAAAAAAGTTGACGGTTCGATCAACGGGGCCCTTTTTCGCCTGACAGAGGGCTTGAGGGCGCCGGTGTCATAACTAAATTATTATGTGTAACTAGCACTTGTATTATAGTGGTGTCATAGGTTGTTAGGGAAAAGATCCCTCTTCGGGGTGTGACGCGCTTCTCCGACATCACTCGTACAACATGAAGGTTCTCCACCTCGGGCTGGAAACACCGGACAGGAGGGAATCTTGTGAAAACTTGAGGTGGGCTATTGTTCTACATGTTCCTATGTACTAACCAAACACAATAGAGCAACAATTTTACAATGCTATCCCCTTCCGGCACGCCGGGGAGGGGGTAGACCGAGAAAGTTGATTGTTCGGTCAACGGGGCCCTTTTTCGCCTGAGAGGGGGCTCCTGGGCGCCGGGGTCACAACTAAATCACTGCGTGTCACTAGAACATGTATTATAGTGGTTTGGTTGGTTGTTAGGGCAAAGATACCTCTTCGAGGTGTGATCGCGCTTCTCCGACATCACTCGCTCGACGGGGAGGTTTCTGCACCTCGGGCTAGAAACATTGCCATCGGACGGACCAGAGCGAATCTTGTGAAAACATGTAGTTGTGCTCAGCCAACTAGCTGAGGTTATCCAAATATATGCAAGAAGAACGAAGCTTTTCTTGAAAATCAGAATGGCCTCCAAGACACATGATGAGGAAGTGGCGCTTACATTTGGATGTGCTCATCCTCATCTCTCTCTTTTTTCTCTGTTGCAGATAGCTACTGTAGATTTTATCAGTGGTCAGACCGAAAGCTTCTGCGCATGACGCCCTACGCTACGCCCGCGACGACCGGAACCTCGTCCTGCCGCATCCCCTCGCAGTTCCCACGGACACACGTGCGGGCGGCATCGGCGCAGAGGTAGGCTCCGAAGGCGAGGCCCACGATGCCGAGGAGGAGGCCGAAGACGGCGAGGACTCGGATGGCCGTGGCGGCGTGGGCGGAGCGGCAGAAGAGCAGCACCAGGCCGGCGGACGGAGCGAGGACCGTGCACGCCGTGCAGCACAGGCAGCATACCAGGTGGATGTGGAACTGGCTGTGCGCGTCTGGCTCCGGCGTCTCGCCGGCGGCGCCGCCGGGATTATCGTTAGGGTTCTCGACGCCAGCCTCGTCCATATCCATCGACCGAGCGATCTGAAAAACAATGTACTGGGGTTTTCCTTTTTTTTTTGTGAGTGGGTTCCAGACTTGCAGTGCTGAACTGCTGATGTACACCGTCCAAGATTTCCATTCCGTACCTGAAGGCCCGAATTTAGGGCCGCGTGCATGATGACTTCCTCTTTTTTTTCAAACGAATCCACTAACTCCCGTGTTGACTGAAACAAAATCCGTTCAACGTTCATTTTTTCGGACAATTAAAGGTTGTAAAAAATAGTTTGAGATTCGCTCATCCTTTTTTTTTTTTGAAAACTCACACACACTTTATTCAGTTTGTTCATAGGATACAGGAATGTTCAGGCCCGGCGGTGGCTCCATGAACCACACATAACGCCCAACAGTCATAGATGAAACAAATTTCGCTAGTCTATGCGCATCAGTATTGAGCTCCCTCCTCTCGTGCACGAAGGAAGTACACCCCCTCGACTTGCTCCTCTCCTTTACCTCTGTAGCAATGCTCCCGAAGATGCTGCGGTCTTCTCTGTGTAAGGCCTGCACCACCAGTAGACAGTCCGAAACCACATGAATGGAAGCTAACCGGAGATCATCCGCCAGGTCGAGAGCCTCGCGGCATACCAGCGCTTCTAGACATCCCGGTTCCATCACCCCATCGTACACCATTGCCGACGCCCCCTTGTAGACGCCATCCGAGGAACGACACACAGCTCCCACTGCGCCTCGCGGGGTCGCCCGTGCCACGGCAGCGTCCACATTAATCTTGGTCTTCCCCGGCGGGGGCGCAATCCATGATCTCCGTACTGAAACTGCCGGAGGCCGAGTGCTCCTCGCCTGTGTCTGCGTCGGTAACTCCGTCAGATCTTCTAAAAACCTGTCCACAAAACTCTTTGTGGCCATAGGACTTTGGAAGATGTCCTCGTGTACTGCTTTTCTCTTTGCATGCCATATTGCCCACACCGTGACCAACATGCGTATGAGATCTCCTCTCTCCATCGTTTCGATCATGGCAAAAAGCCATTGCTTCGGAGTTGGCTCTGCGGAGAGTGCGACATGCTCGCTTATTTCTCTCTTCGTTAGGGCCCAAACACATCGAGCTAAATTGCACTCGATCAAGGAGTGTCTCCAAGAATCTTCTTGTCCACATATCGCACATGCCGCCGTAGGTGCCATCTTGCGTCTATGTCTGACATCCTCCGTAGGCAGAGAGTGCATCGCCAAGCGCCACAGGAACACTCGTATTTTTGACGGAACCGAAATCTTCCATAGCTTCGACCACAGTTTACCTTCTGCCATTGAGCTTGAAGATGCGGATCGTCCTTCCAACCAATCTTCTCGAGTTCGTTTGGTCAGCACCAGCGCTCGGTAGCACGACCGAACGGAGAAGACGCCCGTCCGCTCAAAGTGCCATGCCCAAAAATCGCTTTGGATCCTCGTACATAACGGAATGTTCTTGATAATTTCTATATCCATTGGAGGGAAGAATTCCTCAAGTTTTTCTTCATTCCACGCAGCAGCAAGATGGTTAATATAGTTACTGACCATCCTTGGCGCGTTCTCCTTTCGAGGAGCAACCGGACGGAGCCTCTCATTACGTGGTAACCAGTTCTGTCTCCACGCGTTAGTCGTGCGTCCATCTCCAATACGTTTAATCAATCCGATATTAAGGGCATCCCTTCCCTCAAGCATGGATCTCCAGATTTGTGACGGATGTGTGCCTATCTCCGCTGATAGGATATCACCATTAGGGTAGTAGACATCTTTTAAAATCCTTGCACTAAGGGACTCCGGAACGGTCAAAAGTCTCCACGCCTGTCGTGCAAGTAGAGCGAGATTAAAGAGCTCGATGTCTCTGAACCCCAATCCTCCCGCGAACTTTGGTTGTGTCATCGTCTCCCATGACACCCAGCATGTCCTTCTCTTTCCCTCCTTGCTTCCCCGCCAAAATTTACGGATCATCGAAGTAATATGCTCACATAAACCCCTGGGTAGCTTAAAGCAGGACATCGAGTACGTAGGGATGGCTTGGGCCACTGATTTTATGAGGACCTCTTTCCCTCCCACCGACAGTAACTGTTCCAGCCAACCGAGGACTTTCTTCCACACTCGATCCCTCAAGTATTTGAAAGCTCCACTCTTTGCTTTACCAACATCTGATGGCATTCCGAGATACTTCTCACTTAGAATCTCTCTATGCACATCCAATTCTTCTTTGACAGCTAGTCTCACCACTTCTGGACATCCCTTACTAAAGAATATAGAAGATTTGTCCATATTGATTCGTTGACCCGATGCATTACAGTAGGTGTTCAGCACCGTCTTAATCTCCATCGCACCTTGAGTACTCGCTCTGAAAAACAGCAGGCTATCATCAGCAAATAGTAAATGGTTCACCGCCGGGGCAGTGGGTGAAACTGGTCAAACCATGGAGCGCTGATGATTCATCATGAGATTTTAGGAGGCACGAGAGGCCCTCTGCTGCTAATAAGAACAAATAAGGTGAAATAGGATCTCCCTGTCGAATCCCCCGAGTGGGATAGAACTCCTCTTGAGGTGATCCATTAAAGAGCACCGAGAAGGATACCGTCGATACAGACGCTTGATAAGCGCCACCCATGAACTGCTGAATCCCAGCTTCAGCATAATCGCCTTTAGAAAACTCCACTCCACGCGATCGTACGCCTTCCTCATATCCAACTTGAGAGCACATGATCGGTTTTTGTGCTCTATTTCGCTTCATGAAGTGCAAACACTCATAAGCTGTGATGATATTATCTGTAATCAAACGGCCCGGGACGAAAGCTGACTGCTCCTCTGAAACAATCTCCGGTAACACCTTCTTAAGTCTATTTGCCACCACTTTCAAAGCAATCTTGTAAATGACGTTGCATAGACTAATGGGACGAAATTGGCCAAGCTCCACTGGACTAGCCACTTTCGGAATCATCACAATGAAGGTTTTATTCACCACCTCCGGGCTTTCTTCTCCTGATAAAACCCGTAACACTGCCCTAGTGACATCCTCACCACATAAGTCCCAATTGCGCTGAAAAAAGTGTGCCGGAAAGCCATCCGGTCCCGGGGCTTTTGTGGGGAACATCTCGAATAGGGCAGATTTAATCTCCTTTGGCTCGAAGGGGGCATCCAGCATGTCATTCATCATACTGTTCACCCGACAAGGAACCGTGTCGAGCACAACCTGCATCTCGCTGACCCCTTCCGATGCATATAGATTTTTATAGAAGTTGCTAGCCATAGACCCCATATTTTCCTCGTTGGTCTCCGGAGTGCCATCCTCCTTGAGTAATTCCCGCACTTTGTTCTTCCTCCTACGCTGGCTAGCCTGGAGATGGAAAAACTTAGTGTTTTTGTCACCCGCAGCCAACCACTGAACACGTGATCGCTGCCTCCACATCACTTCCTCCTGTTCCAACAACTCGGACAAGCGTGTCGCTATTTCTTGCTCACAATCAGAGGGTCCATGCCGCTGCGGGGCGCTCCGTAATTCAGCTAAATCGCGCTGTAGTCCTCGGATCTGCACTTGAATCTGCCCGAAAGATCGGCGGCCCCATTGTGCCAAGACCCCCGACAGACCCTCTAGTTTTCCGTGAAGATCACTCATTATTGTACCCTGGTCTGCCGTAGTCCACGCTTGCGCCAGTGTGTCTGCAAACTCCCTGTGGCTCTCCCATGCCACCTCATATCTGAACATGTTCTCTCTTCTCCTCCGATCCTCTTCCGAGTCGCGACGCAAGAGAATCGGTAGGTGATCAGTCGTCGCCACGGAAGCCAGATGCACCACCTCCGCTGCTGGATAGCGTGCGCACCAAGTAGGTGACGCAAGAGCTCGATCTAGCCGCGTGCGGCTATAAGAACCACCAGCCACCCTCTTCTCAAAAGTCTAGTCGACTCCGCGGTATCCCAGATCGCACAACCCGCATACGTCGATCATCTCTCGAAAACCAGCCATCTGGCTGTAACTCCGCTCATTAACGCCCACATGCTCTGATCGGTGTAGAACTTCGTTAAAATCACCAATACATAACCACGGGTAGTCGTTTGACGAGCGTATAAACTTGAGCATATCCCAAGTCTTGTGTCTCTCTATAACATGCGCCTCCCCATATACCACGGTAAGCCGCCACGGTTCCTGCCCTTGCTCCGTAACAATAGCATCAAGATGGTACTGCGAGTAAGGTAAAACTTCACTCTTTATTTCATTGTTCCAGAAGAGGCCCAACCCTCCACTACGACCAGAACTACTAATTGCAAAATAATTATGAAAACCCAAAGAACGGGATAGATTCTCCACTCTATTCTTGTGCAACTGCGTCTCCACAACACACACAAAAGCTGGAGAGTAGAGCTTTGCGAGATCACGCAGCTCTCTAACTGTCGCAGCCCCCCTAGGCCCCGACAGTTTATGCTTAATACACTCATTTCGACGGGCGGTCCTCCGCATCGGAGGCCGCCAAACCAGTCACGGTCTTCTTTGCCAATGAAGTTTGTTTCTTTGGGCGCTTTGTTTCCCTTGCGGAGGGGGGTGGCGGGGGAGTCCCTGAGCGTTGCACATAAGCCTTTGCAACCGTGGTATCATCCGAGAAAACTAGCTTCTGTTTGGTCTCCCCTCCCTTTACCTCCTTAATAACCCCCTCCTTCTTCCATTCCAACATCAGTGGTGCCATCGGTTTCGCAGCTGGACTAGCATCTTTTATAGGGCTCCTCTCTGTCAGACTAGCCTCCGCAGATGATCGTTTCCTGTTTTCAATGTCCTCGAGGGGTATCGGGTGTGCACCCCCTTCTCTACCTCTGCCAGCTCGACCTCCTCGGCCCGTCCCTCCTCTTCCAGCTGCAGTTGCCCTACCCGGCCCCTCACGAAACGGTTCAGGCCTCTCCCCCGTCGTGTGGTTTTCACTCGAGCCAAATAGTCGCGCCCGGTTCCACGGGGTATCTGCAAGAAGCCACCTCCTGAAACCCATCTTCTCCGGTGCATGTACTCCCGAGCCGCACTCCTCCTCCTCATGTCCGAGAAATCCACAGACCGCGCAGAAACGCGGGATTTTCTCGTATTTAACCCTCATGATAACCTGGGATCCATCCTCTGGCTTGAACGAGACGAATCGCGTCAAGCACTTGTCAGTATTCAGCCACACCCTAGCGTGAACATAGTCTCCTCCTTCCAGCCCCATGTTGTTCATCTCCACACCAACCACCTCGCCAATGCTTGCAGCCACCCCTACTATCAGTTGCCTTTTCCTATAAAGCTCCGGTACATCAAGAATTCGCACCCACGCTGGGATACGCTTCAGCTCCACTGCCGTAGCACTACAGCTCCCATCGTATTTTTCGATGAGAACCCCTTGATCCCTGAACAACCACGGGCCCTGCTCCGTAATCCTCTTCCAATCCCCCAAACACCTAGCTTGCACCAGAAATCTGTTTTCCTCCACGTCGCGGAAGGAGACCTTCTGCGCTGGTGCCCACGCGAACCTCATGGTTTTCTTCAAAGAGGTAGCGCTGAAGGGTTTGGTAGTGAGCAACTTCATCACCGCCATCCACTTCGTTTCTTCCTTGAGAGATTCAACCTCGCTTCTCGGCACAAACAGTCCTTCAATGTCCTCTCCCGTGAGGTTGAGGCTCTTGAGAAGGTCTGCTAGCGACGGCTCTCCCCCTCCCTGATCATCCTCCTGTCTTGCCGATTCTTCCTCCGACTTCGCCGCCATCGCAACCGGGAAAAACCCTAGATCAGTAGACAACCAAGGCCGGGTAGTTGATCACGTCAACACCTTGGTCAGCCCGAGTCGCCCGCCGATCAGAGGGAGATGCAGCGGTGTTGTTGGCGGGATTTGATCTTCCAACGCACCGGAAATCAGCGATCGCCGGCCGGAGGAACTCGAAACCCTAATCGCCTAGACGAGGACGAAGAGGTATTCTTGTGCGTCTACTTGAGATTCGCTCATCTGCGTGAAGTCGTGCATGTAGAACTGAACGCCGGTCCATGTGGCCTATAAGCCATAGTTCTGCCCATTGGGCCGCTCAATACACCAGGTAATTGGAGTTTTTTTTTCGCACACATATGATGAATCTTAAAGAGTACTAGATAAATGCTCATGCGTTGCAACGGGAGAGAAAAAATAAGTCATGAAGGCGCCCACACTAAGCTCTTATTTGGTATAGCCCGAGATCAAAATGACCAAAACCAAAATTCCATTCAATAATCCGATCTTACGTTTTCATTTATATTTTGTATCGAAACACTGTGATGCCATTGGATCACTGACTCAACGAGATTAACGATTAAAATCAAAATTAATTCTTGAAATTAGGTCCAATGCCTCGGTTACCCGAACAAACCAGAAAAAATCCATGTAGGAAGAATACTTGCAAATTTCTCTCCACATTTTATCCGCCCATCTTATGTCGTCTTGACCTTAGGATTTTCCCTCACGATAGCCCTATGCCAATTAATTCTAGCAGTACGACAAATGGGTATCACGAACCAAAAAATATGACTTTAATATCACAATTTTTTCCCTTCGTTCCCTATAAACCTGTGATCAGAAGGGCTGCGATGTCTCCAGCTCCGAGCAATGCATATCACTAAGGTCTGAAACATATCATAAATCAATAATCATGAATACACATGATTGCTTTAATCCTATTTCATACAAACGTGGAAAAGGTGGGTACAATCTAAGCAACTCAATGGTTGTTTCATAGTGATGTGACATATTTTTGCTTGCACCCTACATCATAATTTACATCTGCACGGATGATACAACATATTTGAGGACAGCGCAGAGCACTAATAGTTGCACAACTTCTGCCGGAACTGAGTATAGCACAGAACACTAATTTTCAAATGTGCATGCACACACGGAGAGAATCATTAAAAGTATGCAAGATATCATGAAGAAACAATATCAAAATTTTCAATTAAAAAAAGAAATTGAATCAGTGCAAGAATACACATGGACTCCGGAGAAACCCATTTTACAATTTGGTCAAATATCAATAAATTCCAGATTTGTAAGATTGCCCTTTTAACATAAAAAGTCTCTAATGTGTGGTGAATTTTGACTTGTGAAGACGATCAAAATATGAAGTTAAATTCTGCACAGAAACTGACGATGAGGAAGTAAAGAAAATTTCAACACAATTATGTTCTCCATGCATCTTCTCTGAACTCAAAAATTATATCAAATGAAGATGCACTACATAACGATTGGCGACACAGAAATTGAATGCCCTAACCTGGATTACGTACAATGGGAGCAACAAACAGTCGGTGATGCTTCCGCACTACAGGAAGATGGAGATGTGGCGTGAAGCGCGCATGAAGGTGTTGTCACCGCCCCTTTTCTGTGCGGTGATCCAGCACACAACTGCATGTGTAGTGCGCAAGTCGTTGACGGAAGGACTTATCCATGAATATTACATCCCTCGGAGTGGTACAGCAGAAACATAGCAGGTCCAAGCAAAGCTATAGGATACAAAATTTCATTACAAAATCTCGAGAATCACTTTAATGAATCAAAAAAGATCTCATGGAAAAAAAACATGAGAAGAATCAAATCGAAGCTCCAAGATGGAGAAGATCTCTAGCTCAGAAGCTAATCCACTACGGCTGATGTAAGAACCTAAGTCCAGGAATGGACTCCGGCTACACCTTGATAGCTTCTCCCCACCGGCATTGTTGATGACGATGCTTCACTGGCTATGTAAGATATGACTCAACCTAGTTTACGTAGATATCGATGGATTCACGATGAGGACTTCCATAAGGGCTTCGACTCTAAGAAGAGGGTCAAACAGGAACAAATAAGTAATGAGCGTTACTCAACAAGTTCATGATATATTTGATGGGTAGTTTGATGCACCAACTACAGCTTTAGACTCGAAAGAGTCATAAGATAATGCAAGGGTTTTGGAAATTTTTCTTTAAGAGGTTGCTTTTAATTTGGAAAACTATGCCTACAAAATCTTCACAGTACTAGAACTTCATGAAGTTGCCTTTCCTGCGGCGTTCGCAACTCCTTCCCTAGACAGGGGGTAACATGCCACATCCTTTTACACTCTGCACAGGTGCGTTACTTTACCCATAGACGACCAAGACAATGTTGCACAACCACGCGGTCGTTCCTGTCCACACCCACTTAGGTGTGGGGACCGGTTGTTGATCCAAACCAAACCATGCTTCTCCACAGAACACATGCCCACCCATTTCTTCCACGCAGGTTTAAGCTCTGATTCCACCCCACACGATGGATATCTAGGCGCCCCGGGCAGACCATCAAAGACCACAAAGTCCGTGGAAATTAAGGGATCCCACCCATGCGCATGTAGTCCCGCAAGACCTACGGCGTACGTCTCTAGTAGTCCATTGACATGCAAATGGGAAAAGATCACAGCTGGCTTACTCGTCCCATACAAGAACCATGGTTAACGCGGTATTAACGGTGCAAAAATATTAACGGCATTTGTTGTTAATTCCTAGGTAATACTTTCCCTGGAGATGGAACCTTCCTTTGACCTATTCATCTTACCATGATCCCATCCGCCCACCAAACAGAACACTACCACTCGGGTAGTCACTAAATTAGTCATATTATTATAAATATATGATCATGCATTCTTTTGAGAATAGGTGGTAATACAATAGGGTTCTTTTGCAAATAGTTCGTTAGGAAATACTGCAAAGAATATGAGCAAGTGATGAATTTTTCTGAGATAGAAATAATAATAATCCATGTCTTCGGGTTCGAGGGTCGCGTAGAAAATCCCGAGATATGAAAGATAGCAAAGTAGTCCTGGTAAGGACTACAGAAAACACTGGAAAATTATGTAATGCATAGTAATGAGATGCATCGCAAAATAACCTCAAAATACCCCCAGCTTACAGGTGTAAGCTACGTTTTATATGATAACTTAATCACACAGATTTTACGTGACTTAGAGTTGTTTTTTATTACTTGTGGCGATGATGTTATTCACTTCTTTTAGACTTATATGTGTTTCACATTTCTAACAAACAATTTTTATCATGTTTAGGTAGAAGTGTTATCACATGGTTAGGCAAGAAGACAATGTCACATTGAAAACAACTTTTAAAAGATAACGAACACATTCTATTTTACGTTTAAAAGTGTAGAGCTTATGACAAATAGTTTAATTGAAAAATGAGGAAATAATACAACTAACTCTATCATCACATAACTTGCTAATGACTTGTGATGATAGGTTTAGTAGGTGTGAAAACATGAGGATTTATTAATAAGGAAAATAATAGTGTGGTAGTTATTTCTGCTTATAATGGAACATGATAGAATTTCATTATACTTTTAGAAACAAGTTTATAAGTTAAAAAAATGTTTTATATTTTACATATTTGAATTGTAAATGCATTTCTCATTAATTTGATATAGCATTTGAAGCTTTCTGGAAATATGTGAATAAGTTATTAATTTCTTAATTGTAAATGAATTAAATGAGTAGGAAAAATATTGCACACATGAAAAATTTGTCAAATGACTTTGAAAACATCATTGATGAGTTTCATTTGTCAAGACCAATTTCGTATATAACTTGTATTTTTCTGAATTTTTCTATTATTTATAATTTTTCTCATTTTTAAATGAATTAATTTAAATTCA
The DNA here is from genome assembly GCA_028641055.1 of Alopecurus myosuroides. NCBI lineage: Eukaryota > Viridiplantae > Streptophyta > Magnoliopsida > Poales > Poaceae > Alopecurus > Alopecurus myosuroides. Next base: position 26,878,058 of record CM054058.1, read on the forward strand.
AATAATTTTTAATTTTAAAATTTACCAAATATTATTTTTTAAAGTTCGTAAACATTAAGATTATATGTTTCTAATAACTTCTATATTTTATTTGTATTTTTCTGATAATTATTTTTAAAGATATGGAATTTCTAAGTTTAATGATTTTTCTGCCAATTTTAAATTGACAAGTGGGGTCCACGTGTCAGTTTATATTTTAAAACAAAAATAAAAATAAAATGGAAAATGCCCCTGGCGTCACGCTGACGTCGGGGTGACATCAGCAACAGAGTGGATTTCCCCTGTGGCTCTGCAATTCGTTGATCTGCTTCGAATTAGTTTGATTTCTTAGCTCCATTAGCTCTAGGGGATCGAGTGGAGTCTAAAGGTGGCTGCGACATGACCAAATGTCGTCGGAGATGAGCTGGCGTCCATCGGCGCGGCGGCGGTGGTCGGCGCACGGCGGCGGCACGATTTTGGGCGCAATAAAATGAACTAAGAGCACCCGGAGGTTCGTAAGCTCACCCTTAAGCTCGTCGAGGAAGGGTGGCATCGACCGGAATCGACCGCGGTGTCCGGCGGCAAGAGATTAACAAGATGCATAAATCCGACCGCCTCCGGGCTTCCTAGCAAACGAGGATTGGTGGGGTTGTAGAGGAGAGAATGGTGGTTCTCACGGTGGCCTCCATTCGTTCTGGCGTGGCCAGAGTTAACAGCAGCGAGAGGCAGCCCGATAAGCTAGGGTTAGGTTTTTGGGTTCGGTTCCGTGTTTGGGTAGAGAGAGGAAAAGCTGCGAGGCAGCGAGTGAGAGAGAGTAGAGGAGGCACGAAACATCTTGTCGTTATCTCCGTGCGAGAACAGCAAGCGGGAGGTGGCTGTGGCAAGGCCACGGCGTCGATTATCCTCTGTCTTCTGGCATAGGAAGAGGAAAGAGGGAACTAAACGACAATTTTTTATAACCCCTGACATTTTCTTTATTTGCAAATAAGTCCTTAAGTCTTAAAACTGAGAAGAATTCCTTGTTTTCAGGGCCTTTTGTGAACAGAAAATTTATTAAAAATTATATTTATAATCCTTATAAACAATGAAATCTCACCATGTTTTTTTTTGGGTGAAATTGAACAAGATTTGAATTTTTTACTTAGGGTGCTAAATTAAGTTGTTTTTGTTATTTTTCTCCATTTAATTTATTAATGGCTTTAAAATTATTTCGTATAAACTATTACATGAAAACAACACCACTAGTATGTTGTTGAAACAATGGTACGTTTTAATTGGACCATTTTAGATACAAGTCTTTTATGAAATAATTTGTAAAACTACATGGTAATGCTTTTATGTATTATGGTCAAAATCATCAACTAAGGAATATTATTCCAAGTCATACGAAACACTTTGGTTAGAAAATTTACTTGTTTTATTTTATGATGGTATGTCTCTTTCATAATTGCAACTCTTATTAAGTTTGGTTGCCATATTAATTAAATGTGTGCAAACCCTGTGGGATATATCAGGGACTTAATTAAGTGGAAAACATGAGTGGCTTTGGAATCTATTTGTTCGTTTTCCACCGAGGTTCCAAGTATGGATATTATTCCATGTTTGTTTTAGAAACATGTACTCATTTACATGTTGGTGTATGGATGAATTCTTGTTATTATCCATTTGTCTTATGGATGAGACGGATCTGGAAAATAGGGTAGTTAAGCTTGTTTCCACCTACCTCAACATATCACAAGAAATTTAGATGCAATGGCTTGTTATTATTTCTTAGTGGATAATTGTTTCCATCTAAGAGATTATTATGTGTTCCTCGTCTCTGATGAGCTTGACAAGGAATAGAGATTCTAAGTTCTCTAACATTACCTAATGGTTCACTGGATAGTTGCTTATGCTCCCTTACTGAGGCAGTGTTGCTCCTTGTTGACTTCTATTGCTTGATGTACTTGTATCTAGTTGCCACTTCTCTTCAGACATTGCCTTGGTCCTTTGCAAGCAGGATAATCTCTGGGATTACCTAAGTGTTTTCTCTCCCTTGTTGGTGTCTTGACTTAAGAAATTCACCACTAGAGCTTATAGTAAATCTGGACTGGTTCCAGATACTAGCTTCAGTAGTAATCTGTAGCCCCTAGTGAAATACATTCATTTGCTTCCATAACCTTTTCATTCTTGTGATGTATTCAGTTATGATAAATATTAGCTTATTTAAACTCGGTTGTTTTAATGCTTACAGGAATATTTTGTTTACAAGGTTGATCTGACCTTGTATCCAAATTATTCTTATATAACACCAAACACTTGGTTGCAACATGTGACTTGTTTTCTTCCTTATCTTGGTTTCCTTCTTACTTCGGACTTGAATATGTTACTTAAGTGATAATGTGGTTTCTTATTTCCTCGTTGTTATTCTTCTCCTAGTGTGGATCATGGTTGTATATATAACGTAATGTAGGTGTATTTTATAACATCAATTTGGCCTATGCATATAAGAAGAATTTGTTGACAAGGTTGCAAGGCTTGCCCCCAAATTACTTTTCATATCCATATGGCTGACATTTATAAGGTTATCTAACCTTCTGCTTATTTGTATATGACACTCAATTGTTAGAGCCTACAAAAGTGATTTGTTAAAAAGGTTGCAAACTTGTTACCAAACTACTTCTATATAAAACTAACATTGGAGTATCACACTATTTCAAGAGGAGTTAATAAGATCATATCAAGATATAAGAGTTTCCAAATACTCATATAATAGATTGGAATAACACTTCTAGAACAATCTGAAGAATCCTTCTGCAGATCTTCTTGTCTAAGTTTCTCCTTTCTTGTGGATTGATTCTCTTGTAGAATGACTTAGAGAAGATTGGGAAACAAGAAAATAAGATAGTCTAGACAAAATAGAGAGATCTTGATTAAGAGTTAGTTAAGCTTTTATTCTTCTTCCATAAACTTTTTATTTTATTTCCCCTAAGGTATGTACTTATCTCATACATTATTAGTTTTACTTAGCTATCAACTTAATTTATCTAATAGAGGTTATACTTGTTGTTATTCATTAGTTGTATCCATAGATACTTTAGTTGTTGAATGTTGATTTGAATAGTAGTGTAGAATAATTATGGAGTGAGGACTTAAGATAGTAAGTTGATCAAATGGTTCATTGATGTGTTGAGGTCTCATATGATCACTTGTATAAGATGAATGAGACAATGAGCATATGAAGGTTATTGGGGTTCAATGACTTAAGTCATAGTTGTTAGTTGGTTTCTCAGAGTGTCATGTTGTTACTTTCTAATCTTCTTTTGTAATATTTGTCATGCATACTGCAGTCATAGAGGTTTTGGAAGATCATATGTAATGATCAAGGTTGAACGATAATTTAGGAAGATCTATTTATTATTTTAGGTACTTCTTTTATGGGTGATGAGATATGTACATATTCTATAAATATGTTAATAACAATTATTATGTCATTTCCCACTTATGGGGTTTGAGTTCATGCTTGTTTGTATCATTTGTGTTCTATTGAACCTTTGTTATTTACTTGTGAAGGTTCACTTAGTAGTTATTTGATGATTTAGAAAGATGTTGTGTGAATGGTTGATAACTTATAGAGTTATTGTTTTATACTCCCTCCGTCTCATATTAATTGTCTTAAAGTTAGACAAAAATGAATGTATCTAGACATATTTTAGTGTTAGATACATTCACTTTTGTCCAACTTTGAGACGATTAATATGAGACGGATGAAGTAGGATATAACATCTCTGTTGATGAGATGGTTCAATTGTGCATTACTCATTTGTGGAAGTATAATCATCAGTTATGTGATTTGGATACTCACCCCTCTTTGAGTTCTAGATACCTAGTTGAATTCTCTGAAGTCACCTTATAGACCCAAGGTTAGAGTTGTTGTTGAATTAATGTTAGTCATATGAAATACTGATTTGCATTATCAAATGATTAGGTTTGTAAGATACATCTTATAAAGATCACTCCAAATGTACTCTCGAACAGATGATCTACACCTATTTCATCATGTCAAGTGAAATATTGGTCACTTTGCTTCGTTTAAAATTTCGCGCCAAAATTTCCCGTATTTTTAGATGCATGTGTTGCAAATGCATATATTATATTTAGATCCCGATAACTTCCCCAACACCGGGATGTTACATTCTGTCTCCGTGTCCATCTGATGTTACAATGAAGTTGGCATAGACTGTGAAGGGTCCCTGTGACGTACTTGGTGAGCGGGGCGAGCCGGGTTGCATGCTAACCTTAGGAGACGAGAGGCGGGCATGAGCGTGGTGGTTTACCGCATGCGACGGAGCAGAAGAGGTCGGGGAGGGTGAGTTGGGGAGCTTCGCCGGCATCGGAGGCAGGTGCTTGGCCCTGATCTCCTTGGACTCGAAGACGTTGACAAATTTGTCCGGGTTGCGACCGAGGAGCAAGAGACCTAGGCCGGAGATGGCGATGAGGTTGTCCGGATTGTTACCGACAAGCAAGAGACCGAGGCTGGAGATGGCGAGGGTAAAGACAATGACGAGGCAGAGGGTCCCGGTAACGGCTGCCCATAGACCATAGCTGCGGTGCGGGATCTGGGGGCGTTGACGGTGTGCACGGAGTACTAGCAACTTGAGAGAAAAAAATTCCTCGTCTAGGCACTAAGTAAATTTCCGTTGAGACTTGATAGAGCCAAGTTGTGTCACATCCACGGCGCATTCGGTGGCCAGCCGCGCAGCCACTGCTATGGCTTTCACTTCTACCCAATATGAGTGTGCCAGTTCCTACAGAGCAATGATCTCGACTGAATCGTGCAATCTCACGAGAAGAGCACAAACAACGTGATGCCGAACCAACATAATGTAAAAAAACTAACAAACTTTAGATGGGAATAAGGATAGAAATGGAAGAGTACGGGACGAGTAGAGCAATACCATACCTATACGATGCCCACGGGTATAAAACTTTAACCGTATCCATATCCGAAAAGTACCCATACCCATTTGGTACCAAACGGTTAGATCAACCAACACATAAGTTATTCACAATTTTGCATTCATCGGTGGCACATTTTTCAAAATTATATTTATTCCAACTCAATCCAATTTGACAGTATAGCATGTTGACAAAAACCATTTATTTTCACAGAAAAGGTCCACAAACAGGTAGGGTATGGGTAATACCCACGGGTATAAGGTTATAGCCGTGCCCTACACATGACTTAACGGGTAGTGTACGGGTACTAACCATAGGTATAAAATTATGTCTATACCCTACCCATGTGGGTGCGTGGGTACCGTATCAGCCGATATCCGCGGTTACCCGTATCCGTGGGTAAGATTTTCCTCCTTTGCTAGGAGACGACAGGTTCAACCCGTGGCCGTCCTCACGCTGCAGGTCACACAGCGTGATGCCGAACCACGACAACATCGGGATCCTTCTTGATTTTCAACATGTCAGGCACACACATATGTGTATATATAGCAAGGAAACAATAAAAATTAAGTTTCATGATTCCGTAGAAAAACAAGTTGGAATTATCCCACGACTCGAAATCACAATCCAACGAGATCATTGGAATGGTCAAAAATACGGAAAGAAAAGGTAAGAAAGGAAAGAAGGAGCATAAGAAAGGAAAGGAAATGCACGTTCAATTAATGGCCGGTCTCGCCTCTACAAGAAACCTCATACACTCCCACGAAACAACCCCACCACCAGCAACCCCGACCCTGAACATGGCCGACGTGGAGAACCCCGGCCACGACGGCGTCGCGACGGCCGAGCCTGACTACAGAACCATGTGCGGCCTGGTGATGTGTGTGATCGAGACGGTGCCGCTCCTAGCGCTCTCCGGCTTCCTGATTTACCTCACCACCGCTCTCCACGGGACAACCAAGGCCCTCATCGCCGGACTCGCCGCCTGGACCCTCCTCGTCGTGATCTGTCTCTGCGCCGCCGCCGTCGTCGATACATGCGGCGCTCCGAATATCAATGGGGAGCAGCAGCAGCAGCAGGTTCCGCTTCAGAACATAGAGCCGTAGCACTGCACGTGTTGGATACCGTAACATCAGAGACTGTTTTTTTTTTCATACATAAGTGTTTTTTTCTTATATAAGAACATTGCCTTGGCCCTGAGTGCTTGTAAAAAACCTACTGTACAGAAATTATCTGAATGGCCTCTCTAGGAAAAATTATCTGAGTGCCGAGAAAGAGAGATACTGAGGAGAGCACACTGTGCCACACAACCAAAACAGTTTCCGCTGTTGAATTTGTGTATATACAAGAATAATTCAAGACTGTCACCTAACCTAGTCAACTCAGGTCCACGCCACAAACAACAAATTTTTCTTCCCCCATATTCAGGACCGAACACTACTTTGTTTTCCAAACCACAGAATGCAAGTGTACAACAGAAACCAACGACAAAAGCGCAAGACAGAACGAAAATCATAAACCTTTCGTCCTTCTCCGTTCTCGCGGTTGGTTAGCAAGGCAGGCGTTAAAGAGAAAGAATGGCTGGTGAGACCAGGCCGCTTCCGCTTGTTTTTTCTTTTCCCCGGTTTCTACAATTCATCCTCGAACGAGTCCTCGTCGTCCGGCAGTATGGCGGTCAGGAGCGAGTAGCGCACCCGCAAGGAGATCTTGCCCCTCTCCATGTGCAGCTTCGCGCCTGAGACCACCCAGTACCCCGGCAGGTCCTGCGGGCCGCGCACCATCTCCGTCGTGTCCACAAACTTGAGCAGCTTCGGGGCCTGCACGGGGGCGGGCGGCCCGCCGGGGTACACCGCCGAGTTGATGTTCACGTCGGCGGGGCGCGGCATCGGCTTCTGGGCCGCCGTCGAGAAGTGCGTGCTGATGAGCGTCGAGATGAGCCCCGACTTCTGGATAAGGTTCGGGGACCCCTCCCACTCAGGCTGCCTCACGGGGGCAGCGTTCAGAACCTTCGAGAAGTGCAGCCGCAGGAACAGTATCTTCTTGAACCCTTGGTTCACCACTTCTAGCTGCGCCCCCGTGACGATGGAAGAATCCTCTGACTCCACCGGTGCTGTGCAGACGTGGGAGAAGCGCTTCCACGATCCGATCGGTTCCAGGTATTTGCGGTCGTATGGTTCTGGGCTTCGCTTGTTGTATGGGTCATCCTCGAGCTGAATAATCTGCGGAAGAGAGCACAGATGCTGGAGATGGATCGCTAATTTGTTGCTCTTCTTTCCTTCAAGGAACAGACGGATCCCCGTGATAGGTCTTTTGCCCACATCAACCTGCGCCAAAGTTAGGAAGCTGTTCAGAAGATGGACCAAAAACCCATATAAGAGATTATAATCAAACTCACATCTGACTGAAACTGTTACAAAAATAAGCTTGCATTATTAATAATAAGTATTTTTATATCTTTTAAGTTTGTCTGGGTATATTCTTTATACCGTGTGAACTGTTGAAATTAACATCTTGTAACACTACAGATTCAGGTAGGATCCTAGAATTCTAAATTGTCTGTTTGACGGCATCCAAATATGCCTTATTCTAATGCTACCACCATTTTCATCATTACCAAATACAACTAACTGCTAGTCAATCCTCCTGTTCAAAGGCAAGATGATAAATTGTGATTGATGTAAACCTGAACAGAGTAGATCAGCACTTCAAGTTTTCATAATGCCACCAGGGTTGGATTACAAGAGTGTTAGACTCAATATTTTTCAAGTTTTAGGTTTTTGTGTTTCACTTTGCACACTATTACACACTGGAGTTTTCCCATTTAAGCTTTTACCCATTTATCCTTATAAATAACCATAGCTTATCTGTGTTGATTTGGCTTCTTTAATGCACCATCTTATCCCTCTATCTAAACCTCATCCTCCTGTATAATTGGTTTGTAGTTATCTACCAATGTGGACTGATTTAGCTTGCTTACTGCATTATCTTATCCCTCTTACCAAGATCTCATTCTTATCATGGTTATCTATCCATGTGATCTGACTTCAGTTGTGAGTTGTGAGCATCAGCTGGTCATGAGATAGGTCAACTGTCTATGCTAACAGAGGTTGCTTGTGGAAGATAAGCACTGTAAAATTATGCGCACAGAAGGATTTGAATGGTCACATAAATAGGAGACATTTTATCTCCAAGACATGCTAACCTATGGCTACTTTCCATGGCACCTTTGAGATCATGGTACCACGTAATGAAGGATACAGCCCAAAAAAATATAAGATGAAAATTGTTTCCATAATAACAATACGAAAAGTGTGCATACCATGTTGGTACAAACATAAAGCTTTGGACCAATAAAAGTTACTGGTAAAGATGCACTGCTTTGCCTTTTCCTTTGAGGACCCAGAGGCAGGTCGCTATAAACAGGTGCCCACTGCCTTGGAAGCTGAAACTCCAAAAACTGGTGCAGTTCCTCAATTGGGGGCTTATCTGCATGAAATTCAAATACATCGCCTAGTTATGAATACATAGTCCATTTCAATGATCGCTGTGCAAAATGATGTTTTTTGCTAGCTCGACTCATGGTATGTAGTGATGATAGAATGCTGGCATGTAACCTCAAGAAAATCAAATTCTAATGTTACATTAATTGAGATTTTCCTTGAAAGTGGCACAATTTATTTTACTTCATTTGGAACTCATTGACGAATTTGACGACATTAAGACTCATAATGAAGCACAAATTCACAGTGAACGATTTTGCAGTAATATTAAGAATGACTCCTAACGCAGAAGAATGTAGACCCTCAAAAATGCAGAATGATGATTTAATCATGTGCTAAACAGTTAACAGACTGCTATTTTCACCAAAACGGACCTTACCGGTGCCTGTAGGGGTTTTCGCAGACGTCGGGGAGGTTCCCCGTTTTCACGTTTCGGCTCACGTTTTCGCCCAGTATACTCATGTTTTCACCGTAACACACCTTACTGGTGCCAATCGGGGAGTTTTCGCGTTTCGGCCCACATTTTTGCCCAGAATACTGGTATTTTCACTCAATGGACAAAAATATGGAGTGAAGCCAGTGAAAAAAAGACACCAGTTTTCTAACATATATTCCCTAAGAACAACATTTCCTTAGAATCACCAAACAATAGGGACTTCGTTTGTGAAAAAAAAAAATCATCTCCCTTTCCTATTTGGCCGAGAAAGGCGACCAAAGGTGCAGGTTCTAAAGTCCTGAATAACTTACACCCAACAATATATAGAGAAGGATAGTTATTTTCCTGTTTTCTAACTTTAGACACTACCATGAACTACAAACCGATTATAAGGCCCAGTTCTTTTTGGCTACAGCTTGTGCATAAGCCACTATGGCTTGAGCTGCCTGGAGAAATGGCGGTGAAAATAAGCTTGTGACAAAATATGGTCCAGTTCTTTTTCGCTTCTATCAGCCGGACGCTGGAGGTGGCTGGTGAGCTCCATCCGGGGAGCAGATCGACCGCAGCTGCAGGCAGCCGGAGCTGGGAGGAGGCAACAGAAAACAACGGAGATGGAGGCTAGCGACTTCTGGCCGGCCGTATCCAAAGGTCCGCAGTACCAGGCGGCCACAACAGATGGATGCTCCGCCGGCGAGCTCGACCTCTCCTCCGGCATGGAATGGGGTCGGGGTGGGTAGGAGAATCTAATGGCGGCGGGGGGTAGTGAGGGGCGGTCAGAGTTGCCGGGGATGGCGGCGGCAGACAAACCTGGGAGGAACCCTAGCAGGCAGGGGAAGGGGAACATGAGGGCCATGCTCGAAAAAAAAAACTGTTCGCTCGGTTGACTCGCTCTCAAGTGCAGGATGCGGTGGTGGCAATTTGATGTAAATACCATGTAAAATAGGGGCAACGACAAATAACGATTCGGTGGACTTCGGGAAGCTGCAGGAAGCTGGGCAGAGGCAGCTTCCCCCCACTCTGGAGAAACGGCCGAAGCCGGCTGTCCCCAAAAACGGCTTAAAATCGAGTTCTTTTAGGCTTGGGCTTATTTTGACCTCTAAGCTACCTAGAAGCTCCAAAAGAACTGGGCCTAAGTATGTTGTAGGGCAAAAAAAAATGAGAAAGACAGAGTAGTAACCTTGTTCTGTAATAATGACAATTGACACACAGCTAAAGTACTAGTGCTGAAGATCCAAAATTTTCTTAATATTTTAGTAACAATTATTATGCAGTTTAAACTTTCACTGTATCATGTTTATAGGTTATGAGAACTGAGAGATGGATAAACTATCCAGCAGCTTAAAAGGGTGAGAATTTGTACTTACAACGAAGGTACAAATTGATTGCATGATTCAGAAATCCACTTCCAGGAACACCATTCAACAGTGAAGTAATAGGTATAAAAGACATTGAGATAACATCCGGTTCTGCTTGAACACTATTCAGCCACTCGCTGTGAGAAATCATATCTTTATCCCTTCCACCTCTTCGTTTAGGCATCATTACCAAGTCCTGAGACAATCACAACCAGTAAATATAAATAAGATTTTCAATTGTCATATGAACAGTGGTAAAAAATTGTATCAACACAAAGACCTATACCTCCTTTGAAGCATAAGAATTAAGTGGACTCGACTCCACAAATCTCAGTCGCTGCTCTCTTCTGTCACTCTGCAACGAACGCGAGAACTTAAATCACTAACTAATAAAAACGCACCAGTACCATTTGTACCCAAGATATATGAGTGCCATAAACATCAAGACGTGATATTTAGATTCAAGTGAACAACCTATATAAAAATAGCTCTTGCCTCTTAAAAGAAAGTAACCGAGAATAAGGCTATTAGCAAATACCTCTGCCCTTTCTATGCCTACTGTCTAAGGCGATTGGCATATGCACAGACATCAGGTTTGTATGACAATTTAAAATTTTAAAATTAATAAGCTTGGATCTAGTCTATGACTTACTTACGCCAAACTACAGACAGACGATTTGTACGGAAAAAAATTGTTGCACATGTAGCAGGTTATGGTAGGCTAGATAATAGAGTGATTATAATGTTGACTAGAAAATATGCAGAGGCTAAGGGAACACCTTATCCTTCCCGTACGCATCCCTGAAGCCGATGTCAGATTGCCCATTTACATCAAGAAATCTACTGTCAGACATCTCCTTCAGTCGCTTTTGAACATCAACAGCTTGTAAGCTTGATGAATGTTGTTGCTTCAAATAAATTACATCCTTCCCTCCCATTTTTACGCCAACAACTATATGTGTCCCAAATTTTTGAATGAACCTGCAAGGTAAATCAATTAAAGTTTAAGTTCAGATTTATGACAAAAATAGTAGGGAAAGAGATTGACTCAGCGCGTGTTTTGATGAGAACAGTGTACATCTAATGGTACATGCTTAGAAATCTGACTGTAGCAAAGCAAACTGATACTACTGATACAAGTGGTCGCATTAATTTTGCAAGAACTAAAAATGGCACTGTATGGCTTTTCAAGGTGTGGGTTCTCTGCTTATCCACCCATCAGTCCAGAAAAATGGCAGTTAAAACTAGACGCTATTAGGACTTTATTAAAGAAGCAAAACACAGAAATTTATGTTATTTTCAAATGACACATGCTTGTTGGAAGTTTTGGAATCAGATATGGTTCTAACCTTGCCAAAGCAGCAGGTTCCCAGGTTGATGGAACAGCCTGCTTAACATGATCTCGCAGAACAATTTGTGCCTTGGAGAGTGCAACAGTGTATAGTGTGATACACCAACCATCAAAAGCAAGTGTTTTGGTACTGGCAGCATCTTTCTGCCAGGAGCCAGTAAATTCAAACATATTATTGAACAGGCCAGATGGAATTTTTCCTGACAAAGATAACTCCTGGTTGAATTGCTCCGACATCTGCAAAATGCTTCATAATGTGAGGAAGTAGGCTATTTTTTTCTGGAAATTATAAACACAACAATAACACTCATTTCTATAGGTGTAGTTATAGTCGATCAGCTACATAATGAAGCACAATACTCAGTAACAGTGATGTTATATCAATCGACAAACATAGAAACAAGGTACATCCCATGCTTGTGCAACACATAAGGAATAATTTTAGTGCAATACTAGAACAGCATCAGAAAGGAACCCCTGCCCTCCAAGGTGGAAATGAAAACAAAAAATTGCTACAAGATGTGATGTTGATCCATGTACCCCGACAGCAAGACTCATCCAAGTCAACCTGTCAAGGGAAGATTGCCCCTTGTCTGAGATAGGTGATGTTTGGTGGAGCATGCTGCATGTCGAAATGCTCCTGCCAGCAAACTGGTAAAATGCCTAGAATCGAATAGTTTCTTCCAAATGCCAAACCTGGTAACTGAAAACCTACTAATCTGGAAACAATTGAAACAGTATCTACCTACTCAAACTGGAAGAGCATTCTATCTGGGAGAAGAGAACACATTATACATCTCTGCAGGAATCAAACTGCCTGGTGCTTATCAAAAATGGAAAAAAAAGGCACTCCTTAATCCAAGCTAGACTGAACTGTAAGTTGCCAGAAACGTAAGATTACTAGTCAATCAGTGCAGGTGGTTCTGAAAATGAAAATCAACTATATACCATATCACACAGACACACGCGCACACAAAGGAGGAGAAAGCATATATACATACCTGCTGAAATGAGAGTACGTCTGAGCGGAAGCGCATGCGCTCCCCCTTGTCGCACTTGATGGATTTGGGCACCCCGGTGACTGTGAGGTTGCCGGGGATGAGGATGTCCTGGAGGGCATCGCGGTCGAGGTCGATGAGCGGGTCGCCTCGCTGCTTGCAGTACTTGAGCCTGACGTCGGCGGCGACGTCGTAGCCGAGGCCGATGGAGCGGACGGCGGTCTCGGCCGCGTTCCGCGGCATCTCGAGCCTACGCGCAGCCATCCTCGCTCATCCCACGGCGGCGCCAAAAAAAAATCCTAATCCTAGAATAGAAATATCCGGAAAACGACTGAAATGGTCAGAAATTCCGCGGTGAATCGGCTGGAGCTGCTACGGCGAGTGAGGGGCTGCAGAGGGGCGGATCTAGACGGCGTTGAGCCCCGGAAGTGCACGGGGGTAGTTGAGATTGGGCAATCAGAGGAGGACGGAGAGCGCGTACCTCTGCGAATCGAAGCCCGAGATTTCGCGGCGAGGCGGCAGAGGATGGGACGCCGAGCCGAGCCTCGCCGAGGATGGGGCCGCGGGCGGCGTTGGCGACGGCGACCAGAGGTGGGGTTGGTCGTGGGGAAGACCACGGGAGCGGCGTGGGCGGGCAGAGGAAAGTTGTGTACGGGAAGGGGTCAGGGGTGTGGAGCTGTGGAGCTGTGGAGGAGACAGTGACATTTAGTTTCCTCATATATTTTGCCTTTTTTTATTGGCGAGTGAGGATATAAATACAGTAGTGAAATTATTACTCCCTCCGATCCATATTAATGGTCGCTAAATCAGATGTATCTAGACATATTTTAGTGTTAGATACATCCGATTTAGCGACCATTAATATAGATCGGAGGGAGTACATTATTGGTGGTAGATGGGCTGCATTAATTTGACAAAGGAAAAAATGTAAAGCCATTTGACCTGGGATTGGAGTAGATGTTAGGTTGAACTGTACCGTAATGGCTTGTTTTATCTTTGTCTCATAGAGCTATTGCTTCCATCCAAATTTAGAGAAGAATCTTTGCCCGAAAAGAGGAAGAAAAGCAAGAGAGCGGCTTCAGTAAACGGTAGAGAGGCAAATTTGGCTTCAGTCTCTTACCCCGCGCGCGCGTGTTCTTCTTGTCTTGGTCAAACGGCGCGTGAGGTTGTTGGCAAACCATGTGTGCACGTGCAATATATACTTTTAGTACTGTCTGCGTTGATGCATGTCTCCCTTCCCTAGCAGAGTCCTTTTTCGTTGGTCAAATTTATTAAACTTTGACTAACTTTATTGGAAAAAATACTAGCATTTATGACACCAAATTAGTGTCACGAGATTTGTCTTGATATGAAGTTTGAAAATATATCATTTTGATGTCATATATATTGCTATAATTTTCTATAAATTTGCTCAAAGTTTAAAAAGTTTGACCAAGTGTAAAAGTAGATGTACACTTATTCGTGGACGGAGGGAGTACGCTCAATAAACCATGTGGATTCAACTTTCAAGAGTGTCATTGACATACTCCATTAACTTATATTAATGATTTTTCTATCTCAATATGTAAGCTATCTACATCATCTATTCTCATATTAATCTATACTTCTTATAAAGCAAAAACTCTACTAACATGTATTAATGATTTCTCTATCTCTATATTAAACATATCCACATCACCCAGTCTTTTAGCCAATCAATTGCCCATGTCATCTTCACTCATATTTATTAATCATTAAAAGCAAGTTATACATCATTTGTTTCTTAAATCATCCAATTATTCATATTAACAATTTAAAATATATCTACGATCAATTGAATTTTGCATATTCAATTAGAAAACATAATTTATCACATCTCACGTAATCTTTTGTTTACAACATACCGTAGTTTCTAAGATGATCCTCGGAGCAACGCGCGGGGTATTTTTCTAGTTCAATCAGTTGTCTATGTCATCTCCACTAATATTTATTAATCATTACATGCAAGCTACCACATCATCAATTTCATAAACCATCTAATTACTCATATTAATTCATAATTTTTAAAAAATATAGTATACTCAATTAAAATTTTCATATCCACTTGGAATACAAATTGTATCACATCTCTGATAAAATTTGGTTTACAATATTGTAGTTTCTAAATAGACCCGCAGCAACGCCCGGGTATCCTTCTAGTTTATACAATACCAAAATAAATAAATAAAACCTGCTCTTATAATGTAAAATTTTATAGCATGCCCTATAATTTTGGCAGATAAGGCTACCCTATATATGCAAAATGCGGCCACGCGAACGTCAACTGCCAAGTTGAAAGTTAAGCTTCCTTCCCACCACTGATCGACCATCGCTGAATTCACCAACTGTTGCCCGTTCCCCGTGCCTTCCCTACTATTCCACAGTAGCCCCACCAACCCCCAATTCAGGATCTATCAGCCACAGATCGATTCGGGATCTGCCGGCCATCTGCCTGCCTCCATAGACCTTATCGCATCTCTCCCGCACCACGGCCACCGAGCCGAATCAGCCCGGAGTCCCGCCCTGACCACCTCCAACCTTGGCCGCAACGTTGTAGACCGCGACCTCTCCAGCAATCCCTTAGCCTTTCTGCTTACTGTTTTTTCCCGATTCGGCCCCCGACGACATCCGTGGCCGAAACCTTGCTCGGCAATCATCTGAAGCACCTCCATCTCTCACCGTCATCGGATCTATTTTAGGGCATCTCTTGGAGCTCAATTCTTTTTTGGTGCCCTATAAACCAAAAAGTGGTGCCCTATTTTGCAGCTTCTATTGAGCACAAAACTCCCAAATGACAGCGGCAAACCGAAAAAATCCCTAAATTTGCACGCCACCTAAGTCAAAAAATGCATATCAGACAAAAAAGTAGATCGAAACCCACACAGATCATCGTTTACCGATGTCTAAACAACCTAGCACACTATGACATGTTTGAACTTTGAGCCGGAAAAAAAAATGCCGCAACATTGACGAGTACAAGCAGATCGAATCCTAAAACAATCTAGATCTGCTTTGCATGTCTATCTACCGGGAAGAAAACGGGTGAGGAGATTTATGACATATGTTCCCGAAGGGACGTGGCGTCTCCCGCGTGTACATGCGTGTGCGGGGTTGCGCTCCCCTCAGCCTAAACCTCGAAAAAATGTTGATTCGTCCATTCCCATCGGGCCTAGCCGAGGCATGCTTTGAGCGTCGTGCGGGCCAACTTTTCGGTTGCATGCAATCAAACGGGCTGCGTGGCTATGCACCAACCGGGCATGGTCTGGCCAGCTGCAGGCTACCAAATGCGCCCCTAGCCGCCAGCAGTCTCGGTCTTAACCTCTTAACGGGTCTTACTATTTCTTCCCTCGAATTCTGGAAGAAAATTAGTGCACCAATTGGGTGCATACATCTTTTTTTTCTCTTTGGCGAAAATGTTAAAATTTGAGCCTTGTAACGCTAGATGTCATGGTAATCTGTGCAGCATCGACTGGTTCGAGGCCACCAAGCTTTCATCTGCATTTTGTTCACTTTGCCGGAAACGCTAAATTTAGAGCCTTGTCACGGTGATATGAGATATAATGGGTAATTTTTAGAACTTACCACCAAAAATTTGAATGGTTGAAGATTAGTTCAAGGCCATTTTTTCGCACGAAGCCACATAATGACGATTATTTTGAGGTCTTAGTTGTTTCTGCCGGATCTCGTAGAGTTTCTCTAATGCTGGAGACATAGGCATACTAGTTGTTCTGTGCGATCGAACTTCGGTGCACTAGTTTATTTTTTTGCTGTTGCCGAAAACAACAATCTCGTCTAACGAATTACAAGAAGAAGAGATTTTTCCGCTAAATTAGATAGCAACATAATGAATACCTAAAGCGAACTACACTGGTAGAAAAAAGGCCTTCCATACGCCCCCATCAGTCCCCAAACGTCGCGCACCGTGACTAATGAGTCTTTAGTCCCGGGTCAGGAGGAGACCCGCGACAGAAGGTCATGCGTCGCGGGTTGGGAAGCGCGTTGAGGCGCGTGGAGGGCATTAATTCCGGTTGGCCTGGCCGCCCGGGACTAATGAGTCTTTAGTCCCGGTTGGCCTGGCCACCCGGGACTAAAGATACAAACTGCTCGCCTCCCGCGCGGCGGTTTTTATTCCGCGAGCGAGGCAGAAGGGCGCCATTGCTACAGTGCGCGTCCGAGTCTCTGTTTCTTCCTCTCTTCTCTTCTCTTCCCTCTCTTCGATCTTCCTCCACCAAGCACAATGGCTGAAGTTTGGCAGAGACTCCGTGTTCCCACACCATGCGGCAAGCGTCTTGACGTGTGCTACACCAACATTTTCGAGAGGCTCCCCGGTGCTCTTGGGCATTTGACCAATCTCTATTTCTCCTCTCCCGATGAACACCGGTTCTTCGGGCTTGATCTGGAGTATACGGCGGATCAACGGGATGTTGCCGTCATCCAGATTGCGTTCAAGGAGGCCGTTTTGGTCTTCCAATGGTCAAGGTAACGCACACGTACAATCTTGCATCTTCGATTTGTTTGTTGCATCTGAAGAATACATGTGTTGCAACATATCTAACACGTATCAAATTTTTGTTGTTGTAGTAGTTCAAAGCATTCTCCAGCACTTGTTGATTTTCTTGTCAACAAGGGGTATGACTTTTGCAGCGTTGACAAAACTCAAGACCGTCAGAAATTCATGCGCTTGGGTATAGTGATACCTGAAGATCACTACATTGATCTTCAGGATCTTATCCATTTCGATGAGTTGCCCGGGCCCAAGACCGGGATGGCTCCGATGGCAACTGCCTTCATCCACGAGGGCTACGAAACCATGAAGTCTGGTTTCCCCTCGAGGAATCACTCGTATTGGGAGAAGACCCCACTGGACTGGACGAACGTCAAGTATGCAGCCATAGATGCATACGTCTCCTACGAGTTGTTCCGCATCTACTCGACGGAGCCATAGATGTATGCGTTCGATATATGCATGTAATGGATATCTTAGTATGTAATGGATATCTTAGTATTGTGAGACTTATGTTTGTGTTATGTGTGATCGTAAGACTCTATGTTATGAATGTGATATGATTGTGTTCTATTCATGATTGTGATGTCTCTACTCGTATTTTACTTGTGATTTAATTATCACTTGTCTTTTGTTGTTCATAAAACTATTTTTGTTTCCTAGTTTTAAATGACTTGGAAAAAATTGCGAAGTGCTGCAAAGTGTAATGGATATTATTTCTATATTAATTCCTAGCTATACTATTTCTATATTATGTCAAACACACGTTTCAAAACAAGCAAAAACAAAAACACATCAAGAAAACAAACAAAAACACATCAAGAAAACAAAACAGAAAAACTACAGTTTCTATATATCTGTTCACCAAAAATTAATCTAAGCCAGAAAAACATATATCTAGTCAATACCAAACTCATCCAGTATTAAAATGAATTAGTATTATTTTTCTTAATTTTTTGATATATTATTTGTATTTTTAAGATTTTAAAATGAATTAGTATTATTGTTCTTAATTTTTTGATATATTATTTGTATTTTTAAGATTTTAAAATGAATTAGTTCTATTTTTCTTAATTTTTTGATATATTATTTGTATTTTTAGAAATAATACAAATTAAAAAGTTAATATTTATTTATTTATTCAAAATTATTAATTACATTATTACTTTTGTTTCTTAAAAGATTTATTTGAAATTCAAACAATAAAGAAATGTGGCATCGACCAACATGTTAATAAGATTGATATGATACTACTATCACATACATGCGTGCGAAACACTTGGATGCGGGACGGTATGGAACTCGGAAGTTAAGCGTGCTAGTGCTAGAGTAGTGGGAGGATGGGTGACCGAGCGGGAAGTTTGACCATGAGTAAGTAATTTGACTAGAGATAATTGTAGTTAGACACTAAGCAAATAATACAAATTTTGAAAAAAAGGGAGTGAAAAAAAGGGAGAGAAAAATTGGTGTGAAAAATAATTAGAAACCCAAATGAATTAAAAAAATTACGAAATAAAGTCTAGTCCCGATTCATGTTGCCAACCGGGACTAAAGGTCCTCCGCGCCCCGGCTCCGCCACCGGCCCACGTGGACGGGCCTTTAGTCCCGGTTCGTAATCGGCGCGACTATAGGGGGTGGGGTCTTTAGTCGCGCATAGCTAGTCCCGGTTTCTCGGTCGGGACTACTGGCCCTGGCGAACCGGGACTATAAGCCTATTTTCTACCAGTGTAGTAACAAGTGCAAGCTCATGGGCACTAGCAGGAGACTGGTACAACAAAGGCGGGCACAACTCAATGCATAGAACCTCAAATCAACAATCGACCACACGACTCCGATTTCAAATGATGGTTTTGGGTTGAACTTGCAGCTGCATACATGCATGGGGAGGGAGGGGTAGCATTTTTTTCCAATAAGTATTAAAATAGAAAATAACTAAGAAAAGTAGGGAAAATAGTAAAAGACCAAGAGTTTAAACCCATATCTTCTAACTTGTTTTATTGACACTAATGTAAAAAATCCGTACCACAGGAAGATAATGGTGCACATGTGTGTTGTTTAGATTCTCCAAACATTACTTGGAGTCTCCCCTCCCCTGCCCCCTTGAGTGTCCCCTGGAGAGTTCCGCTGCCGCCCCCAACTCACCGGAGGATCTACCTGCCGGCGAGGAGATGAATTAGGAGGTAGGATCCCTTTGTACATTGGTAGCGGTAGGTTTAGGCCTAGGTTTAGTCCTAGGGTTAGGTTGTCCTGCGTGGTGAATGGCTTTATGTCGTCTCCCCAGTCTCCGTGCTTGTCGGAGTTGCCTGCAAGTGGTGGCCTTGGCTTGGTGAAGCTTCTTCCTAGTCAACTTCCATGGTGGAGGGTGCGGTGGAGGAGTGAATCTATGGGAACTTGCTTGAATAAGATTGCTTAGAGAACCGTCGTGCCCAGCCGCAGCACAAATCGGTGGTCGATGCTCTCGGGTGCTGATTCCTCCTGGAGGAGCCAGTTGGGGAGTAGGTCTGGCGATTATTCCTCAAATAAACGTGACGACACTTTATTTTGTACACTTCTTGGAGTGTTGCCTTTTGTTCCTTCGCGTCAAGGTGATGCTAGAGATGGAAGTGAGCCCTTAGCCTTGATCCAGACTACGGCATTTTGGAAGCCTAGAGCACTTTTTGCTTTGGATGTTGTGCTCCATGGCGGAGCTCCCAATAAGAGGTCAAGCTTTGCCGATGGTAGTCATGACCATAGGGGCAACTCAGTGCTCAGATGTGTGATGCTTAGGTCATCATTCCTCTAGTTTTTGGAGGATCTTCTTCGACCTCGTTGCAGGAACACCCGCCAGACGCACCCCAAATGGTTTGTCCCCGGTGGCAATGTAGGTTCCCGTTGCTGGAGATCTCAGCGATGTTGTGGTGATGACGAAGGTCTCCGATTGATTTCTTGCTTTTTTATTTTAGGGTCCTATATATATGGAAATTCCAAGGACTAGGTTGTAATTTTGTTTTCTATTGGAGTTTGTCTTGTAATATTTCCACCACATTAATGCAGTTTCCAGGCCCTTTTGGGCCTTTTGTCGTTCAAGAAAACATTAATTGGAGACATGAACAAAATCAAACTCCAAATGGGGACGGCACGGTCAATGCGGCAAACCCATGCATACGCGCACGTAATTACCTAGCCCTACCGAGAAATTCGCTTTGGCACCCGGGTGGTTATGCACCCGTTATTTAAAAATCATATTTCAAAAGGTCAGAAAAATCTGAAATAGAATTCCATAGTTTCACTGAAAAAAGCCGCCATTGTAAGAAGATTAGAAAAAAATCTCGTGAAAAGGCTTATTTAGTAACATTTTTTCCTTTATTTACACGAGGCATATAATATGCCGATTTTTCGTGAAACGACCTTGTGAACATATAGGATGTTAAAATATATGTGCATTTTATTTTACAATTTTCAACATTTTAAAAATACGTTTAAAATGCATTTAAAATAAAAGGGTGCATATGCACAGATGCAAAACACTACTCCTCTGCCTTGGACACACGATAGAAGAATTTTCTCTGCCATTAAGGCTGGTGCCAATGCACCGCCCACTATTCACGGGCTATAGCCCCGCCACGTCACCAATTTTCACCACTCTCACGCCACTCTCACGCCGGGCTATAGCTTCTCTCTCTGCCACATCAGCTTTTCTCTCTCCTCCACGTCAACACATATTTTTGAAACGAAAACATTAAAAAAAATAACATTAACATTTCCACTTTAATGATTATTAGTTTTTCTATTTAAAAAAAATAGCATTAGCTGCTATTAATAAATCACTTATGTCTTATAAGTATAAAATATGAAAATAAGTGGTAATGACATTTAAAAATAATATTCCACTAATAGAATATCACTAAAATTTAAATTGAATAAGTTATACAATTTTATTATTTTATATTTTGGAAATAACATTAAACCACTATTAAGAAATTATTCAAACTTCAAAAATATAAATATGTGGAAAAGTTTACAAAATGGTACTGTTGGAAAGTATGTGAAAATTCAAGTTTATAGAAATTTATTTCAACTCATTTGTGGTTATAAAACAAAAGTTATGAATTAATCATTAAAACAGAAATTAAAAAAAACAAAAAAAAAATGACGTCACCTCCTATCGCCCGGCCCGGCCCAACGCACCGCCCCACCTATCGCCCTATCGCACCCCTCCTCTCGCCCCGACCCCTGCTATCGACCGGCCAGCGCGGGCGGCAGGCCGGGCGACACCGCCCTGTCGACGGGCGCCACGGCCACCGCCCGGCGGCTCCTCCCGCTCCCGCCCCTCCCTAACGCCTCCACTGGCACCAGCCTAAGAGACGAGCCGGCCGGTCCTTATAAAAAGTAGGAGAGCGTTGCCGGCCAATGACACTGATCTTACTCACAATCTAGCATGCCTAGTATCTTCCCCTCAGATTCTGCAAGAAAAATAGGCAGGGCAACCACGCACGCACGTCAGGTAGACCGGTCTTCATCTGTTAATTAATGCTGCAAGGAGACACATGGGGATGCAAATGGGCAGTCCGTTGGGCTTGGCGGACAGCCGGCTCCACCGTTTTTCTTTCTTCTTTTTACCTAACTGGGAAACTCATTTAGGTTGGTAGGTTTTCCTCACTAGTACTCTCTCTGTTCAACAATATTTGACTTCCATTTATTCAAATGTGAATGTATCTAGACATGTTTTAGTGTATAAATTCATTTATATTTAGATAAGTGGAAGCCAAATATTGTTGAACGAAGGAAGTGGATAACAAAGCAGGGATATTGGCGGGCGTCCGCCTGCATCTCTACATACATTCACGCACTCAATGTTTCCGATCTCCTCCCATGCCTATGTCCTTCGGCTAAGCCTCATTAGTTTTTTTTCCAAATGGGGATAAGCCTAATTGGTGATACCGGCCATTATTATTTTTTATTTTTGTTTATTGCTAGCCATTAAGTACACAAATACTCCCTCCGTTTCTTTTTAGTCCACGTATTAAAATTGTCTTAAGTCAAACGTAGCAAGGTTTGACCAACTTTATATAACAAAATATCAACATTAATAATACCAAGTTCATATAATATAAAACTATATTAGATGACGAATCATATAATATTGATTTCATATTATGAATATTGATATTTGTTTCTATAAACTTGGTCAAAGTTTAGCAAGTTTGACTTTAAAAAACCTAATACGCAGACTAAAAAGAAACGGATGGAGTACAGGCTAACCGTTGTTCATGAAAGAAAAAGGTACATGCCCACCTCTAGTTACCTAACGCGGTGAGCGGCCCAAAGAAAAGAACTATAGCCCACATGCCACATGGATCGAACTTCGGTTCTACATGCCGACTCTTAGTCTTAACGCAACTGGGGTGCCACTTGGGAGAGAAAATCCTTCTATAAGAGAAAAGAAAGCTCTTCGCGAGGCGCCACGTGGTAGGTTAACAGACGTCCCATGCACGCGGTCGAAGCCCGCCCGGCATCTATAATCGCACGAAGCCCCCCCCCCCCAATCAAAGCGCGCGCCCATCGTCCGTACATGACAACCCTCGTCGCCTTCCTGTACGTCAGAGCGAAGCCCCGCGAATGCATCTTACATCCCGCTGTTACGCGTGTCTACAAGTCCGACGAAGCCGCGCATCCACTTCTCATTCTGGAGTACAGATGTACAAACAACGCAAGATACACGTTGTATATACTAAAAAAGAGTAGGGAGTACAAACTAGATATATAGGAGGGTGTAAAAAAACACCGAAGAAGGTGTATACATAAAATGCTACTGAAAAGACACTCATGCGGCTTCTAAATGTGTACCCACGCATTATCTCAACGTACCCACACTGCTAACAAAACTACACATGTTGCTACTAAAAAGTACACCCAATCTGGACGTGAAAGTACACCCACGTTCTGTTGGAATTTTGGCCAAAATAGACCAGCCCATTTAATATTCCAGAAATTTCTAATAAATTCTAGAGGTCCACTTGGCCCATTCGTGTATGGCAAGAGGTGGGACAAATGTTTAGTCCCACATTGCTAGTTGAGTGGAAGTTTTACTTGTTTATAAGGGAGGCCTTTCCACTTGTTGTATGAGCATGAGAAAGAGATGACTACACGCGCGCTCCTCCTCAACCGCCCGCCCCGCCACGCCTCGACTCGCCTCGTCACGACGCGCGCGCGCCGTGGGTATTCCTCGAGCCGAGAGCATCTCTCTCTTTATTTTGCCACACGCATGAATTAGAATATGAACAGGCGCAAGAATCTGAAACGTTTTGCTAAGTGGGTTTTGATTACGGAGGCTGCTCAGCTTTGGCTGCTGGCTGTTTGCCTTACCGACTCTTCGTTTCATCTTCTCGCGTGGCCTGTTCGGCTCCTGCTCTGTGCCTATAAAACCAGAGGTCGCTCCTCTCCAGAGAGACGCACAACAGATATACTGCCTTCTCGTTTCCAGAGCCTTGCGCCACCGCTCAAGTCTTTCCCATCCTGGCCTGCGGCGTGCACCGCCGGTCGGGACAGTAGGCCTCCGAAACTGCGCTACTTCGAGTCCTGTACGGGAGAAGGGCGATAAGGTTTTTGGGGAGCGCTCTGCGCGACTACTGGCTTCTTCATCACGGACGACAACGACATCTTCCCGAACGACGACTTCTTCCCGGAAGTCGACGATCTCTTCGACGATATGGGCGACAACGTCAACAATGGTCCCGCTGCTGCACCAGCTCCTGTCCAGTATGTGCTCATGTCTTCTTTGTTCATTTTCATGTTTCAGATCCTACTAGAGTTTCTAGTTCTAGCATTTGGAGTAGATTTTTTTTCCTCAGATTCTAGACTATGCATGCTTTTTGTCTACTCTCTAGAAATTCAGATGATTAAACTATGCATGCCTTTTGTCTACTCTCTGAAAATTCAGATGACTAGTTTGACTATTGCAACTGTAGTTTTGCTTTACCTACTGTTTCTATTAATTAAATTAAGTGGTAAATTGCTCATATTTCCAACACGTTCTATGTGGAATAAACATATGCTGTAACTCAAAGTGCACACTTGCTACTGAAAGTACACGCTGCTGATGTATACCGACGCTGTAACAGAAAGTAAACACGTTACTATTAGAAGTACACGCTGTTGATATACACCAGAACTGCAACAAAATGTACACCCACATTGCTACTGAAATTACACGCTGCTGGTTGATGGCGTGTGGACACACATTCGTTGGGAGACCCCCAAGAGGAAGGTATGAAGAGCACAATGAAGGATCGAGAGGTTAACTAGAGGGGGGGGGGGTGAATAGGTTAACTACAAATTTTAACTTCTTTTTCAAGTTAACAAGGCAATGCTCAAATATAGATTATCTAGATTATGCAACTAGGTGAACAATCCTATATGTTGAGCAAGTACAACTAGCACAAGGTGAGTAATATGACTAAGCTAGTAGTAACAAGTAAAGGTAAGTTGAGGAATAACCGAACATAATGACGCGGAGATTTATCCCGAAGTTCACTTCCCAATGGAAGCTAATCTTCGTTGTAGCGGTGCGGTGCCACCAAAGTGGAACACCGAGTAGGCCTCAAATGCCACACCGTATCTCCTTCGAGTCATTCCACCGATGTGGATAGACTCGAATCACTATGTTGCCGTTGAGGTTGACAACTAGAACTTTTACAAGGATGAGGCACACTCCACAGGATTGGAGGGTCCTCACCAAATCCCAAGAGCCGCCAAGATGTCGCACCCGGACTTCTAGAGGATACTCACCGTACGAACTGAACAGTATTCTGATGGGATTACGGGGCTTACCGGCACCCGCGTCCTCTTACGAGTAGGCCAACACTTATGTGTGACAACCCATCGCTACTGTTCACCGTCGATGTAAACTATCCCGTAGAAATCAGGACACCGTCGATGTAAACTATCTCGGCGATTAGGGTTTGGGCGATCTCTTTCGCGATCTCCTAGGGTTTCCGCCGGGGAGAGGTGAGATCGACGCCGGCTACTCCCGTCTTCGGATCGTTCTTGCGGGCGAGCGGGTGGTTCGGGCTGATCCAGGGACTGGCTTGCCCAGTTACCCGGCCTTGGCCATTGGTTCGCTCGTGCCGATCTGGTGTGGGATGGCGACGGCGAAGGAAAAGGGCGAGGCAAGCGACACGACAGCGAGGGTGGATGGAGAACCAAAGCTGGAAGATCTACTCCAGAGCCTGAACCTCACTGGCGATGACATAGAAGGGGTCTTCGTGTCCAGGAGCGAGGTGGAGGCTCTCAAGGAAAGTACGAAGTGGCTTGCGGTGATGCGCGTACTGACGACGAAAGTTTTCAGTGCTGCATCCCTGAAGAAAACCATGCTCTTCGCATGGGCTCCGGCACAAGAGGTTACTTTTAGGGATCTGGATGAGAAGAGATTTCTAATATAAGCAAATTGTTTGGGAGATTGGAGGAAAATTACTGAACAGGGGCCGTGGATCTTCCACGATCATGGGTTGCTTATTGAAAAGTTCGACGGCAGCTGTAGGGCATCAGCAGTTGAACTGAACCGAATACACGCGTGGGTGCAGATTCATGATATCCCCGAACTCTACCGCAAGAAGCCTTTGATTACCAGCTTGGCAAAATCAATTGGTGAGGTGATCTTGGTTGACATGTTCGGGCAGGGTTTGGAGGCGGGGGATTGCGTACGGGCTCGGCTTTGGCTAGATGTACGCAAGAGTCTGACGAGGTTTGTGTCTTTCAAACCAGAAGGAGGTGATCATGTGATTATGAGGGTCAAATACGAAAAAATCCCGCGTTTCTGTGCTATCTGTGGCTTTCTTGGCCACGAACTGGAGGAATGTGGTACTGGGGAACACACACAAGGAAAAATAGCTTTTGGCAAATGGATGCTCGCTGATACACCATGGAACAGGGGCCAGTTTTCGGAACATGTGGCTCCCAAGGTGGACGGAAAACAAGGTCATGGTACCTCAATGGGGGGAAGAACAGGCGGACGTGGAGCTAATAGGGGCCGAGCTAATATGGCTTATGCTGGCCGAGGAGGGGCAGAATCAAACCAAGAGGTTGATAATAGGAAACGCTCCTCCGCCGAAGCCCAGCTGACGGAGCGTAGCCCGGTGAAGGATCAAGGCCAGGGCATGGTAACGCCACCGGCCCCACTGCTGCTCACTTGGAAGGAACCGGGAGTGGTCGTTGCAGAACAGGATGGAGGAGCTAAGATGCAGTTGGATTTCTCGGGAGATGATCCGATTCGGAAGTATGCACCGAGGGTGGGCACCCCTCCTCCGCCCCCCTCAGCTAGGGAGGTTAAGCGCTCCAAGAAACATTCAACACCGAAGAAAGATAAAACCGTGATTGGTTCAGCGGCCTCCGA
Organism: Alopecurus myosuroides; assembly: GCA_028641055.1. Lineage (NCBI taxonomy): Eukaryota > Viridiplantae > Streptophyta > Magnoliopsida > Poales > Poaceae > Alopecurus > Alopecurus myosuroides. The sequence goes on from CM054058.1 coordinate 26,904,507, forward strand.
GATGGAGGGCCGCTCATCGCAATGAATATACTAAGCCAGAACTGTCGCGGCCTAGGCGGGGCGGCGACAGTACGTGAGCTTCGCGATCTAGCGAGGCAGTACTCTCCTTCGATTTTGTGTGTAGTGGAAACACAACTCCAAAAACATTCGGTCGAGAGGTTATCTAATACCCTAGGGTTTGATAGCAGTTTTGCTGTCAGCAGTTCAGGCCGCAGTGGTGGACTGGGCTTATTTTGGAAGAATGAAATAAAAGTCGAAATTTTGCCTTATTCTCAATATCATATAGATGTGATTGTGCTAGAGCAGGGGAGGGATCCGTGGCGTCTCACGGTGATCTACGGAGATGCTCGAGTGGAGGATCGGCATAAAACGTGGGACATGATGAAATTTATACGCTCAACTTCTGATCTTCCTTGGCTGTGCATAGGAGATTTTAACGAGGTGCTCTACTCCTCAGAACACCAAGGCGTGGTGGAGCGGAGATACAATCAGATGGCAGGGTTTAGGGAAACACTTGATGTGTGCGGGCTATGTGATCTCGGATACAAAGGTGTTGACTGGACCTTCGAGAAGAAAGTGGCGGGTGGCTCTTTCTCGCGTACGAGGCTTGACCGAGCACTTGCTTCCCCTGCGTGGGGGGCACGGTTTCCTTTGGCGGAGCTTCGTCACCTTGACACGGTGGCGACGTCGGATCATCTCCCGATACTGCTGGACTGCGAAGTACGGGAGTGGAACCCACCCAGGGCGACGCGCCCGTTCAGGTATGAGGTGGCATGGGAAAGCCATGGCGCGTTCGCTGATACTCTCAAGGCATGCTGGGGAGAGGAGGAGATCGTAACTATGGGGGACCTGCATGCAAAGCTTTCAAATCTTTCGGATGAGCTTACAAAGTGGGGGAAAGATTCTTTTGGCAACATACAACTTCAGATTCGTCAGCTTCAACGCGAACTGGGCTCTTTGCGTAACAATGCTGCGAGAACGGGACCAAGTAGCCGTGAACTCGAGATAACGGAACGCTTGGTTCTTCTCTTGGAACAGGAGGAGATCATGTGGCGCCAACGATCTCGGATCCAGTGGTTATCGGAGGGAGATAGGAATACTAGGTTCTTTCACCTAAGAGCCAGTCAACGGAGAAGAAAAAATCGCATCAGGGAACTGCGAAGAGGAGATGGTACACTCGAGACTTCTGAGTCTCGTTTGGGTGGCATGGCCACGGAATTCTACAGGGACTTGTACACGACCGAAGCGGTGCAAGGGGTACAAGAAGTGCTGCATACGGTACCGCAGCGCGTGACGGGGGAGATGAACAGCATGCTTGATGCCCCCTTCAAGGACACGGAAGTGAAGACGGCCCTGTTCGAGATGTACCCTACGAAATCCCCGGGTCCAGACGGTTTCCCAGCACATTTTTTCCAACGAAATTGGGAGGTGTGTGGAGCAGAGGTAACACGGGCAGTTTTGCGAGTTCTGGCAGGGGTGGATAGCTCGGAGGTGATCAATAAAACGTTCATCGTAATGATACCGAAGGTAAATAGCCCGACAGACTTGGGTCAATTCCGCCCTATAAGTTTATGCAATGTAGTCTATAAAATAGCTTCCAAGGTGGTGGCGAACAGACTTAAAAAAATCCTTCCCGAGGTGATCTCAGAGGAGCAGTCAGCTTTCGTTCCGGGGAGATTGATCTCGGATAATATCATCACAGCTTACGAGTGTCTACATTTTATGAAGAGAAATAAGGCCGTTAAACACCGCACGGCAGCTCTAAAGCTGGATATGAGGAAGGCTTACGACAGGGTAGAGTGGAGCTACCTTGAGGCTATTATGCTGAAACTGGGTTTCAGTAGGTCATGGGTCGAGCTGATTATGCGACTGGTGACGACAGTTTCTTTCTCGGTGTTGTTCAATGGAACACCGCAGGAAGAATTCCGACCCACGAGGGGAATACGACAGGGAGACCCAATCTCACCTTATTTGTTTTTGTTGGCAGCAGAGGGCCTTTCGTGCCTCTTAAAATCAAATCAGTCACCGGAGCTCAACGGGTTAAAAGTGGCGCCGACTGCACCCGCAGTTAACCACTTGCTCTTTGCCGATGACAACCTGCTGTTTTTCAAAGCGAGTAGAGAAGGGGCTCTTGAGACAAAGAGGATTCTCAATTCTTATTGCTTAGCTTCGGGCCAAAGAATCAATATGGATAAGTCTTCTGTATTTTTCAGCAAGGGATGCCCGGAGGTGATCAAGGTTGAAGTTAAAGATCTAATGGAGGTACAAAAAGAGACGCTTAATGAGAAATACCTTGGTATGCCCTCTGATGTAGGTAACTCCAAGAACGGTGCCTTCAAGTACCTACGTGACAGGGTATGGAAGAAGATTCTGGGATGGATGGAGCAATTGCTATCGGTTGGTGGGAAAGAGATTCTTATCAAATCGGTGGCTCAGGCGGTTCCCACCTATTCCATGTCGTGTTTCAAGCTACCAAAGGGACTTTGCGAGCACATTAACTCTATGCTTCGGAAGTTCTGGTGGGGAAGCAAAGACGGTAAAAGGAGAACGAGTTGGGTGTCATGGGAGGCGATGACTCAGCCCAAGCGAGATGGAGGTCTTGGTTTTCGCGACATAGAGCTTTTCAATCTCGCGCTATTAGCAAGACAAGCATGGCGTCTGCTCCAGCAACCCGATACTTTGAGTGCTCGGGGTGCTTAAAGCAGTTTACTACCCTGAGGGAGATATTCTTACGGCAGAACTAGGTAATCACCCGTCACAAGTGTGGAGATCGGTCCTCGAGGGACGTGACACACTGCGGATCGGACTGATACGGCGAATAGGCGACGGTGCTACCACGGATGCCTGGAGTGATAACTGGTTACCCCGTGATGAAAGGCTGAAACCAGTGGCGCCTAGGGTGCTCAACGCCCCTCGTCTGGTCTCGGATTACATCGTTCAGCAGGAGGCGCGGTGGGATGATCAAAAGCTAGCAGAATTTTTCCTTCCGATGGACTCGGAGATTATACGGAATATTCCGTTGTCACCCGAACATATGAGGATTTTTGGGCATGGCATTTTGATCGCAAAGGTGTGTTCTCGGTGCGCTCTTGCTACCGTGCTATTGCTAAAACGAAGCGAGTACGGGAGGACTGGATCGATGAAGTGGGGTCTTCATCCACGGCGTCAGATGAAGGAAAGCAATGGTCTGGACTTTAGAAGATTAAAGTCCCGTCAAAGATCCGTATTTTCCTGTGGAGGTTAGCAAAACAATCCTTACCCACTGGAGATGTGAGACACAGAAGGAACATGGCCCCAACGGCAGCATGCTCGATCTGTGGCCATGAAGATTCTTGGCGCCATTCTCTTTTAGAGTGCAATATGGCGAGATGCGTGTGGGCTCTATCAAAGGACGAAATAGTGGAGCATATTTCTGCTTCAGCGGAGCCAGTGGCACAGCGATGGCTCTTCTCCATGATCGAATCTATGCCCCATGAAGATCTGTCGCGGATGCTAGTTACTTTATGGGCGATATGGCATGCGCGGAGACAAGCTATCCACGAGGAGAAATTTCAGAGTCCTATGTTTACGGCAGTTTTTATTGAGAGGTTTCTGCAAGACCTTGAGACTGCCTCATCTACTCCTAGTGTTGGTCGAGGAAGGCCGAATGTATCACCCCAGCCCCTGAGGTGGATCCCCCCACCGGAAGATTCTGCAAAAGTTAATGTGGACGCAGCGGTGGCGAAGTCTACTGCGAGGGGGGCGGCGGCAGCAGTGTGCAGGTCGTCGACGGGAGGTTTTCTTGGCGCGTCAGTGACGGTGTTTGAGGGCCTAACTGATCCGGGTGCCCTCGAAGCCCTGGCTTGTCGTGAAGCCCTCGATGCGGCCGATGATCTACTGCTTGGCAAGATAATGGTTGCCTCGGATTGCCAGGAGGTTATAAATGGTTTGCACGGTACACATCTGGGAAGTTTCGGTTTCATCTTGACAGAAGTGAAGCGGAGGACTTCGGATCGTGGGGAAACGGCTTTCCGCCATGAGAATAGAGAGGCAAATGGAGAAGCTCATCGACTAGCTAGGTTTGCCACCTCCCTTCCGCGGGGTAGGCACGTTTGGCTCCTAGAGCCTCCGGCTGATTTAAATATCCCTGTAACTCTTCCTGCTGTTTAATTTTAAGTATGGATTCTCAAAAAAAAAAAAAAACCTAACTGGGAAACTCATTTAGGTTGGTAGGTTTTCCTCACTAGTACTCTCTCTGTTCAACAATATTTGACTTCCATTTATTCAAATATGAATTTATCTAGACATGTTTTAGTGTATAAATTCATTTATATTTAGATAAGTGGAAGCCAAATATTGTTGAACGAAGGAAGTGGATAACAAAGCAGGGATATTGGCGGGCGTCCGCCTGCATCTCTACATACATACACGCACTCAATGTTTCCGATCTCCTCCCATGCCTATGTCCTTCGGCTAAGCCTCATTAGTTTTTTTTTCCAAATGGGGATAAGCCTAATTGGTGATACCGGCCATTATTATTTTTTATTTTTGTTTATTGCTAGCCATTAAGTACACAAATACTCCCTCCGTTTCTTTTTAGTCCACGTATTAAAATTGTCTTAAGTCAAACGTAGCAAGGTTTGACCAACTTTATATAACAAAATATCAACATTAATAATACCAAGTTCATATAATATAAAACTATATTAGATGACGAATCATATAATATTGATTTCATATTATGAATATTGATATTTGTTTCTATAAACTTGGTCAAAGTTTAGCAAGTTTGACTTTAAAAAACCTAATACGCAGACTAAAAAGAAACGGATGGAGTACAGGCTAACCGTTGTTCATGAAAAAAAAAGGTACATGCCCACCTCTAGTTACCTAACGCGGTGAGCGGCCCAAAGAAAAGAACTATAGCCCACATGCCACATGGATCGACCTTCGGTTCTACATGCCGACTCTTAGTCTTAACGCAACTGGGGTGCCACTTGGGAGAGAAAATCCTTCTATAAGAGAAAAGAAAGCTCTTCGCGAGGCGCCACGTGGTAGGTTAACAGACGTCCCATGCACGCGGTCGAAGCCCGCCCGGCATCTATAATCGCACGAAGCCCCCCCACCCAATCAAAGCGCGCGCCCATCGTCCGTACATGACAACCCTCGTCGCCTTCCTGTACGTCAGAGCGAAGCCCCGCGAATGCATCTTACATCCCGCTGTTACGCGTGTCTACAAGTCCGACGAAGCCGCGCATCCACTTCTCATTCTGGAGTACAGATGTACAAACAACGCAAGATACACGTTGTATATACTAAAAAAGAGTAGGGAGTACAAACTAGATATATAGGAGGGTGTAAAAAAACACCGAAGAAGGTGTATACATAAAATGCTACTGAAAAGACACTCATGCGGCTTCTAAATGTGTACCCACGCATTATTTCAACGTACCCACACTGCTAACAAAACTACACATGTTGCTACTAAAAAGTACACCCAATCTGGGCGTGAAAGTACACCCACGTTCTGTTGGAATTTTGGCCAAAATAGACCAGCCCATTTAATATTCCAGAAATTTCTAATAAATTCTAGAGGTCCACTTGGCCCATTCGTGTATGGCAAGAGGTGGGACAAATGTTTAGTCCCACATTGCTAGTTGAGTGGAAGTTTTACTTGTTTATAAGGGAGGCCTTTCCACTTGTTGTATGAGCATGAGAAAGAGATGACTACACGCGCGCTCCTCCTCAACCGCCCGCCTCGCCACGCCTCGCCACGCCTCGACTCGCCTCGTCACGACGCGCGCGCGCCGCGGGTATTCCTCGAGCCGAGAGCATCTCTCTCTTTATTTTGCCACACGCATGAATTAGAATATGAACAGGCGCAAGAATCTGAAACGTTTTGCTAAGTGGGTTTTGATTACGGAGGCTGCTCAGCTTCGGCTGCTGGCTGTTTGCCTTCCCGACTCTTCGTTTCATCTTCTCGCGTGGCCTGTTCGGCTCCTGCTCTGTGCCTATAAAACCAGAGGTCGCTCCTCTCCAGAGAGACGCACAACAGATATACTGCCTTCTCGTTTCCAGAGCCTTGCGCCACCGCTCAAGTCTTTCCCATCCTGGCCTGCGGCGTGCACCGCCGGTCGGGACAGTAGGCCTCCGAAACTGCGCTACTTCGAGTCCTGTACGGGAGAAGGGCGATAAGGTTTTTGGGGAGCGCTCTGCGCGACTACTGGCTTCTTCATCACGGACGACAACGACATCTTCCCGAACGACGACTTCTTCCCGGAAGTCGACGATCTCTTCGACGATATGGGCGACAACGTCAACAATGGTCCCGCTGCTGCACCAGCTCCTGTCCAGTATGTGCTCATGTCTTCTTTGTTCATTCTCATGTTTCAGATCCTACTAGAGTTTCTAGTTCTAGCATTTGGAGTAGATTTATTTTCCTCAGATTCTAGACTATGCATGCTTTTTGTCTACTCTCTAGAAATTCAGATGATTAAACTATGCATGCCTTTTGTCTACTCTCTGAAAATTCAGATGACTAGTTTGACTATTGCAACTGTAGTTTTTCTTTACCTACTGTTTCTATTAATTAAATTAAGTGGTAAATTGCTCATATTTCCAACACGTTCTATGTGGAATAAACATATGCTGTAACTCAAAGTGCACACTTGCTACTGAAAGTACACGCTGCTGATGTATACCGACGCTGTAACAGAAAGTAAACACGTTACTATTAGAAGTACACGCTGTTGATATACACCAGAACTGCAACAAAATGTACACCCACATCGCTACTGAAATTACACGCTGCTGGTTGATGGCGTGTGGACACACATTCGTTGGGAGACCCCCAAAAGGAAGGTATGAAGAGCACAATGAAGGATCGAGAGGTTAACTAGAGGGGGGGGGGGTGAATAGGTTAACTACAAATTTTAACTTCTTTTTCAAGTTAACAAGGCAATGCTCAAATATAGATTATCTAGATTATGCAACTAGGTGAACAATCCTATATGTTGAGCAAGTACAACTAGCACAAGGTGAGTAATATGACTAAGCTAGTAGTAACAAGTAAAGGTAAGTTGAGGAATAACCGAACATAATGACGCGGAGATTTATCCCGAAGTTCACTTCCCAATGGAAGCTAATCTTCGTTGTAGCGGTGCGGTGCCACCAAAGTGGAACACCGAGTAGGCCTCAAATGCCACACCGTATCTCCTTCGAGTCATTCCACCGATGTGGATAGGCTCGAATCACTATGTTGCCGTTGAGGTTGACAACTAGAACTTTTACAAGGATGAGGCACACTCCACATGATTGGAGGGTCCTCACCAAATCCCAAGAGCCGCCAAGATGTCGCACCCGGACTTCTACGGGATACTCACCGTACGAACTGAACAGTATTCTGATGGGATTACGGGGCTTACCGGCACCCGCGTCCTCTTACGAGTAGGCCAACACTTATGTGTGACAACCCATCGCTACTGTTCACCGTCGATGTAAACTATCCCGTAGAAATCAGGACACTACCATTGACGTACTTCATACCATACACACATGGTACGTCAACGGCTTTGAACAAACTGGTAACACAACATATCTCTAAGACACAAAAGATTGAAATAAGTTGCAACTGGCCCTCACTAGGGCAGAGAATAGCAAATACAATCATCCAGAGGACACATGTCCCAACATGACATCATTACATCTCAGCGGAAGCATTCAAAGGGTCTGAGTACAGACAAAATCAAATAGGCTTAAGAAGCCGGGAAACTGAAAAGAAAGACGGAGCCCATCCACGATGTCTCGGATCCTGCCCGGGTCCGCTAACTACTCGTCAGCAGCCTCGTCAAACTCCACGTAGTAGCCGTCACCTGGATCCTCGTAAGCGTAGTCTGCGGAAACCACAGCCCCAAAGGGGTCAGTACATCCAAGTACTGGCAAGCAAGACTCACAGTTCACCAAAGTGTAACCCGTCAACACCAAGTACAGATGCCTTGGGTTCAACGGAACAAAGGGGATATAGAAGATGCTGCAACTGGCTGCGCTAACCAACTACAGAAATCTACAACTTCCAGCTATCAGAAAGGGGATACGATAGCGTATAGTAACCAACTAAGGATAATATCAAACAAACCCATCCTGGATCTCGCCCCTTATCCAAAGAAGCAATCCGAGGATAACTCACACAGTTGGATTAATGAATAATGGAGCAAGTTGTTATGTCAATAAGTCTATTACTAGTCAATTCATCAATAATTAGGTGTAAGTTGTTCTGAGTACTTGTTAGCCAGTACTTTCACCAAGTTCACCATAACCGCGGAAAACACGGCTTCTCGAGAAGATTTATCCCTGCAGGGTTGCACCAATTTGGCCGTACACGTAAGAATACCTCGCCAGATGGGATGCCTCCCACCAAGCGTGGCACTCAACACAACTCGACTCTTCTTCGCATCAAGCCCAAAGCACCTTGGGCGCACGGCTAATCAAGCCCCGAAGAAAAGGGACCCTCATAGCACTCTAAGACCGTGTCCCCCTATATGCCGACTACAAAAGTTCCACCCTGCGCTGGGCTCGCAAAAACATGCATGCGGCAAATGGAAAACACGAACTAAATGAGATGATTTGGACGAGATGCGAATCGAATCAAATTGAGGGGGCGCCCATACTCGCTTCCCACATGCGGGTAGTGCGCTCATCATGGATCAGTAGACAAGACCCTTTTCCTATTAGGGTTGACACTAGCAGGCTCCAAAACCACGCAGGGCCTCCTGCCGGTGCCTTATCAGCATATTATTAATAACAGGTTGATTGATTAACATTGAGCCCCCAGAACATAATAGAAGTAGTAACAGAAAGTAACGGGTAACAGACTCGAGCAAAAGCAACCTAAGCATGCTAGTAAGACACTGGCTCAAACAATGGGTTGTAGGAAGGGAGATGAGGCAATATCAGGGTTAAGGGATTCATGTGATAGGTTCGTAACAGAACAACTACTACTAAGGCTAGCAGAAAAGAGCAACGGAAAGTATCGGTAACCAATGTTGAAAGGAACACAGTGGTTCATGTGAGTGATAACTTGCCTGCAAACCCAGTAGCCGGGTACTGAGCTAGATCCTCAGAAGGGGTGTCGTAAAGATCGTCGGTATCAACGTCGTCGTCTATCCGAGAAGAAGCAAACAAACAAGGCAGAAACATAAACAATCAATATCATGGCATAGTGCACAATCATGGGATGATGGATGTCAAGTTAATGGTTGCATCAAAATAAACTAGCTAACATGATAACACAATTTAAATGGACCCATATGCAATTGGATTGCATATGGAAAAGGTCCATGCCTTAAGTGGAAACAAATGATCTACAATTTAGTTACCATGTGAAAATTTATTACCATGATGCATGCATGATGATAACAACAAAATAACAACAATAGATGCAAGTGGTAAAAGAATAAAACAAGTTTGGAAATTATTTATTAAGTTTAGAAATTTTGGGTTACTTAAACATGTCACACAAGCAAGTGTTGTTTTCATCAAGTTAAAGTGTTCAAAACAAATAACAAAGTTTATATTTGAAAAGAACATCAAATTTTAGTTGGATTACATGTTTCAATTATTGAAATAGGAGTTAGGATGAATTTATTATGAATTAAACAATATTAAACAAGTTTTAAATGAATTTAAAACAAGTTTGAATTTAATTGAATTTTTATTTGTTCAAAATATAAATTCAAATTCACATTTGAAAAGTTCATACTTTTCTAGTTTGAAAACATATTTTGCATGTTCAAAAATATTTTATATTGAGCAAGATATGATTTTATCAAATTTAAATGAATTAAACAAGGTTTAAATTATTTAGGCAATTTAACTTATTCAAACCATGAAACAAAATTTATATTTGAAAAGGTTATTCAAAATGGTATGGAAAACATATTTTATTTGCCTTATTTGGCATTAGTATGAATTATTTATGAATTGTTGCAAATACAATTGAATTATTTGAATTCAAATTTGAATTGCATTTTGAAATTTCAAAACAGTAAACAAGTGATACCAAAAGGTAGACAATTTAATTTAGACCAGCACACATATTTTATTTTTGTAATTTGGAATTATGAAACTAAAGTTATTAGGTTTTTAAAATCAGGGACCAATCTGTTAAAATAAAGGATTAGTTTTTGATTACAGAAAATGTTTTAAACTTTTTATACCGCACTGGAACCTACCCCAGGCACTGCCAGGGGGGCCCAGGGGGACCGTGCGCTTGCGTGGCTGCTGTGTGGCTGACAGGGGGCCCTCCCTGTCAGCGTGGAGGTGGAAAAAGTTTTGGGATTTTATCCCGCGAGGAGCAGGACTCGATCCCTGCACCTCTCGCTCGTGTGCGCGCTAACTGAACCAGTTGCGCTGCTCGCGTTTCTTGTCAGTTAACGGATGCGCAGGGAGGATAAGGTTACAACGTGCTATCTGAACTTTCTGAAGAACAAAACCTTGCCTGAACTCTGACGGCGTTCGACAGCGGCCGGCGGTGATCAACGGAATCGTGCTCGCTGCGCGTGTGCTCGTGTGCTGCCGTGATGGGGTGTTGGAAGCTTGCACGTGTGCGATGCGGAGCTGACAGAGAGGAAGGAGGAGATGGACAGCGGCGTGCTCACCGGGGTTCGTCGTGGAAGCACAGGCTCGGGGTGGCGCGGCCGGCGGCGATGTCGTTGATGGCGGCAGTGTTTCCAGGGTTCACCGAGCGCGTGCGAGTGTCCAACAGAGAGAGGAGATGACGGGGTTTCGGTTCCGGGGTTTAGGTGGGGTGGAGAAGGTTCATGGTGGTCGCGGTGGTCGGAGATTCAGAGGGCTTCTCGCCGGTGGGAGATTCAGAGAGGGGATCTGGACAGTGAGGTGGCGATCGGCGGCGGTCTCGAGGGGGAACATGAGTTAGGGTTAGGTTGGCGGCACCAGGGGGTCTAGGCGTACTTATAGCGGCCACGGGGCTCTCCTGGCCGTCGGGCGCGCCGTACTGCCGCCGTGGCGTGCTCCGATGCACGCCGTACGGGAGGATGACGACGGGGCGATCTAAACGAACCGGTACGCGCGCGTTAGCGGGCTGGGCTGCGCGCTAGGTTAGAGGGTTAGGTGGGTTTGGGCTGGGCTGGTTAGTTAGGTGCCGCGCGCGCAGTTTTCTTCTTTTATTTTTTTCTGTTTCATTTTTTTTTTGCTGAAACAAAATGGAAGAAAAGGAAGGCTTTTAGGTTAGCAAAAATTTGGAAAAAAATATGGTTAGTTTAGTTTTTTAAGTAGCAACTAGAAACCAACTTTTGTTTTCCAAAAGTTTTCAAAACTTGCTGTTTGTTAATTAAACCAAAGTTTGAATGAATTTTAATATTAATTAAACCTTAATGAAAACAAACATTTTAATAGGGTGACCCCTATGATTTAATTTGATTAAATTAGTTGATTGGTTTAGAGATTATTTATAAACTCAACTTGGGTGCTGTTTGATGAATTTGATTTGAACTTGAAAGTGATTTGGATTTAATTGATTGAATTAAAACCATTAATTTAATAAGTGAGCATATGGAATAAAAAGAAAACAATTTGGTTGTTTTTGTTTGTGATTTTTATTTCAAATGTTGTAACAGAGCAAGTATGAAACAATTGTTTGAAATAAGTTGAATTTTCAAGTGTGAAAACAATTAAGAACAGATGCAAAACAACTAGTAACCAAATGCAAACAATGAAATAAACATGATGACATGATGCAATACTTTGATTAAACAGGAAAACAAACATTCTAGGGGTATTTTCATACTTGGGATGTTACACAAGACTCCGAGAAGCAAGATCCACGAGCACAAAAGCACCGGGGATATCAACAAGGCTCCGAGCTCCGATGAACTAAGAGCAACAAGATTCCTAGCTCCAATGAACTAAGAATGACAAGATCCCTAAGGGCTGAGTGGGTGGATTTCTAATCGACTTGGTGGAGTTGTAGATCGGGGGTGTCTCCCTCAAATCCCAAAGTATCACGAGCTTTGGTTGGGGATTTGAGGAGATCTTGTTCTTGAGCTTGAGCTTGGTCAATCAATGGTGGTGTGAGAAAGTGTGAGTGAGATTGACAAAGCAAGGAGGTAGGTGGAGACGCCCTTTTTATACCCGTACGAAATACGGTCGTTGGGGAGGGGCAGCTTTCACCTTACAGCGCCCCCCCCCAGTCCTGGGGACCGGCCTGGCCGGCCTGGGGCAGCCAGGGCCGGGCTCAATCCCACCCCGGCCTAGCACCCAGCCTGGGGCCGGCGTGGGGCGGCGAGCCGGCCAGCCAGCCCGGCATGGGGCCGGCGTGGGAGCAGGGCGGGGCCGGACCCCCACCCGAAGTGCCCAGCCTGGGGCCGGCGGGGGCAGTGGGGTGAGGCCGGACCCCCACCCGAGCAGCCCGGCCTGGCACCCCGCCTGGGGCCGGCGTGGGGCACGGCGAGGCTGGCGCCAGCCCGGCCTAGAGCCCGGCCAGGCCGGCCGGCCACCCCTTTTCCTCTTCTCTCTGTTTCATTTCTTCTTCGTTTCTTCTTCTTTCTTCCGCATCTTTTTCCGTAAGCTTTTCTCTCTTATTGCTGCAACTTGTATGATGTTTACGAGTAGATCTTTTCTGAGTACACTTAGCAAAACACATTAGTCCATCTATATGTTGTAATCAAACACTAAAAATAGGATTTAGGAACTATGTTCTTTGAATCTCCCCCTTTTTGATGTTTGATGACAACATACGGATTTGTGTAAGAAATAATTTAGCATGGCTATTTGTGAGAGAATTAGCATATATTCGTACTCCCCCTATTTGTGTGCCCAAAACAATTGACATGTATATTTGATAATCATGTTGAGTGCACCTAACATAATCTCATCTTCATACTATGTTTTATAAGATAATGTAGTATATGACTTTATACTAAGTTTTATAAGATAATGTAGTATATGATGTGACTACGGTATACTTATGTGAAGTGCGAGAATTTATCCAATCATGATTTTAACATTGAAGATACACATGTATGAACACAAAGATGAGCAATAGTATTTACCACTAGAATGATCTTACCATAGCAACACATCAAATAGTGAGTAGATGAAATAACATAATAGCCTTGCTATGATCTTCAATATATCAACTATCACACGCATAATATATAGATAGAAAGTACGATAGGTAAATAAAGACATAGTCTTACAATAACACCAAAGTTCAACAAACCACACAAATAGTGTCAACTAAGAATGACGAAAGAAAATAGCGAAGATAAGACGCAAATGAATGCATGAAATGCAATGCAATGCGTGAGTGTTTCTCCCCCTTGGCATTACACACCAAAAAGGGAGAAAAATGCAACCAATCACTCGTCGCCCATCACATCATCTTCCTCAATGAAGTCCTCTGGGGGAGCCTGACTGGAGCTAGCAGTGGTAGTGTAGGGCGCCGCAAACGAGCCGAGTGAGCTAGCATCATCTCCACACCAATAAGTATGCTGAGACTTCCACAGATCCTCTGAAATCTCTTCTGAGATGGGAGGACTAAGGGGAATGTTAAGAGCAGTCTGGATGGAACGCTGACGGCGACTAGAGGCCTTGCCCTTGCGATAGGCCTCATAATCCTGATGCTGCTTATCAATGAAGAAGCAGTTCATCTTCTGGAGAATCTTCTTAAGGTTGAAAGTCTCAGGAGGAGGACTTGGAGAAGGAGAGCGGCGCACCCCCTGAGATGTACTAGGAGCGAAGGACTCGGTGCGGGTGCGCTTAGGCCGTGGATCATCAGCTGACTCAGGCGCAACATCAAGCATAAGAATAGACTTCTTGGGAGTCACCTTGGCATAGTTGTTGAGGAGACCAGCTGGGATCTTGGTCTCAATAAGACGCTGAATATAGGAGCCATAGATGGGAACCCTCTTTTCACGAACCACATTCTGCATCTCTTGCCACATATAATCCAGAACATCCAATTGCTTCCTGGCCCTCATTTGAGACTCAATGTGATATAGAAGGTTGATCATCCACTTGCGTACCTCGCCCTTCTCACAAAATTTGGCATTTATGGTATTGCGAAGAATAGCGTGCACCATATACCAATGTTCAGAAAAGAACTTGATCTTAGGAATGTGCATGGAGTCGGTACCTTCGGGATAGCAATGGCGAATACCCTCCTTGGCCTTCATAATTTTCTTGGAATCACCATGAATGCGGAAATAGAAGGCATAATCAAAACGATACTCCGGAATACCCAGAATGGTACCAAACTCATCCATGGTAGCATCACACTTGGAGCCACCGCTCATCCAAGTCAACGTACGCGGGAGCCGCGTGGGGCCTCCAGATGAGAAGTGAACAGTGGAATAGAACTCCCTGAGCAGCTCTGGGGAAAATGGATGAGCAAGATTGTCACCCATGAGAGGAGTGATGTTGTGGTAGTCCATGATTTCCATAACTTCAGGCCACTTGTTGCGAGCATACTCAATGTCAAAGTAGTGTTGATCCACATGTCCATGCTGAAACTTGCCAAGAATAAAGTCATGCATGACTTGATGCATCTTGCAATAGAATCGAGGATCCGGGAATGTGCATTCACCAAACTCATAAGGATTAAATTTTAGCCTTGCTTCCTCAAAGTCGGTGGCACTAAGACCACCCCAGTTCGTGATCACGGGTTCCTTCGGATTGATTGGAAGAGATGAAGCCTGTCTCCGTGAGGGAGTAGAACCAGCAACATCCGCGGCACTCTTCTTGCGAGGGATGCGAGGGCGGAGAGAGCGGGGGACCTCGAACTCATTTTGGGGATTGGAATCACCTGAAACATATGATGCATGGATATGGAGCATGATAATGAGTGCACATGGTCGTGGTTTGAGAAAAAAATAATTAATCCATGAATATATGTGATAGCGACATGGTGAAAAACAAACACGAGCACAATATTAACGAGGACAAGGCACATTATTATTAGTGTGAGCACATTATCATAGAATGTGTATAGGATTGGGTGGGGTGTTCTTAGTGAAAATAGGCATGAAAAAAAATATTGGGCATGATACTAGAAACACCATGAGTATGTAAAAAAAAATTTAGGGCATAGCATACACATCATGTCACAATGAATATAATAGTTTAGAAGCACGACACTAGGACAATCATATCAATAATGTGGAAAAAAAATTGTTGAACCATGGCCAAACATGAGATAATAGTTTGCAAAGTTTAGGTAAAGCATAGTACCATACGGCTAGAACATTAGTAGCATATGACATCAACATAGCATGGAATTAAACTAGTGACATATGAGCGGCATGAACCCTAGCATGAATAGATGGAAAAAATTCTATCACATGAACACTACCACAAGCACACCGAGAGATAGCACTCACATACACATAATCCATAGAAGAGCCCAAAGAAAATTACCCGAGTTCGAAGCCATCTTCAAACAAAAAGCACTAGGCAATAAAGTGAACCGATCTCCTCCAATAAGGGGCCAACGAGAAATCCGTGTGGAGGAGGGGGCGGAGAAGGTCGAGGGCTTGCGGATCCGTGAATTTGGGCGGTAGGGATGGGCTAGGGAGGTGGGAGGGAGGGGGAGTGGGGAAGAGCAGCAAGGGGCTCTAATGGAGGAGGAGGGAGGAGGAAGAAGGGGTATGGGGGGTTCGGGTGTGGGCAGTGTGTGCGTGCGTGTGCGTGTTAGGCGTGTGTGCGGGCGAGGGCAGCACCCACCCCGGCCTGGGGCCGGGCGTGAGGCCGGCCTGGCCGGCGTGCCGTGCGGGTGGGGCGCGAGGCCGGCCTGGGGCCGGCGTGCGTGTAAGGCGAGGCCGCTACGGTGGCCGAGCCCCCGGCCCGAGGCCGGCGCGGCGGCAGCGTGAGGCCGGGCAGGTGCCCGAGCGCCCCGGCCTGGCACCCGGCCTGGGGCCGGCTCGGCTGTGGCGGAGGCCGGGGTGGGGGCGAGCGCGCGCGTTTTTTTTTGCTGTTTTTTTTGGCTGTTTTTTTTCGGCTGTTGGGTTGGGTTGGGTTGGGTTGTGTGTGTGTGGGTTTTTTTTTAAAAAAAAGTTCTTAAAGCAAAGTGAACCTACACAACTACCAAGCCACAACACGCAACGAAATAAAAAAAACATTCTAATTCAAAGATTTACATGAATTATATTCTACCAAACAAAACGACAAGGTGAAGCTAGTGTCTTAATAGCACATTTTCGTGAGTTTGTTTCTTAGAGCAATTTTATTTGACCATGTGCACGAATGAAATGAGTATGATGACATGCATATGATGTTTTCATTTGTATCCAACGGAGAGAAAAAAAATGAGAAACGAAATGAGCAACATTGGATACCAATGAAACATGAAAACAAGTGGAAATGCAAATGAGTGAACACTCGAACACAAATGTCTCATTGATATAAACACCAACCAAAAATTGGGCGGTGGCCGTAGCCATCATGTATGAGTATGTTCGATATGTCACCGCGAAGATGTATCTTGGGTGCATTGTCGAGACTCATCATTGAAGCACATGATGTCATTAAAAATGATCATTAGGAATGATTTGTTTATTTATGCATTATAAAGGTAGTGTTGGATCATTGATTGAGCTACACTCCCCCTATGTCTATGCGTGCATATAGAATCCAAATAAGAGTCTAGTAGGGGTGTGTATGCAAGATTTTCAATCAACTAAAATTGCTTGCACATATGATGTTGAGCTCACTCCTTAATTCCTTGAATCTCTTCACATCTAGAGGCTTGGTAAGGATGTCGGCAAGTTGATCTTTAGTGTTGACATAAGAGAGTGAGATATCACCATTGGCCACATGATCCCGAATAAAATGATACCGAATCTCAATATGCTTGGTCTTGCCATGAAGTACCGGATTGTGACCAATCTTAATAGCACTCTCATTGTCACATAAAAGAGGCATTGTCTTAATCTTAATTCCAAAATCCTTAAGACATTGCCTCATCCATAAGAGTTGAGAGCAACAACTTGCGGCGGAAATATACTCCGCTTCCGTGGAGGAGGTGGCAATGCAATTTTGCTTCTTGGAAGACCAACACACAAGGGACCTACCAAGGAATTGGCAAGCACCCGAGGTTGATTTTCTATCCACTTTGTCACCTCCCCAATCCGCATCCGAGTATCCCACAAGATCAAAAGTTGTGTTTGATGGATACCAAAGACCATGAGTGGGAGTGTCAACCAAGTACCTAAGAATCCTCTTGACCGCAATCATATGGCTTTCCTTGGGGTTAGATTGAAATCTTGCACACAAACCCACACTAAACATAATGTCCGGCCTAGATGCACAAAGGTAAAGCAAAGATCCAATGATAGATCGATAAAGTTTGGGGTCTACCGGTATACCTTCATGATCCATAGAGAGATTTGCGGTTGTTGGCATTGGATAAGGTAATGGTTTGGCATTGTTCATATCAAATTTCTTGAGCATGTCTTGAATATATTTGGCTTGACAATTAAAAGTCCCTTCATGATATTGCTTGATCTCAAAACCTATAAAGAACTTTAATTCTCCCATCATAGACATCTCAAATTCACTTGTCATTAGTTTGGCAAATTGATCTACAAAGCTCACGTTAGAGGATCCAAATATAATATCATCAACATATACTTGGCATACAAAGAAATGTCCATCTACACTTTTGGTAAAGAGAGTGGGATCAATTACCCCAAGTACGAAACCACGATCTACTAAGAACTCCTTTAAATGATCATACCAAGCACGTGGGGCTTGTTTGAGGCCATACAAAGCCTTATGGAGGAAGTAGACATGGTTAGGATACTTGGGATCCTCGAACCCAGGAGGTTGTTTAA
This sequence comes from Alopecurus myosuroides, assembly GCA_028641055.1. Classification (NCBI taxonomy): domain Eukaryota; kingdom Viridiplantae; phylum Streptophyta; class Magnoliopsida; order Poales; family Poaceae; genus Alopecurus; species Alopecurus myosuroides. Next base: position 26,922,332 of record CM054058.1, read on the forward strand.
CATATACCATTTCATTTAAGGGTCCATTTAGAAAAGCACTTTTAACATCCATTTGATGCAAGATGAAGTTATGATGTAACATCCCAAGTATGAAAATACCCCTAGAATGTTTTGTTTCTTGTTTTAATTCAAGTATTGCATCATGTCATCATGTTTAATTATTTGTTTGCATTTGTTTACTATTTGTTTTGCATCTGTTTTATCTTGTTTTCATATTGAAACTCAAACAATTCCAAACAATTATTTCATACTTGCTCTGTTACAACATTTGGAATAAAAATCACAAATGAAAACAACCAATTTGTTCCATTTTATTCCATGTTGATCACTCATTAATTTGTTGGTTTTGATCAAACAAGTAATTCAATCAATTAATTCTAAATCACTTTCAAATTCAAACCAACTCTTCAAATCAGTACCCATTTTGAATCTATGACATTCACCAAACAATTATAATCATTGATCACATTACATAATAGGGTTCACCCTATTAAGTTGTTGTTTTCTATATTAATTAACAAAATTTTCCAATTCAAACCAAATGTATTCAAACAGAACCCAATTTGAAATTATAAAAATAATAACCAAAACATTCTTTTACTCTTTGTTTCCAATTAAATCTTTTGGGTCACCTTATTAAAAGGTTGATTTTAATAATCATTTTAAATATTCAAAAATCATCTAATTTGGTTTATTTTCCAAACAGCACAAAAATTTAAACATTTTTGAAATCCAAACTTGTTAACTGTTTGAATTTAACATAACAAGCACACCCTAATTTTCTATGAATTTTTCCTAACACTAAAACCCCCAATCTATTCCTTTTCTAATTGCTACAAAAAAAATCAGAAAGCAAAAAATAAAATAAAAGGAGAAACTGCCGCGCGCGCGCGTCAGCTAGCAGCCCAGCCCACCTAACCCTCTAACTCGCGCAGCCCATCACGCTAGCCGCGCGTACCGGTTCGATTAGGCGCCGCCACCGTCGCCCCGCGGTACGGCAGGGCATCCGCGCATGCCACGGCGGCACGGCGACGCCACCGACGGCCACCCTTGGCTTCCGAGCCCTATAAGAACCCCTACCGACCCCGCAGACCTAACCCTAGCCCCTAGGTACCCTGTCCCATCGATCGCCGCCGCAATTTCCCTTCTCTCTGCCTTTTCCCCTCTCTGAATCTTCGCCGGAGAAACCCTCGTCTGAACCCACACTCACCGCCGCCGCCATGCAGCTCCACCCTCCTACCTAAGTGCTGGAACCAGACCCCCGTCACCCCCTCTTCCGATTGGACACCGCAGGGGAGCACGCCATCGACGGGATCCGCGCCGCCGTCTACTTCCACGCCGCCGTCGCCTCCGTCAGCGTGCGTCACCGAGCCGCTGCTACCCCTACGTACGGTGGTGAGCCACCAGCTCCTCTTCCCCTCCTCCTCTCCTTGCATCGCATCCATCCTGCACGCACCCACCCAGAGCCAGCACTGCGAGCGCGAGCACACGTTGATCGTCGACGGCGCCGCTCCGTTCACTGTCGGAGTTCAGACAAGCACCCGTTCTTCAGTTAACTGAATCCACGTTTAACACCTCACCTTGGTTGCGCATCCGTATCTGTCAAACGAGACGCAGCAGCGCAGCTGGTGCAGGCACAGCGCACGCGAGCGGGAGGTGCAGGGATCGAGCCCTGGCTCCCGCACCGTGAAAATACCCACCTTTTTTTCGTGTGAGTACTGACAGGGAGGGCCCCCTGTCAGTCACTCATGTGGCCACGCCAGCACAGCAAGCCCCAGGCCCACCCTGCAGTGGCTGTGACTAGCTGCTGCACGGTGCAAAAAGGTCTAACACGTTTCTGTTTTAAAATTCTATTTCTTTTTAATTGCAGAATTAAACACTAAAACTAAAACTTTAATAACTTTTAATCTATAACCCCAATAAATAAAAGTTATATATGTTTTCTGTTCCAAATTAAATGATCTTTCCAAATAATCCATTTGTGTACTGTTTTACAAATTCCAAATGCATTTAAAATTCAAATTTGAATAATTCAAATGCAAATTGCTAAATTCAATAACTAATTCATTATTAATCCAATAAATACAAATAAAATATGTTTTCCATACCATTTTGAATAACCTATTCAAATATAAATTTTGTTTCATTGTTTGAATAATTTAAATTGCCTAAATAATTTAATATTTGTTTAATTTATTTAAAATTGATAAAATCATAACTTGCTCAAAATAAAATATTTTGAACATGCAAAATATTTTTTCAAACCATCAAAGTGTGAACTTTTCAAATGTGAGTTTGACTTTATGTTTTGAACAAATAAAAATTCAATTAAATTCAAACTTGTTTTAAAATCATTTAAAACTTGTTTAATCTTGTTTAATTCATAATTAAATTATCCTAATTCCAATTTCAATATTTGAAACATGTAATCCAACTAAAATTTGATGTTCTTTTCAAATATAAACTTTATTATTTGTTTTGCACACTTTAACCTGTTGAAAACAACCAATTGTTTGTGTGACATGTTTAAGTAACCAAACTTTCCCAACTTAACAAATAATTTCCAAATTGTTTTATTCCTTTTCCCTTGCATCTATTATTGATCATTTTGTTGTTAACATCATGCATGCATCATGCTAACAACTATCACATAATAATTAATTGTAAATCATTTGTTTCCACTTATTTCAATGGACCTTTTCCATATGCAATCCAATTGCATATGGGTCCATATAAATTGTGTTATTATGTTAGCTAGTTTATTTTGATGCAACCATTAACTTGTCATGCATCATCTTTGATTGTGCACAATGCCATGATAATGATTGTTTATACTTATGCCTTGTTTGTTTGCTTCTTCTCGGATAGACGACGACGTTGATACCGACGATCTTTACGACACCCCTTCTGAGGATCTAGCTCACTACCCGGCTACTGGGTTTGCAGGCAAGTTATCACTCACATGAACCACTGTGTTCCTTTCAACATTGGTTACCGATACTTTCCGTTGTTCTTTTCTGCTAGCCTTAGTAGTAGTTGTTCTGTTACGAACCTATCACATGAATCCTTTAAACCTGATATTGCCTCATCTCCCTTCCTACAACCCCTTGTTTGGGCCAGTGTCTTACTAGCATGCTTCGGTTGCTTTGCTCGAGTCTGTTACCCGTTACTTTCTGTTATTATTATTCTATCTTGTTCTGGGGGCTCGAAGTTAATCAATCAACCTGTTATTAATCATATGCTGATAAGGCACCGGCAGGAGGCCCTGAGTGGTTTTGGAGCCTGCTAGTGTCGACCCTAATAGGAAAAGGGTCTTGTCTACTGATCCATGATGAGCGCACTACCCTCATGTGGGAAGCGAGTATGGGCGCCCCCCTCAATTTGATTTGATTCGCATCTCGTCCAAATCATCTCATTTAGTTCGTGTTTTCCATTTGCCGCATGCATGTTTTTGCGAGCCCAGCGCAGGGTGGAACTTTTGTAGTCGGCATATAGGGGGACACGTTCTTAGAGTGCTATGAGGGTCCATTTTCTTCTGGGCTCGATTAGCCGTGCGCCCAAGGTGCTTTGGGCTTTATGCGAAGAAGAGTCGAGTTGTGTTGAGTGCCACGCTTGGTGGGAGGCATCCCATCTGGCGAGGTATTCTTACGTGTACGGCCAAATTGGTGCAACCCTACAGGGATAATCTTCTCGAGAAGCCGTGTTTTCCGCGGTTATGGTTGACTTGGTGAAAGTACTGGCTAACAAGTACTCAGAACAACTTACACCCAACTATTGATGAATTGACTAGTAATAGACTTATTGACACAACAAACCTGATCCATTATTCATTAATTCAAATGTGTGAGTTATCCTCGGATTGCTTCTTTGGATAAGGGGCGAGATCCAGGATGGGTTCGTTTGATGTTATCTTTCAGTTGGTTACTATACGCTATCTTATCCCCTTTCTGATAGCTGGAAGTTGTAGATTTCTGTAGTTGGTTAGCGCAGCCAGTTGCAGCATCTTTTATATCCCCTTCCTTCCGTTGAACCAAGGTTTCTGTACTTGGTGTTGACGGGTTACACTTTGGTGAACTGTGAGTCTTGCTTGCCAGTACGTTGGTGTACTGACCCCTTTGGGGCTGTGGTTTACGCAGACTACGACTACGGCTATGATGACCACTAGGATGGCTACTTCGTGGAGTTTGACGAGACTGCAGACGAGTAGATAGCTGGACCCCGGGCAGGATCCAGGACCTACGTGGATGGGCTTCGTCTTCTTTATTTTCTCCGGCTTCTTAAGCCTGTTGGATTTGTCTGTACTCAGACACCTTGTTTGCTTCCGCTGATGTAATGAATGCCATGTTGGGACATGCGTCCTCTGGATGATTGTATTTGCTATCTCTGCCTTAGTGAAGGCCATTTGAACCTTATTTCAATCTTTTGTGTCTTAGAGATATGTTGTGATTCTCATTCGTTCAACGCTGTTGACGTACCATGTGTGATTGGTATGAAGTACGTCGACAGTAGTGCCTTTGATCTCTAGTGGATAGTTTACATCGACGATGGAATAGCAGGGCTTGTGTTGTCGCGCATAAGCGCAGGCCTACCAGGAAGCTGGGACGTGGGAGCAGTTATGCCCCATAATCCAAGCATCTGCTATCCAGTTCGGCCCGATGAGTATCCCTTAGAAGTCAGGGTGCGACAAATGGTATCAGAGCCTATCTGCCTGTAGGATCCCTTTTTACTGGTCGCAGTTGAGTCTAGAAACTATTTTGTAGCTATATAGGAAAAATGAGACGTGAGAGTAGGAATTCTGCCATTTTTCTTCTTTCCCCACCCACCCACCATTTTCTGGTAAGGAAGTGCAGCGGTGTTTTCTCTTCTCACCCAAACTTTCAAGTTAGGATTTCACGTGTTTTGGGTTCTCCGTAGTACCTCAGGAGTTTTTGGTCTCGTTTTCCCGATGTTGCTTCGATATCCTGTTCTTCTAAAGAACCTTTCGTCCGTTGAAAACCTTGTTGTTGTTTTCCACTTCAATTCTTCTACCGGCGTCTAATCAAAAACCTCCCAAATCATCTGCAGATGGATCTCAGGTTCTACCCGCAGGTGGTTCGGATGACTCGCTGTGAGAGCACCGCCGGTTATCCGGAGATGCTGAGAGACATGGTCACCTATCTGGGGTTCCATTGGGCACCAGAGTACCAGGTCTACGAGCAGCAGCGAGAGTTTGACCAGACCTGCTACCGGGCTATCGTCTACATTCTGTCAGATGATGGCAGGAGCGTTGTCCACCGCTACGAGGCAGTAGGTTCCACAGTGGATATGGCCGTGCAGCAGGCAGCTTACGTGAGTCTCACCGTCCTTCGTGCTGACTACTGGGGGTTTGACGATTCTATCTATCGTCACATTCCCCGTGGTTACATTACGTCGGCAGGAGATCACTTCACTCTCCACGGCAACCTGGATACCTACGAGTCTGATAGCTCCAGGCTGCACACCACTGCTCAGTTTGTGAGGCATAGTGACGCAGTTGCTTCCACACTGTCTCAGGAGTTGGCTTCAGTCAGGGAGCAGCTCTACCTTGCTCTCACTCGTCTGGCGACGTACACCACAGATTTTGTTGGAGACGAGCGCTTTGCGCGTTTCACTCAGCCAGCTGGTCTTCCTCTGCCAGATGCTGGAGGTTACGAGCCGATCAGAGGTCCACTTCTCGACCTTGGCCCTGGTTACACTGGGAAAGAATAAAATCAGAAAAGTGTGACCACCACTCGCAATTTGGGAAACCCACCCATACCAACGCGCAATGCCGGCTCAACAAGCATATGAAAGGCAGTGCAGGATCCAGAAGCAAAGGAAAGAGTTCCAAGAGGAAATTCTCCAAGCAAAAGTCAGAAGCTGAAAAAGAAGACAGTGAATCGGACACTGACGAAAAAATCCAGGAACAACAGCGAAAAGGCGAGCCTAAGTTTCTGAGAGTTGACGGAAAATGCAACTTAATTTTCCTGGCAACTCCCTCAGCAAAGGTGGCAAAGAGAACACTTCGAGAAATAAACGCGGTTGTTCTTGCAACCCCGAAATTCTTGAAGTACTCGAATACACCAATTACCTGGGATCAGTTTGATCATCCCGGAAACATCCCAGAACCCGACACACACTCTAGTTGTAAGCCCTATTGTTCAAAACACTAGGCTAAAAAGAGTGATGATGGATGGAGGATCCAGCATCAACATAATGTACCTGGATACACTAAAGCATCTGCGAATCTCCGAGACCCAGCTCAATCATAGCAACATACGTTTTCACGGCATCGTCCCTGGCAGACAACGACGATCCCTAAGAGAAATTTCCCTAGATGTAAACTTCGGAGAAAAAGATCATTTCCGTTAGGAAAAAGTATCCTTCGAGGTTGTGCTGTTCGAAAGTGTGTATCACGGAAGACTCGAACGTCCAGCTTTCGCCAAATTCATGGCAAGATCATGTTATATTTATAATAAGCTGAAGATGCCAGTGCCAAAAGGAGGAGTAATCGCCATAAAGGGAGACTTCAAGTTGGCAAACGAGCTGGAAAAAGAAAACGCCCTTTGCGTAGAAAAAGTGATAGCAAAGGAAGAACCGAAGGAGTTGGCCAAATAAGTATCGCCGACAGAAATGCCGGCAGGAAAAGAAAGCCGGAAGCCGGCAGACAGCTTCAATATGGAACAGATTCTGTGGCGCATGGCTTCTTGGTGCGCCACAGAAATATATTTTTGTGGCGCACGGGTGGGCATGCGCCACAGAAAAGAAGCATTCTGTGGCGCACGGGACCGTGGTGCGCCACAGAAAAGAGGAATTCTGTGGCGCACTGGATAGGGTGCGCCACAAAAATAAGCTGGGGGCCCACACCAATGATTGCCACACTCATATTCTGTGGCGCATGGTGGTTAGTGCGCCACAGAAATATGACATTTCTGTGGCGCACCACTGCCACATGAGCCACAGAATTGCCATCCCAAAAAATTCTGTCCACACGCACCAACTCCACCCCCCCGGGAACGCCTTTTCTAGTTTTTGACGGAAGAGTTGGCGGTCTAAAAAGCATCAAAAAATAAATCCCTTATAGATGCACGGAGAGTTTGAGGTCTACTTTTTTATCAAATTTTGAAATATGATTTTCGACTTTCTGAGCAAAAGTTCGTTAAAAAAAAGTAAAATGGGCATAACTTTTGCATACGATGTCGAAAAAAAATGATCAAGATATCAAAAAAAACTAGAGAGAAAAAGGAATCCAGTGGGACCACACGAACCCCCTGAAGTTCTAGAAGCCAGAAGACAAACTCTCCAAAGGCAACAGCAACATCTATTCCGAACTCGAGAACACCTCCAAAAAACCCAGGCTGACATTAAGTTAAAGCAGGAAAAAATCGAGGAATACGAGAGAAGGAATAGATCTGGCATTAAACCTACACGGTTACCCGGAATCGCAAGACCGGAAGTACTGCCGCCAAAGGAACGGTTTCAAAACCTAGCCTAGCAAAAGCAAGTAAACGGCAAAGATGACAGGGCGAGCCTATATAAAAAACCGCAACAGAAAATGCGGAAGCCGCGTTCTCCATCCTCAACAACGATATGTACTCCAATGGCGAAAAACTTCAAGGGGTGTATGCTTTCCTAGGAAAGGCATTGCAATAGCAACAGCGAGGGCAAGCACGATCAGGGAAGTTGCACAACGACTCGGCTCTATGCAAAATAGCTACATGCGCCACTGGAGCACCTGGACATGAAGAACCTGGAGATTCAAGTAATTCGAAAGAGAAGAAATCAGATCCGAGAAAGGACAAGAAAAAGCCCAATAACAAGGATGCAGCGTCCAGAACCGGATCCCATTTACCGAAAGATGGAATTAAACGCTGAGATCGGGAAGAACAAAACCGGAAGGACGGAAAAGCAATGCCGCCTCCGAGACGCCCTGCTAAAAAGCCGGAAGACACGATATACCTCACAAGCGTGAGAGATCCCGTACGGCCCCCAGGAATAAGGAAAGACACATGAGTAGAACTCCACCTTATCCCAAAGGGCACGATAACAGAGGAAATAGACACAATCCCGGAAAAACGCGTTCGCGCAACAATGGAAAAGAAAGGAGCAGATCCCCTTCTGTGCATTCAGCCGGTAGATACCCCGCACACATTGATAGAGAGGACAGAGATGACTTATACTTCGGACCTAAGTATTTCACTGACAGGATCCGAAGGATAACTCTAAATTCTGGCTTCGCCAAAGTTGGTCCAACATATCAAAAATACACCGGTATTACAAACCCGGATACCTGGCTCTCAGACTATTACACAGCCGTCCAGATTAACAATGGGACAGACCTAGAGGCAGTAAAATTCCTCCCCCTTATGTTACTAGATGGAGCCAGAGATTGGATCAATGGGCTACCGTCAAGAACTGTCGACAGCTGGGATGATATGGCTAGAGTTTTTACTCAGCATTTTCGGGGAACCTACAAGCACCCGAGCAGCATCAACTAGTTAAACCGCTGCACCCAGTTTGAAGATGAGCCATACGTGGAATTTATCTCAAGATGGACTACAATGAAAAATAGTTGCTCTGGAGTAACTGACGTACAAGCAATGCATGCTTTCGTCAATGGCTTAAAACCCGGACTGGTACCATTCATGATCGGTTCCAAAAAGCACAAAGATCTCGGATCTATGCTTACAACCGCCGATGAGCATGCAGCGGCCGAAGATGATATCAGAGCGAGAGGTGGTAATATAGACACTTTGATTCAGGCCAAAAAAGACCCCTCACCCTGAGAAAAAAGCAACCCCAGAAGCACAGCAAAAACCCAAAGAAGTTAACATAGCCTTTGGAAGAGAAAATGGGAGCAAGTGGAAAGGACGAAGCACATAACCGATCAATTACACCAAAGAAGAGTGGGAAAGAATAAAATCAGAAAAGTGTGACCACCACTCGCAATTTGGGAAACCCACCCATACCAACGCGCAATGCCGGCTCAACAAGCATATGAAAGGAAGTGCAGGATCCAGAAGCAAAGGAAAGAGTTCCAAGAGGAAATTATCCAAGCAAAAGTCAGAAGCTGAAAAAGAAGACAGTGAATCGGACACTGACGAAAAAATCCAGGAACAACAGCGAAAAGGCGAGCCTAAGTTTCTGAGAGTTGACGGAAAATGCAACTTAATTTTCCTGGCAACTCCCTCAGCAAAGGTGGCAAAGAGAACACTTCGAGAAATAAACGCGGTTGTTCCTGCAACCCCGAATTTCTTGAAGTACTCGAATACACCAATTACCTGGGATCAGTTTGATCATCCCGGAAACATCCCAGAACCCGACACACAAGCTCTAGTTGTAAGACCTATTGTTCAAAACACTAGGCTAAAAAGAGTGATGATGGATGGAGGATCCAGCATCAACATAATGTACCTGGATACACTAAAGCATATGCGAATCTCCGAGACCCAGCTCAATCATAGCAACATACGTTTTCACGGCATCGTCCCTGGCAGACAACGACGATCCCTAAGAGAAATTTCCCTAGATGTAAACTTCGGAGAAAAAGATCATTTCCGTCAGGAATAAGTATCCTTCGAGGTTGTGCTGTTCGAAAGTGTGTATCACGGAAGACTCGAACGTCCAGCTTTCGCCAAATTCATGGCAAGATCATGTTATATTTATAATAAGCTGAAGATGCCAGTGCCAAAAGGAGGAGTAATCACCATAAAGGGAGACTTCAAGTTGGCAAACGAGCTGGAAAAAGAAAACGCCCTTTGCGTAGAAAAAGTGATAGCAAAGGAAGAACCGAAGGAGTTGGCCAAAGAAGTATCGCCGACAGAAATGCCGACAGGAAAAGAAAGCCGGAAGCCGGCAGACAGCTTCAATATGGAACAGATTCTGTGGCGCATGGCTTCTTGGTGCGCCACAGAAATATATTTTTGTGGCGCACGGGTGGGCATGCGACACAGAAAAGAAGCATTCTGTGGCGCACGGGACCGTGGTGCACCACAGAAAAGAGGAATTCTGTGGCGCACTGGATAGGGTGCGCCACAGAAATAAGCTGGGGGCCCACACCAATGATTGCCACACTCCTATTCTGTGGCGCATGGTGGTTAGTGCGCCACAGAAATATGACATTTCTGTGGCGCACCACTGCCACATGCGCCACAGAATTGCCATCCCAAAAAATTCTGTCCACACGCACCAACTCCACCCCCCCGGGAACGCCTTTTCTAGTTTTTGACGGAAGAGTTGGCGGTCTAAAAAGCATCAAAAAATAAATCCCTTATAGATGCACGGAGAGTTTAAGGTCTACTTTTTTATCAAATTTTGAAATATGATTTTCGACTTTATGAGCAAAAGTTCGTTAAAAAAAGTAAAATGGGCATAACTTTTGCATACGATGTCGAAAAAAATGATCAAGATATAAAAAAAAACTAGAGAGAAAAAGGAATCCAGTGGGACCACACGAACCCCCTGAAGTTCTAGAAGCCAGAAGACAAACTCTCCAAAGGCAACAGCAACATCTATTCCGAACTCGAGAACACCTCCAAAAAACCCAGGCTGACATTAAGTTAAAGCAGGAAGAAATCGAGGAATACGAGAGAAGGAATAGATCTGGCATTAAACCTACACGGTTACCCGGAATCGCAAGACCGGAAGTACTGCCGCCAAAGGAACGGTTTCAAAACCTAGCCTAGCAAAAGCAAGTAAACGGCAAAGATGACAGGGGTGAGCCTATATAATAAACCGCAACAGAAAATGCGGAAGCCGCGTTCTCCATCCTCAACAACGATATGTACTCCAATGGCAAAAAACTTCAAGGGGTGTATGCTTTCCTAGGAAAGGCATTGCAATAGCAACAGCGAGGGCAAGCACGATCAGGGAAGTTGCACAACGACTCGGCTCTATGCAAAATAGCTACATGCGCCGCTGGAGCACCTGGACATGAAGAACCTGGAGATTCAAGTAATTCGAAAGAGAAGAAATCAGATCCGAGAAAGGACAAGAAAAAGCCCAATAACAAGGATGCAGCGTCCAGAACCGGATCCCATCTACCGAAAGATGGAATTAAACGCTAAGATCGGGAAGAACAAAACCGGAAGGACGGAAAAGCAATGCCGCCTCCAAGACGCCCTGCTAAAAAGCCGGAAGACACGATATACCTCACAAGCGTGAGAGATCCCGTACGGCCCCCAGGAATAAGGAAAGACACATGAGTAGAACTCCACCTTATCCCAAAGGGCACGATAACGGAGGAAATAGACACAATCCCGGAAAAGCGCGTTCGCGCAACAATGGAAAAGAAAGGAGCAGATCCCCTTCTGTGCATTCAGCCGGTAGATACTCCGCACACATTGATAGAGAGGAAAGAGATGACTTATACTTCGGACCTAAGTATTTCACTGACAGGATCCGAAGGATAACTCTACATTCTGGCTTCGCCAAAGTTGGTCCAACATATCAAAAATACACCGGTATTACAAACCCGGATACCTGGCTCTCAGACTATTACACAGCCGTCCAGATTAACAATGGGACAGACCTAGAGGCAGTAAAATTCCTCCCCCTTATGTTACTGGATGGAGCCAGAGATTGGATCAATGGGCTACCGTCAAGAACTGTCGACAGCTGGGATGATATGGCTAGAGATTTTACTCAGCATTTTCGGGGAACCTACAAGCGCTCGAGCAGCATCAACCAGTTAAACCGCTGCACCCAGTTTGAAGATGAGCCATACGTGGAATTTATCTCAAGATGGACTGCAATGAAAAATAGTTGCTCTGGAGTAACTGACGTACAAGCAATGCATGCTTTCGTCAATGGCTTAAAACCCGGACTGGTACCATTCATGATCGGTTCCAAAAAGCACAAAGATCTCGGATCTATGCTTACAACCGCCAATGAGCATGCAGCGGCCGAAGATGATATCAGAGCGAGAGGTGGTAATATCAACACTTTGATTCAGGCCAAAAAAGACCCCTCACCCTGAGAAAAAAGCAACCCCAGAAGCACAGCAAAAACCCAAAGAAGTTAACATGGCCTTTGGAAGAGAAAATGGGAGCAAGTGGAAAGGACGAAGCACAGAACCGATCAATTACACCAAAGAAGAGTGGGAAAGAATAAAATCAGAAAAGTGTGACCACCACTCGCAATTTGGGAAACCCACCCATACCAACGCGCAATGCCGGCTCAACAAGCATATGAAAGGCAGTGCAGGATCCAGAAGCAAAGGAAAGAGTTCCAAGAGGAAATTCTCCAAGAAAAAGTCAGAAGCTGAAAAAGAAGACAGTGAATCGGACACTGACGAAAAAATCCAGGAACAACAGCGAAAAGGCGAGCCTAAGTTTCTGAGAGTTGACGGAAAATGCAACTTAATTTTCCTGGCAACTCCCTCAGCAAAGGTGGCAATGAGAACACTTCGAGAAATAAACGCGGTTGTTCCTGCAACCCCGAAATTCTTGAAGTACTCGAATACACCAATTACCTGGGATCAGTTTGATCATCCCGGAAACATCCCAGAACCCGACACACAAGCTCTAGTTGTAAGCCCTATTGTTCAAAACACTAGGCTAAAAAGTGTGATGATGGATTGAGGATCCAACATCAACATAATGTACCTGGATACACTAAAGCATCTGCGAATCTCCGAGACCCAGCTCAATCATAGCAACATACGTTTTCACGGCATCGTCCCTGGCACACAACGACGATCCCTAAGAGAAATTTCCCTAGATGTAAACTTCGGAGAAAAAGATCATTTCCGTCAGGAAAAAGTATCCTTCGAGGTTGTGCTGTTCGAAAGTGTGTATCACGGAAGACTCGAACGTCCAGCTTTCGTCAAATTCATGGCAAGATCATGTTATATTTATAATAAGCTAAAGATGCCAGTGCCAAAAGGAGGAGTAATCACCATAAAGGGAGACTTCAAGTTGGCAAACGAGCTGGAAAAAGAAAACGCCCTTTGCGTAGAAAAAGTGATAGCAAAGGAAGAACCGAAGGAGTTGGCCAAAGAAGTATCGCCGACAGAAATGCCTGCAGGAAAAGAAAGCCGGAAGCCGGCAGACAGCTTCAATATGGAACAGATTCTGTGGCGCATGGCTTCTTGGTGCGCCACAGAAATATATTTTTGTGGCGCACGGGTGGGCATGCGCCACAGAAAAGAAGCATTCTGTGGCGCACGGGACCGTGGTGCGCCACAGAAAAGAGGAATTCTGTGGCGCACTGGATAGGGTGCGCCACAGAAATAAGCTGGGGGCCCACACCAATGATTGCCACACTCCTATTCTGTGGCGCATGGTGGTTAGTGCGCCACAGAAATATGACATTTCTGTGGCGCACCACTGCCACATGCGGCACAGAATTGCCATCCCAAAAAATTCTGTCCACACGCACCAACTCCACCACCCCCCCCCCCCGGGAACGCCTTTTTTAGTTTTTGACGGAAGAGTTGGCGGTCTAAAAAGCATCAAAAAATAAATCCCTTATAGATGCACAGAGAGTTTAAGGTCTACTTTTTTATCAAATTTTGAAATATGATTTTCGACTTTCTGAGCAAAAGTTCGTTAAAAAAAGTAAAATGGGCATAACTTTTGCATACGACGTCGAAAAAAAATGATCAAGACATCAAAAAAAAACTAGAGAGAAAAAGGAATCCAGTGGGACCACACGAACCCCCTGAAGTTCTAGAAGCCAGAAGACAAACTCTCCAAAGGCAACAGCAACATCTATTCCGAACTCGAGAACACCTCCAAAAAACCCAGGCTGACATTAAGTTAAAGCAGGAAGAAATCGAGGAATACGAGAGAAGGAATAGATCTGGCATTAAACCTACACGGTTACCCGGAATCGCAAGACCGGAAGTACTGCCGCCAAAGGAACGGTTTCAAAACCTAGCCTAGCAAAAGCAAGTAAACGGCAAAGATGACAGGGGCGAGCCTATATAAAAAACCGCAACAGAAAATGCGGAAGCCGCGTTCTCCATCCTCAACAACGATATATACTCCAATGGCGAAAAACTTCAAGGGGTGTATGCTTTCCTAGGAAAGGCATTGCAATAGCAACAGCGAGGGCAAGCACGATCAGGGAAGTTGCACAACGACTCGGCTCTATGCAAAATAGCTACATGCGCCGCTGGAGCACCTGGACATGAAGAACCTGGAGATTCAAGTAATTCAAAAGAGAAGAAATCAGATCCGAGAAAGGACAAGAAAAAGCCCAATAACAAGGATGCAGCGTCCAGAACCGGATCCCATCTACCGAAAGATGGAATTAAACGCTGAGATCGGGAAGAACAAAACCGGAAGGACGGAAAAGCAATGCCGCCTCCGAGACGCCCTGCTAAAAAGCCGGAAGACACGATATACCTCACAAGCGTGAGAGATCCCGTACGGCCCCCAGGAATAAGGAAAGACACATGAGTAGAACTCCACCTTATCCCAAAGGGCACAATAACGGAGGAAATAGACACAATCCCGGAAAAGCGCGTTCGCGCAACAATGGAAAAGAAAGGAGCAGATCCCCTTCTGTGCATTCAGCCGGTAGATACTCCGCACACATTGATAGAGAGGAAAGAGATGACTTATACTTCGGACCTAAATATTTCACTGACAGGATCCGAAGGATAACTCTACATTCTGGCTTCGCCAAAGTTGGTCCAACATATCAAAAATACACCGGTATTACAAACCCGGATACCTGGCTCTCAGACTATTACACAGCCGTCCAGATTAACAATGGGACAGACCTAGAGGCAGTAAAATTCCTCCCCCTTATGTTACTGGATGGAGCCAGAGATTGGATCAATGGGCTACCTTCAAGAACTGTCGACAGCTGGGATGATATGGCTAGAGTTTTTACTCAGCATTTTCGGGGAACCTACAAGCGCCCGAGCAGCATCAACCAGTTAAACCGCTGCACCCAGTTTGAAGATGAGCCATACGTGGAATTTATCTCAAGATGGACTGCAATGAAAAATAGTTGCTCTGGAGTAACTGACGTACAAGCAATGCATGCTTTCGTCAATGCCTTAAAACCCGGACTGGTACCATTCATGATCGGTTCCAAAAAGCACAAAGATCTCAGATCTATGCTTACAACCACCAATGAGCATGCAGCGGCCGAAGATGATATCAGAGCGAGAGGTGGTAATATCGACACTTTGATTCAGGCCAAAAAAGACCCCTCACCCTGAGAAAAAAGCAACCCCAGAAGCACAGCAAAAACCCAAAGAAGTTAACATAGCCTTTGGAAGAGAAAATGGGAGCAAGTGGAAAGGACGAAGCACAGAACCGATCAATTACACCAAAGAAGAGTGGGAAAGAATAAAATCAGAAAAGTGTGACCACCACTCGCAATTTGGGAAACCCACCCATACCAACTCGCAATGCCGGATCAACAAGCATATGAAAGGCAGTGCAGGATCCAGAAGCAAAGGAAAGAGTTCCAAGAGGAAATTCTCCAAGCAAAAGTCAGAAGCTGAAAAAGAAGACAGTGAATCGGACACTGACGAAAAAATCCAGGAACAACAGCGAAAAGGCGAGCCTAAGTTTCTGAGAGTTGACGGAAAATGCAACTTAATTTTCCTGGCAACTCCCTCAGCAAAGGTGGCAAAGAGAACACTTCGAGAAATAAACGCGGTTGTTCCTGCAACCCCGAAATTCTTGAAGTACTCGAATACACCAATTACCTGGGATCAGTTTGATCATCCCGGAAACATCCCAGAACCCGACACACAAGCTCTAGTTGTAAGCCCTATTGTTTAAAACACTAGGCTAAAAAGAGTGATGATGGATGGAGGATCCAGCATCAACATAATGTACCTGGATACACTAAAGCATCTGCGAATCTCCGAGACCCAGCTCAATCATAGCAACATACGTTTTCACGGCATCGTCCCTGGCAGACAACGACGATCCCAAGAGAAATTTCCCTAGATGTAAACTTCGGAGAAAAAGATCATTTCCGTCAGGAAAAAGTATCCTTCCAGGTTGTGTTGTTCGAAAGTGTGTATCACGGAAGACTCGAACGTCCAGCTTTCGCCAAATTCATGGCAAGATCATGTTATATTTATAATAAGCTGAAGATGCCAGTGCCAAAAGGAGGAGTAATCACCATAAAGGGAGACTTCAAGTTGGCAAACGAGCTGAAAAAAGAAAACGCCCTTTGCATAGAAAAAGTGATAGCAAAGGAAGAACCGAAGGAGTTGGCCAAAGAAGTATCGCCGACAGAAATGCCGGCAGGAAAAGAAAGCCGGAAGCGGGCAGACAGCTTCAATATGGAACAGATTCTGTGGCGCATGGCTTCTTGGTGCGCCACAAAAATATATTTTTGTGGCGCACGGGTGGGCATGCGCCACAGAAAAGAAGCATTCTGTGGCGCACGGGACCGTGGTGCGCCACAGAAAAGAGGAATTCTGTGGCGCACTGGATAGGGTGCGCCACAGAAATAAGCTGGGGGCCCACACCAATGATTGCCACACTCCTATTCTGTGGCGCATGGTGGTTAGTGCGCCACAGAAATATGACATTTCTGTGGCGCACCACTGCCACATGCGCCACAGAATTGCCATCCCAAAAAATTCTGTCCACACGCACCAACTCCACCCCCCCGGGAACGCCTTTTCTAGTTTTTGACGGAAGAGTTGGCGGTCTAAAAAGCATCAAAAAATATATCCCTTATAGATGCACGGAGAGTTCAAGGTCTACTTTTTTTTATCAAATTTTGAAATATGATTTTCGACTTTCTGAGCAAAAGTTCGTTAAAAAAAGTAAAATGGGCATAACTTTTGCATACGATGTCGAAAAAAAATGATCAAGATATAAAAAAAAACTAGAGAGAAAAAGGAATCCAGTGGGACCACACGAACCCCCTGAAGTTCTAGAAGCCAGAAGACAAACTCTCCAAAGGCAACAGCAACATCTATTCCGAACTCGAGAACACCTCCAAAAAACCCAGGCTGACATTAAGTTAAAGCAGGAAGAAATCGAGGAATACGAGAGAAGGAATAGATCTGGCATTAAACCTACACGGTTACCCGGAATCGCAAGACCGGAAGTACTGCCGCCAAAGGAACGGTTTCAAAACCTAGCCTAGCAAAAGCAAGTAAACGGCAAAGATGACAGGGGCGAGCCTATATAAAAAACCGCAACAGAAAATGCGGAAGCCGCGTTCTCCATCCTCAACAACGATATGTACTCCAATGGCGAAAAACTTCAAGGGGTGTATGCTTTCCTAGGAAAGGCATTGCAATAGCAACAGCGAGGGCAAGCACGATCAGGGAAGTTGCACAACGACTCGGCTCTATGCAAAATAGCTACATGCGCCGCTGGAGCACCTGGACATGAAGAACCTGGAGATTCAAGTAATTCGAAAGAGAAGAAATCATATCCGAGAAAGGACAAGAAAAAGCCCAATAACAAGGATGCAGCGTCCAGAAACGGATCACATCTACCGAAAGATGGAATTAAACGCTGAGATCGGGAAGAACAAAACCGGAAGGACGAAAAGCAATGCCGCCTCCGAGACGCCCTGCTAAAAAGCCGAAAGACACGATATACCTCACAAGCGTGAGAGATCCCGTACGACCCCCAGGAATAAGGAAAGACACATGAGTAGACCTCCACCTTATCCCAAAGGGCACGATAACGGAGGAAATAGACACAATCCCGGAAAAGCGCGTTCGTGCAACAATGGAAAAGAAAGGAGCAGATCCCCTTCTGTGCATTCAGCCGGTAGATACTCCGCACACATTGATAGAGAGGAAAGAGATGACTTATACTTCGGACCTAAGTATTTCACTGACATGATCCGAAGGATAACTCTACATTCTGGCTTCGCCAAAGTTGGTCCAACATATCAAAAATACACCGGTATTACAAACCCGGATACCTGGCTCTCAGACTATTACACAGCCGTCCAGATTAACAATGGGACAGACCTAGAGGCAGTAAAATTCCCCCCCCCCCTTATGTTACTGGATGGAGCCAGAGATTGGATCAATGGGCTACCATCAAGAA
Organism: Alopecurus myosuroides; assembly: GCA_028641055.1. Classification (NCBI taxonomy): domain Eukaryota; kingdom Viridiplantae; phylum Streptophyta; class Magnoliopsida; order Poales; family Poaceae; genus Alopecurus; species Alopecurus myosuroides. The sequence goes on from CM054058.1 coordinate 26,940,331, forward strand.
CTGTCGACAGCTGGGATGATATGGCTAGAGTTTTTACTCAGCATTTTCGGGGAACCTACAAGCGCCCGAGCAGCATCAACCAGTTAAACCGCTGCACCCAGTTTGAAGATGAGCCATACGTGGAATTTTTCTCAAGATGGACTGCAATGAAAAATAGTTGCTCTGGAGTAACTGGCGTACAAGCAATGCATTCTTTCGTCAATGGCTTAAAACCCGGACTAGTACCATTCATGATCGGTTCCAAAAAGCACAAAGATCTCGGATCTATGCTTACAACCTCCAATGAGCATGCAGCGACCGAAGATGATATCAGAGCGAGAGGTGGTAATATCGACACTTTGATTCAGGCCAAAAAAGACCTCTCACCCTGAGAAAAAAGCAACCCCAGAAGCATAGCAAAAACCCAAAGAAGTTAACATAGCCTTTGGAAGAGAAAATGGGAGCAAGTGGAAAGGACGAAGCACAGAACCGATCAATTACACCAAAGAAGAGTGGGAAAGAATAAAATCAGAAAAGTGTGACCACCACTCGCAATTTGGGAAACCCACCCATACCAACGCGCAATGCCGGCTCAACAAGCATATGAAAGGCAGTGCAGGATCCAGAAGCAAAGGAAAGAGTTCCAAGAGGAAATTCTCCAAGCAAAAGCCAGAAGCTGAAAAAGAAGAGAGTGAATCGGACACTGACGGAAAAATCCAGGAACAACAGCGAAAAGGCGAGCCTAAGTTTCTGAGAGTTGACAGAAAATGCAACTTAATTTTCCTGGCAACTCCCTCAGCAAAGATGGCAAAGAGAACACTTCGAGAAATAAACGCGGTTGTTCCTGCAACCCCGAAATTCTTGAAGTACTCGAATACACCAATTACCTGGGATCAGTTTGATCATCCCGGAAACATCCCAGAACCCGACACACAAGCTCTAGTTGTAAGCCCTATTGTTCAAAACACTAGGCTAAAAAGAGTGATGATGGACGGAGGATCCAGCATCAACATAATGTACCTGGATACACTAAAGCATCTGCGAATCTCCGAGACCCAGCTCAATCATAGCAACATACGTTTTCACGACATCGTCCCTGGCAGACAACGATGATGCCTAAGAGAAATTTCCCTAGATGTAAACTTCGGAGAAAAAGATCATTTCTGTCAGGAAAAAGTATCCTTCGAGGTTGTGCTGTTCGAAAGTGTGTATCACGGAAGACTCGAACGTCCAGCTTTCGCCAAATTCATGGCAAGATCATGTTATATTTATAATAAGCTGAAGATGCCAGTGCCAAAAGGAGGAGTAATCACCATAAAGGGAGACTTCAAGTTGGCAAACGAGCTGGAAAAAGAAAACGCCCTTTGCGTAGAAAAAGTGATAGCAAAGGAAGAACCGAAGGAGTTGGCCAAAGAAGTATCGCCGACAGAAATGCCGGCAGGAAAAGAAAGCCGAAAGCCGGCAGACAGCTTCAATATGGAACAGATTCTGTGGCGCATGGCTTCTTGGTGCGCCACAGAAATATATTTTTGTGGCGCACGGGTGGGCATGCGCCACAGAAAAGAAGCATTCTGTGGCGCACGGGACCGTGGTGCGCCACAGAAAAGAGGAATTCTGTGGCGCAATGGATAGGGTGCGCCACAGAAATAAGCTAGGGGCCCACACCAATGATTGCCACACTCCTATTCTGTGGCGCGTGGTGGTTAGTGCGCCACAGAAATATGACATTTCTGTGGCGCACCACTGCCACATGCGCCACAGAATTGCCATCCCAAAAAATTCTGTCCACACGCACCAACTCCACCCCCCCCCCCCCCCCCCCGGGAACGCCTTTTCTAGTTTTTGACGGAAGAGTTGGCGGTCTAAAAAGCATCAAAAAATAAATCCCTTATAGATGCACGGAGAGTTTAAGGTCTACTTTTTTTATCAAATTTTGAAATATGATTTTCGACTTTCTGAGCAAAAGTTCGTTAAAAAAAGTAAAATGGGCATAACTTTTGCATACGATGTCGAAAAAAAATGATCAAGATATCAAAAAAAACTAGAAAGAAAAAGGAATCCAGTGGGACCACACGAACCCCCTGAAGTTCTAGAAGCCAGAAGACAAACTCTCCAAAGGCAACAGCAACATCTATTCCGAACTCGAGAACACCTCCAAAAAACCCAGGCTGACATTAAGTTAAAGCAGGAAGAAATCGAGGAATACGAGAGAAGGAATAGATCTGGCATTAAACCTACACGGTTACCCGGAATCGCAAGACCGGAAGTACTGCCGCCAAAGGAACGGTTTCAAAACCTAGCCTAGCAAAAGCAAGTAAACGGCAAAGATGACAGGGGCGAGCCTATATAAAAAACCGCAACAGAAAATGCGGAAGCCGCGTTCTCCATCCTCAACAACGATATGTACTCCAATGGCGAAAAACTTAAAGGGGTGTATGCTTTCCTAGGAAAGGCATTGCAATAGCAACAGCGAGGGCAAGCACGATCAGGGAAGTTGCACAACGACTCGGCTCTATGCAAAATAGCTACATGCGCCGCTGGAGCACCTGGACATGAAGAACCTGGAGATTCAAGTAATTCGAAAGAGAAGAAATCAGATCCGAGAAAGGACAAGAAAAAGCCCAATAACAAGGATGCAGCGTCCAGAACCGGATCCCATCTACCGAAAGATGGAATTAAACGCTGAGATCGGGAAAAACAAAACCGGAAGGACGGAAAAGCAATGCCGCCTCCGAGACGCCCTGCTAAAAAGCCGGAAGACACGATATACCTCACAAGCGTGAGAGATCCCGTACGGCCCCCAGGAATAAGGAAAGACACATGAGTAGAACTCCACCTTATCCCAAAGGGCACGATAACGGAGGAAATAGACACAATCCCGGAAAAGCGCGTTCGCGCAACAGTGGAAAAGAAAGGAGCAGATCCCCTTCTGTGCATTCAGCCGGTAGATACTCCACACACATTGATAGAGAGGAAAGAGATGACTTATACTTCGGACCTAAGTATTTCACTGACAGGATCCGAAGGATAACTCTACATTCTGGCTTCGCCAAAGTTGGTCCAACATATAAAAAATACACCGGTATTACAAACCCGGATACCTGGCTCTCAGACTATTACACAGCCGTCCAGATTAACAATGGGACAGACCTAGAGGCAGTAAAATTCCTCCCCCTTATGTTACTGGATGGAGCCAGAGATTGGATCAATGGGCTACCGTCAAGAACTGTCGACAGCTGGGATCATATGGCTAGAGTTTTTACTCAGCATTTTCGGGGAACCTACAAGCGCCCGAGCAGCATCAACCAGTTAAACCGCTGCACCCAGTTTGAAGATGAGCCATACGTGGAATTTATCTCAAGATGGACTGCAATGAAAAATAGTTGCTCTGGAGTAACTGACGTACAAGCAATGCATGCTTTCGTCAATGGCTTAAAACCCGGACTGGTACCATTCATGATCGGTTCCAAAAAGCACAAAGATCTCGGATCTATGCTTACAACCGCCAATGAGCATGCAGCGGCCGAAGATGATATCAGAGCGAGAGGTGGTAATATCGACACTTTGATTCAGGCCAAAAAAGACCCCTCACCCTGAGAAAAAAGCAACCCCAGAAGCACAACAAAAACCCAAAGAAGTTAACATAGCCTTTGGAAGAGAAAATGGGAGCAAGTGGAAAGGACGAAGCACAGAACCGATCAATTACACCAAAGAAGAGTGGGAAAGAATAAAATCAGAAAAGTGTGACCACCACTCGCAATTTGGGAAACCCACCCATACCAACGCGCAATGCCGGCTCAACAAGCATATGAAAGGCAGTGCAGGATCCAGAAGCAAAGGAAAGAGTTCCAAGAGGAAATTCTCCAAGCAAAAGTCAGAAGCTGAAAAAGAATAGAGTGAATCGGATACTGACAAAAAAATCCAGGAACAACAGCGAAAAGGCGAGCCTAAGTTTCTGAGAGTTGACGGAAAATGCAACTTAATTTTCCTGGCAACTCCCTCAGCAAAGGTGGCAATGAGAACACTTCGAGAAATAAACGCGGTTGTTCCTGCAACCCCGAAATTCTTGAAGTACTCGAATACACCAATTACCTGGGATCAGTTTGATCATCCCGGAAACATCCCAGAACCCGACACACAAGCTCTAGTTGTAAGCCCTATTGTTCAAAACACTAGGATAAAAAGAGTGATGATGGATGGAGGATCCAGCATCAACATAATGTACCTGGATACGCTAAAGCATCTGCGAATCTCCGAGACCCAGCTCAATCATAGCAACATACATTTTCACGACATCGTCCCTGGCAGACAACGACGATCCCTAAGAGAAATTTCCCTAGATGTAAACTTCGGAAAAAAAGATCATTTCCGTCAGGAAAAAGTATCCTTCGAGGTTGTGCTGTTTGAAAGTGTGTATCACGGAAGACTCGAACGTCCAGCTTTCGCCAAATTCATGGCAAGATCATGTTATATTTATAATAAGCTGAAGATGCCAGTGCCAAAAGGAGCAGTAATCACCATAAAGGGAGACTTCAAGTTGGCAAACGAGCTGGAAAAAGAAAACGCCCTTTGCGTAGAAAAAGTGATAGCAAAGGAAGAACCGAAGGAGTTGGCCAAAGAAGTATCGCCGACAGAAATGCCGGCAGGAAAAGAAAGCCGGAAGCCGGCAGACAGCTTCAATATGGAACATATTCTGTGGCGCATGGCTTCTTGGTGCGCCACAGAAATGTATTTTTGTGGCGCACGGGTGGGCATGCGCCACAGAAAAGAAGCATTCTGTGGCGTACGGGACCGTGGTGCGCCACAGAAAAGAGGAATTCTGTGGCGCACTGGATAGGGTGCGCCACAGAAATAAGCTAGGGGCCCACACCAATGATTGCCACACTCCTATTCTGTGGCGCATGGTGGTTAGTGCGCCACAGAAATATGACATTTCTGTGGCGCACCACTGCCACATGCGCCACAGAATTGCCATCCCAAAAAATTCTGTCCACACGCACCAACTCCACCCCCCCGGGAACGCCTTTTCTAGTTTTTGACGGAAGAGTTGGCGGTCTAAAAAGCATCAAAAAATAAATCCCTTATAGATGCACGGAGAGTTTAAGGTCTACTTTTTTATCAAATTTTGAAATATGATTTTCGACTTTCTGAGCAAAAGTTCGTTAAAAAAAGTAAAATGGGCATAACTTTTGCATACGATGTCGAAAAAAAATGATCAAGATATAAAAAAAAACTAGAGAGAAAAAGGAATCCAGTGGGACCACACGAACCCCCTGAAGTTCTAGAAGCCAGAAGACAAACTCTCCAAAGGCAACAACAACATCTATTCCGAACTCGAGAACACCTCCAAAAAACCCAGGCTGACATTAAGTTAAAGCAGGAAGAAATCGAGGAATACGAGAGAAGGAATAGATCTGGCATTAAACCTACACGGTTACCCGGAATCGCAAGACCGGAAGTACTGCCGCCAAAGGAACGGTTTCAAAACCTAGCCTAGCAAAAGCAAGTAAACGGCAAAGATGACAGGGGCGAGCCTATATAAAAAACCGCAACAGAAAATGCGGAAGCCGCGTTCTCCATCCTCAACAACGATATGTACTCCAATGGCGAAAAACTTCAAGGGGTGTATGCTTTCCTAGGAAAGGCATTGCAATAGCAACAGCGAGGGCAAGCACGATCAGGGAAGTTGCACAACGACTCGGCTCTATACAAAATAGCTACATGCGCCGCTAGAGCACCTGGACATGAAGAACCTGGAGATTCAAGTAATTCGAAAGAGAAGAAATCAGATCCGAGAAAGGACAAGAAAAAGCCCAATAACAAGGATGCAGCGTCCAGAACCGGATCCCATCTACCAAAAGATGGAATTAAACGCTGAGATCGGGAAGAACAAAACCGGAAGGACGGAAAAGCAATGCCGCCTCCGAGACGCCCTGCTAAAAAGACGGAAGACACGATATACCTCACAAGCGTGAGAGATCCCGTACGGCCCCCAGGAATAAGGAAAGACACATGAGTAGAACTCCACCTTAACCCAAAGGGCACGATAACGGAGGAAACAGACACAATCCCGGAAAAGCGCGTTCGCGCAACAATGGAAAAGAAAGGAGCAGATCCCCTTCTGTGCATCAGCCGGTAGATACTCCGCACACATTGATAAGAGGAAAGAGATGACTTATACTTCGGACCTAAGTATTTCACTGACAGGATCCGAAGGATAACTCTACATTCTGGCTTCGCCAAAGTTGGTCCAACATATCAAAAAATACACCGGTATTACAAACCCGGAATACCTGGCTCTCAGACTATTTACACAGCCGTCCAGATTAAAAATGGACAGACCTAGAGGCAGTAAAATTCCCCCCCCCCTTATGTTACTGGATGGAGCCAGAGATTGGATCAATGGGCTACCGTCAAGAACTGTCGACAGCTGGATGATAGGGCTAGAGTTTTTACCTCAGCATTTTTTGGGGAACCTACAAGCGCCCGAAGCAGCATCAACCAGTAAAAAACCGTTGCACCCAGTTTGAAGATGAGCCATACGTGGAATTTATCTCAAGATGGACTGCAATGAAAAATAGTTGCTCTGGAGTAACTGACGTACAAGCAATGCATGCTTCGTCAATGGCTTAAAACCCGGACTGGTACCATTCATGATCGGTTCCAAAAAGCCCAAAGATCTCGGATCTATGCTTACAACCGCCAATGAGCATGCAGCGGCCGAAGATGATATCAAGCGAGAGGTGGTAATATCGACACTTTGATTCAGGCCAAAAAAGACCCCTCACCCTGAGAAAAAAGCAACCCCAGAAACACAGCAAAAACCCAAAGAAGTTAACATAGCCTTTGGAAGAGAAAATGGGAAGCAAGTGGAAAGGACGAAGCACAGAACCGATCAATTACACCAAAGAAGAGTGGAAAGAATAAAATCAGAAAAGTGTGACCACCACTCGCAATTTGGGAAACCCACCCATACCAACGCGCATGCCGGCTCAACAAGCATATGAAAGCAGTGCAGGATCCAGAAGCAAAGGAAAGAGTTCCAAGAGGAAATTCTCCAAGCAAAAGTCAGAAGCTGAAAAAGAAGACAGTGAATCGGACACTGACGAAAAAATCCAGGAACAACAGCGAAAAGGCGAGCCTAAGTTTCTGAGAGTTGACGGAAAATGCAACTTAATTTTCCTGGCAACTCCCTCAGCAAAGGTGGCAAAGTGAACACTTCGAGAAATAAACGCGGTTGTTCCTGCAACCCCCGGAAATTCTTGAAGTACTCGAATACACCACTACCTTGGATCAGTTTGATCATCCCGGAAACATCCCAGAACCCGACACACAAGCTCTAGTTGTAAGCCCTATTGTTCAAAACACTAGGCCTAAAAAGAGTGATGATGGATGGAGGATCCAGCATCAACATAATGTACCTTGGATACACTAAAGCATCTGCGAATCTCTGAGACCCAGTTCAATCATAGCAACATACGTTTTCCACGGCATCGTCTCTGGCAGACAACGACGATCCCTAAGAGAAATTTCCCTAGATGTAAACTTCGGAGAAAAAGATCATTTCGTCAGGAAAAAGTATCCTTCGAGGTTGTGCGTTCGAAAGTGTGTATCACGGAAGACTCGAACGTCCAGCTTTCGCCAAATTCATGGCAAGATCATGTTATATTTATAATAAGCTTAAGATGCCATGCAAAAGGAGGAGTAATCACATAAAGGGAGACTTCAAGTTGGCAAACGAGCTGGAAAATAAAACGCCCTTTGCGTAGAAAAAGTGATAGCAAATGAAGAACGAAGGAGTTGGCCAAAGAAGTATTGCCCGACAGAAATGCCGGCAGGAAAAGAAAGCCGGAAGCCGGCAGACAGCTTCAATATGGAACAGATTCTGTGGTGCATGGCTTCTTGGTGCGCCACAGAAATATATTTTTTGTGGCGCACGGGGTGGGCATGCGCACAGAAAAGAAGCATTATGTGGCGCACGGGACCGTGGTGCGCCACAGAAAAGAGGAATTCTGTGGCGCACTGGATAGGGTGCGCCACAGAAATAAGCTAGGGGCCCACACCAATGATTGCCACACTCCTATTCTGTGGCGCATGGTGGTTAGTGCGCCACAGAAATATGACATTTCTGTGGCGCACCACTGCCACATGCGCCACAGATTGCCATCCCAAAAATTCTGTCCACACGCACCAACTCCACCCCCCCCCCCCCCCCCGGGAACGCATTTTCTAGTTTTTGACGGAAGAGTTGGCGGTCTAAAAAGCATCAAAAAGAAATCCCTTATAGATGCACGGAGAGTTTAAGGTCTACTTTTTTTATCAAATTTTGAAATATGATTTTCGACTTTCTGAGCAAAAGTTCGTTAAAAAAAGTAAAATGGGCATAACTTTTGCATACGATGTCGAAAAAAAATGATCAAGATATCAAAAAAAACTAGAGAGAAAAAGGAATCCAGTGGGACCACACGAACCCCCTGAAGTTCTAGAAGCCAGAAGACAAACTCTCCAAAGGCAACAGCAACATCTATTCCGAACTCGAGAACACCTCCAAAAAACCCAGGCTGACATTAAGTAAAGCAGAAGAAATCGAGGAATACGAGAGAAGGAATAGATCTGGAATTAAACCTACACGGTTACCCAGAATCGCAAGACCGGAAGTACTGCCGCCAAAGGAACGGTTTCAAAACCTAGCCTAGCAAAAGCAAGTAAACGGCAAAGATGACAGGGGCGAGCCTATATAAAAAACCGCAACAGAAAATGCGGAAGCCGCGTTCTCCATCCTCAACAACGATATGTACTCCAATGGCGAAAAACTTCAAGGGGTGTATGCTTTCCTAGGAAAGGCATTGCAATAGCAACAGCAAGGGCAAGCACGATCAGAGAAGTTGCACAACGACTCGGCTCTATGCAAAATAGCTACATGCGCCGCTGGAGCACCTGGACATGAAGAACCTGGAGATTCAAGTAATTCGAAAGAGAAGAAATCAGATCCGAGAAAGGACAAGAAAAAGCCCAATAACAAGGATGCATCGTTCAGAACCGGATCCCATCTACCGAAAGATGGAATTAAACGCTGAGATCGGGAAGAACAAAACCGGAAGGACGGAAAAGCAATGCCGCCTCCGAGATGCCCTGCTAAAAAGCCGGAAGACACGATATACCTCACAAGCGTGAGTGATCCCGTACGGCCCCCAGGAATAAGGAAAGACACATGAGTAGAACTCCACCTTATCCCAAAGGGCACGATAACGGAGGAAATAGACACAATCCCGGAAGAGCGCGTTCGCGCAACAATGGAAAAGAAAGGAGCAGATCCCCTTCTGTGCATTCAGCCGGTAGATACTCCGCACACATTGATAGAGAGGAAAGAGATGACTTATACTTCGGACCTAAGTATTTCACTGACAGGATCCGAAGGATAACTCTACATTCTGGCTTCGCCAAAGTTGGTCCAACATATCAAAAATACACCGGTATTACAAACCCGGATACCTGGCTCTCAGACTATTACACAGTCGTCCAGATTAACAATGGGACAGACCTAGAGGCAGTAAAATTCCTCCCCCTTATGTTACTGGATGGAGCCAGAGATTGGATCAATGGGCTACCGTCAAGAACTGTCGACAGCTGGGATGATATGGCTAGAGTTTTTACTCAGCATTTTCGGGGAACCTACAAGCGCCCGAGCAGCATCAACCAGTTAAACCGCTGCACCCAGTTTGAAGATGAGCCATACGTGGAATTTATCTCAAGATGGACTGCAATGAAAAATAGTTCCTCTGGAGTAACTGACGTGCAAGCAATGCATGCTTTCGTCAATGGCTTAAAACCCGGACTGGTACCATTCATGATCGGTTCCAAAAAGCACAAAGATCTCGGATCTATGCTTACAACCGCCAATGAGCATGCAGCGGCCGAAGATGATATCAGAGCGAGAGGTGGTAATATCGACACTTTGATTCAGGCCAAAAAAGACCCCTCAACCTGACAAAAAAGCAACCCCAGAAGCACAGCAAAAACCCAAAGAAGTTAACATAGCCTTTGGAAGAGAAAATGGGAGCAAGTGGAAAGGACGAAGCACAGAACCGATCAATTACACCAAAGAAGAGTGGGAAAGAATAAAATCAGAAAAGTGTGACCACCACTCGCAATTTGGGAAACCCACCCATACCAACGCGCAATGCCGGCTCAACAAGCATATGGAAGGCATGGCAGGATCCAGAAGCAAAGGAAAGAGTTCCAAGAGGAAATTCTCCAAGCAAAAGTCAGAAGCTGAAAAAGAAGACAGTGAATCGGACACTGACGAAAAAATCCAGGAACAACAGCGAAAAGGCGAGCCTAAGTTTCTGAGAGTTGACGGAAAATGCAACTTAATTTTCCTGGCAACTCCCTCAACAAAGGTGGCAAAGAGAACACTTCGAGAAATAAACACGGTTGTTCCTGCAACCCCAAAATTCTTGAAGTACTCGAATACACCAATTACCTGGGATCAGTTTGATCATACCGGAAACATCCCAGAACCCGACACACAAGCTCTAGTTGTAAGCCCTATTGTTCAAAACAATAGGCTAAAAAGAGTGATGATGGATGGAGGATCCAGCATCAACATAATGTACCTGGATACACTAAAGCATCTGCGAATCTCCGAGACCCAGCTCAATCATAGCAACATACGTTTTCACGGCATCGTCCCTGGCAGACAACGACGATCCCTAAGAGAAATTTCCCTAGATGTAAACTTCGGAGAAAAAGATCATTTCCGTTAGGAAAAAGTATCCTTCGAGGTTGTGCTGTTCGAAAGTGTGTATCACGGAAGACTCGAACGTCCAGCTTTCGCCAAATTCATGGCAAGATCATGTTATATTTATAATAAGCTGAAGATGCCAGTGCCAAAAGGAGCAGTAATCACCATAAAGGGAGACTTCAAGTTGGCAAACGAGCTGGAAAAAGAAAACGCCCTTTGCGTAGAAAAAGTGATAGCAAAGGAAGAACCGAAGGAGTTGGCCAAAGAAGTATCGCCGACAGAAATGCCGGCAGGAAAAGAAAGCCGGAAGCCGGCAGACAGCTTCAATATGGAACAGATTCTGTGGCGCATGGCTTCTTGGTGCGCCACAGAAATATATTTTTGTGGCGCACGGGTGGACATGCGCCACAGAAAAGAAGCATTCTGTGGCGCACGGGACCGTGGTGCGCCACAGAAAAGAGGAATTCTGTGGCGCACTGGATAGGGTGCGCCACAGAAATAAGCTGGGGGCCCACACCAATGATTGCCACACTCCTATTCTGTGGCGCATGGTGGTTAGTGCGCCACAGAAATATGACATTTCTGTGGCGCACCACTGCCACATGCGCCACAGAATTGCCATCCCAAAAAATTATGTCCACACGCACCAACTCCACCCCCCCCCGGGAACGCCTTTTCTAGTTTTTGACGGAAGAGTTGGCGGTCTAAAAAGCATCAAAAAATAAATCCCTTATAGATGCACGAAGAGTTTAAGGTCTACTTTTTTATCAAATTTTGAAATATGATTTTCGACTTTCTGAGCAAAAGTTCGTTAAAAAAAGTAAAATGGGCATAACTTTTGCATACGATGTCGAAAAAAAATGATCAAGATATAAAAAAAACTAGAGAGAAAAAGGAATCCAGTGGGACCACACAAACCCCCTGAAGTTCTAGAAGCCAGAAGACAAACTCTCCAAAGGCAACAGCAACATCTATTCCGAACTCGAGAACACCTCCAAAAAACCCAGGCTGACATTAAGTTAAAGCAGGAAGAAATCGAGGAATACGAGAGAAGGAATAGATCTGGCATTAAACCTACACGGTTACCCGGAATCGCAAGACCGGAAGTACTGCCGCCAAAGGAACGGTTTCAAAACCTAGCCTAGCAAAAGCAAGTAAACGACAAAGATGACAGGGGCGAGCCTATATAAAAAACCGCAACAGAAAATGCGGAAGCCGCGTTCTCCATCCTCAACAACGATATGTACTCCAATGGCGAAAAACTTAAAGGGGTGTATGCTTTCCTAGGAAACGTGGGACATATCTCTAGTTAGTTAAAACAGAATATACGCCCGGTGATTTTGCACGTATATCACCCCAGATTACCAGCGAACATACTTTCAATGCGATGCAAACTGCGCTTTGAAATCCTAGATTTCTAGGAAATAAATCCGGAAAATCTTGTTCTTGTTCCTTCCTATTAATAGATCATGAAATCTCTCGATCATTTTTGGCCCTGATTTTTTCAACTCACAACACTTTTTTTTTCACGGCAAAGAAGTTTTTTTTTTCTTGTACCATGGATGCATATTAGGCGTACGCGACATACATTCTCTGGATCCATATGTTTTTCACTGGGTCAACCAAAACGTCCGCCTCATGTCTGCTTCACTTTCTACTAGTTGTACACCTTTGACATTCACTTGAATATTGGATATGCTCATACAAAATGTATTAATTATCTCCATCGCGTAGCTTCTAACATTTAAATCTTGGGGAGATGGTTCTATCCTGAATAAATTGCTAACCACAGCTACAGGGCTACATCTATCTAGTACCAAGTAGAAAAACACAAATCCTCAAACCATTTGTAAAGGGCCCATCTAATGGAAAGCTAGTTTAGTTTGGCTTCCAGGCAAAATTTCATTGGTTTCAAATCAAACATGCCTTGGCTCTTGAGCGGCCAGTGCGTGTCCTCAAACAACAAATAGTTTTGATCTGAACCATGCAGACTTTTTATATCGGATACCAAATAATTGTTGATGCTAAATAAATAAAAAAGTGCATACATATATCACAACACTTGTAACATCTAAATATACAATTCAGCTCAGACTCACATGGCCAACTAACTAGAGACGAGTTCGACTAATATTGCAGTGTGCAAAGGGAACAATTATTATTACAAGTTCTTTTTTTGAAACAAAATTATTACAAGTTCTGATCTACTCGATGTCACAACAACTCATTCCAACAGTATTAATACATAGCCCTCAGCCAATGAGCCTGTGAGCTTTTTTTAGAATCGCCAAATTCCAAAAGGAACAAAAGTTATGGCAGTTTTAAGATTTTGACTAGAAAATAAAAAAAAATTCTGTGGCGCACCCCTTCATTTGGTGCGCCACAGAATTGTGGAGGCAGGATTTCGAATCCTGCCTCCTTCCCTCCTCTTCTTCCCTTCTCCCCTCCACTTCTCCTCCACTTCTCATCTTCTACCTCTCCACTTCTCTCCTCTCCTCCACCTACTACTCCACCTCTCCTCCTCCTCCACCACCACCTCTCCTCCTCCTCCTCCACCACCACCACCACCACCCCTCCTCCACCACCACCACCTCCGGCGAGCTCCTCCTCCTCCTCCACCACCACCACCACCTCTCCTCCTCCTCCACCACCACCACCACCACCACCACCACCACCATCTCCGGCGAGCTCCTCCTCCTCCCCCTCCTCCTCCTCCACAACCACCACCCCTCCGGTGAGCTCCTCCTCCACCACCACCCCACACCTCTCCTCCTCCTCATCTCCTCCTCCACCACCACATCTCCTCCTCCTCCACCACCACCACCACCACCTCCCGGCTAGCTTCTCCTTCTCCTCCTCACCAACTCCGGTGACCCCCCCCCATCCTCCACCCACCAACTCCGGCGAGCATCCGACGAAATCGGCGAAATTTCGAAATTTCGAAAAATTCCAGCGGCCAGATCTGGCCGCCTTTTTTTTTGAAATTCAAAAAAAAATTCTGTGGCGCACCCCCCTTGGTGCGCCACAGAATTGCAAATTTTTGTGGCGCACGGCTGAGGTGCGCCACAAAATTGACATTTCTGTGGCGCACGGCCACGGTGCGCCACAGAAAATTTTTCTATGGCGTGAATTCTGTGGCGCACCCCTATGGCCCCTAGGTGCGCCACAGAATGTCAATTTGGTGTGCCACTGATAGGCCTTTTCTACTAGTGTT